>VZTB01012743.1:272651-384147 GCA_013397245.1 Thryothorus ludovicianus | reverse complement strand
TTTTTTTGTTATTTTTCTTCTTTCCCCCCCTTCCTCCTTCTCCGAAATCCACCAAAACTGAAGAAAAATCCAAGTGACTGTTCTTAGCAGCTGTGTGGCCCGGAGTTCAGTGGGGAAGCGGCTTCCTGCCGTCCCTATTCATCACCTGCTTCAAAGGCGGCCTGGCCGCTCCAGTGTGCAGGCCAGGTAGGGTGCCTTTGTGCGCAGGCGGGAGGATTAATATCAAAGCTGCAGCAACCAGGCCCTTGGTCTCGGGCTGCCATTCAGGCAAGCGGGGAGAGGCTAAGAGTGGCCAAGGTCACAGCATCCAGTGTGGTGCGGACTGGGAACGGCTCCTGAGAATAGAGGGCTTCTTATGAAATCATGGTGCAAGCTTGCGGCACAGCAGGTGCCCTTCTGGAACACATACATCTGTTTATGTTGGGATAGCGTAGCTGACAACGGGATAATAGAGCTTTGTTTTTTTTATAATTTTCTTGCTCTTTTTTTTTATTTAAGGGAAAAAAAAAAAGGCAACTCTACGCGCCAGCGTTGAGGAATATCGCAGGAAGAGCGTTCGCTTTGGAAATCATAAAGAAATCTTGCAAAGCTTTAATTGCTGGGGTGGGGGGTTGTGTGTGTGTATACTTAAGCGAAGGGGCGAGCAGGCTGCCTATTAACCATTTAGGATCCTCAGCCATGCTGAGGAGCAGCAGCGGGATACGGGGGCACCCGCCACACAATGCGACAATGCCTCCCCTTTTTTTTTTTTTATATTATTTTTTCGTACGCTTCCGACATTTGTACCAACAAATTGGGTAAGGATGCGCTGGATTTGCTCGGTTGTCTCCATTGTTGGGATTGTCTGGAGGAATTCTGTCACGCTAACGGTGGCTTTTTAAGAGGTGAGGTAATAGTGACGTAAAAATAAAATTGCCAACTTGATGAAATTAAGGGGGAAATTAAGCTGTAGACAAGTTGTCATGACGACAAGGATGTTCTATTGATGAACTGTACTCCTCCCTGTCCAATCAGATAGTGGAGCTGAAGCTGGAGCATGAACAGGAGAAGACGCACCTATTCCAGCAGCACAAGGCAGTGCAGGACTGCCTGGTCCGAGACCATCAACGGGAGATCGAGAAGCTGGGGAAGCAGCTTCGCGGTGCCATGGCAGAGCACGAGTGCCAAACTCACGAGAGCAGGAAACGAGACGGCCAGGTAACGATCAATAACGCCTGAAAGGCGTCCGCTGATTAGAAATTGCTGATAATGAGTGTTTCCTGTTTGCCAGCATTGTTGGTGGTGCTCGCCGGGGGAGCATTTGCGAAACTGGCACATAAACGTGATTTCGTTTTTCTTTTTTTCTCTTTTTTTCTTTTTCCGCTTTCCCCCCTCCTTTCCCACTGCTGAATAGGGCTTTAACTGCAAAAACCACAGGTAGCCAGATTAAACATCCCATGGTGCGCTATAACTCGGCCTATTTATAATCTTGTCTCATTTTCTTTCATGATGGATTTGTTTAAGAAAAAAAAGGTATCTGTTCTTTTTCCCCCCCAGCCCTCACACTCACCCCTCCTTTTCTCCTTCCTGGGCAAATCCATGTGAATTATATCTGCTTCGTTCGTGTGCTTTTTTTTTGTTTTAAATCTCTGCAGGTAACTCACAAATGGCTTTATTTCCTTTTGTTCATGTCTTTTTTTGTTTCAGTTTTTGTATTCTAGATTTGCATTGTGCGTTTGGTTCCGTGTGTCGGATGTTTGATAAGATGATGTGGGTTTGGGGCCGCTTACCATCACGTTTATTTTCCTACACACACGCACCCCTCCCATCCTCCATCTCTGTGGTCACTGTTGGAAGCCATTTGGCAGAATAACCCCCAGCTGGGGTAGCATTTGACTCTTCAAACTTCTGGATGAAATGCACACTGTCAGCATGGAAAATGATCTTTATGAGTTTTCACTTCAAAAACCATCTTACTGCCCGTTTTTCAATGTATTTTGTAAGGACGGCGTGGTATATTTTCCTAAGACCCTTTATTAAAAAGGCCTCTAATGGCAATATTCTAAAAACTAAAGTAATTTTCTAGTTTAAAGAGTTTATAGAAAATAATCTTTCCTGATCAGCGTTAGAATTGCTTATCACGCATGGATTATTTTATACCCAAACTGGACATTTTGGCAAAGCATCTCTAATGACACGTTTTCCGCGCACCACCACCTTCCCTACGAGGTGTTAGGCTCAGACTAAGAGGCATTTTCACTCTACTTTCCTGTAGACTTGTAGGCTGTGGCTTTTACTAGCACCTCTAATGGAGCTAAATGAAACTGAATTGAAAATTTACTTTTGAAATCAATTGTTTTTTTCACCTTGGATGGCTCGGACTATTGAAATCTGGCTTAAGGAAGTCCGTTAGGAAGCAAACGGCTTCTTAGGGGAGGTTGACTGGTGTATTGCAAAGCCAGGACTTATTTCTCCATTTCCACCATTGTGGTTTTCCAATGAAAACGGGATATACTTTGTGAGAACACTTGGGAAAGGGATACTCAGGTGGCCTCTGAAAAAAAATTAAACCTCGCCTTTTATTTTCCGCTGCATTGTAAGAGCGAACAAAGCCTTAAATGGTTCAAGGGATTGGTTTTTATCTTTGCATCTTTTCTTTTGGCCCAAGATAGATTCATCTCAGCTCTGGATCTGTTTGCAAGTGTCTTTTCAGAGTTGTAGCTTCTTCTCACCTGCATTTCTGCTGTTGATTTTTTTTTTTTTTTTTGCGGACAAAGGCAGAGCTGTAACTCCCACATTAAAAAAAGGCAGTTTGGAATTATTTAGAATTGTGCTGTCTACACACCAGCGCTCATCCCGTTCCTGTGTTGCTCTGTAACACTAAATATAAAAGGAGAGGGACTCTCTTCAGCAAACCCTGAGAACTGGGAGGTGTCTCTGAGTCCAGCTCTGGTTTGTGCTCTTGGGGGTCATTTCTGGCCAAGGTTGGAGCCCAAAGTTTGGCGGTGCTTTCTGTCTGCAGGGGGATCAACAATGCTACTACAGGTGCTCTGTGGAAAGCTGGGAATTTTCACAGCTACTGGGGGAATCTGAACAGTCTGAAAAGCAGAGTTTGGCCTTTTTTCAGAGCGTTTCTTTGTAGTTTGAATATCCCTGTACAGTCATTTGAACATTGCTGCCATGAGAATGACATGTAAATCAGGGAAGAAAAGGCAGTTGCTTTGACTAGAAGAGCTGTTGTTTGTTTAAATTCTAGTGAGACTCTCTCAGCTTTCAAGGACGCAGATTTTTCCATTTGGGAAAATAAATTGCTCTTCGTTCTTTCCTCTGGTCTTTGTATTCAAATCCACCTCTGTGTTTGCAGCGAGCTCAACAGACAATAGTGGTGTTTCTTACGGAATTATAGCACAGATTTTTTAATAATTTTTTTTTAATCTTTGCGAATGTTTACTAAAAATGCGTGTTTTGGACATCTGATGCGACTAACGGCCAATGTCCTTTATGAAACATTTGTCAGACTCTTAACAAAGGCAACCCAGTCTTTTAATGAGAATTTAACAACACTGCATTTTAAAAACCTGTGAAATTGGAACGATCTTTGACAGCAGCAATTTTTAGGAGTGCTTTGTGTCCCAGTGAAGGTAAGATGAAATAGGAGCGGAGGCCATTTTGCTTGGCGAAATGAAAAGTGGATTTGCTGGGTTATTTGAAAAATTTAAATAATAATTAGTGTTAATCACATATGAGTAGCTTGGTTTGAAGGACCTATCTGCTCAGTGTTGGGTGAGTGATGTGAAAGCACCATTATTAAAGGTATTCACTGGAAGTCTTTCTTAAATCCTTTTCCATATGAAAGAGTAGCAGATACGTATTTCTTAATATACGTGGTTAAAATATGTATTTCTCACTGTTTTCCTGAAGGCAGCTATGACTGAGCACAGGAGATCAATTTCTTTTACTAATACTGTAAAGATTAATTTAGTGGTTTTGTTGCATATTCAAGGTCTCTACTTTCACAAAGGTCTTCAGATACTGTGAAAGACACTATAGAAAAGAGTTAGATTTTATCCAAATATAAATACATTTATTAATGCTTTCATCTCAACTAGAGTATAAAAATTAAGATTCAAATGCCTTACGAGATTTTAATTAAATATGAAACAATGCTATATCTTTGTGAAGTGTAAGTCTAATATATTTTCAAGAAAGGAATTTGATTGAAGAGTATCACCTTTTGTGTTGATGATAAATTTCTGGATAATGATTGCCTTCCGCTTGGACTTCTCCATTTCTAGGAGTCTTGCTCTGATTCTTTCACCTGGGGTTATAATGCTTGGGGAGGAGTAAATTGACTTGTAGGTCAATAAAAGTCAGAGCAGTACAAAGGCTTTTATGCCACGCTGTGTTCTTGTAGGCTTTTAAATCCTGTATGTTTTCTATGAACTGCCATAATGTTGTTATTCTTTAAACAGTAGCTAATCACACAGGATTATGTTTTTTTTAAAGGGTAGTTTTGAATCACTACTTCTATTTAATTGAGATATCTGGATTTTCTTTAGGAGCATTCTTAAGTTTGCTCATTCATTCCGCACCTCCCTAAGTAATTGTAGTTTATCTATCAGTTCACAAAACAGGGAGCTCCTTGCATGATGGAGACCTTCCTTTGTTTTAATAAAAGTAGTCTTGCTATGGAATCAGTGATTTCCTGAAGCAAGACTTCAGGTCACAGAGAATATATCCAGTTTGCTTGGCAAAATTAAATAGCAAGCTTAGGAAATTTTAATAACTGAAGCGGAGGGGCTGAGGTGTCTGTGGTGCCAGTCATGCCCTCATATTTCCCCCTTATCCTTTGAATGTCCTTCTCTCCCCAGCATCTGCCACGTGCCCTCAACCAGCTCAAAGGTTCCCATGTTCCAGCTGCTATACAGTGGTGGATCATTTTCCTGCTCCTTCTTCCACCGTTGACCTTTGGGCAAGAAGAAGAAATAAAATGTACCCCTGTAACATCAAATACAGTGCTTGGCGCTAAAGGAGAGGAAAGAAAGTTTCCATGAGGAAGCTGAATCCTCTTTCCAGGTTCTGTTCTGAGATAATTGGCCAGGCCACTGTGTTCATCCCGTGGTAATTGGGTCAAGAGCAGCTGGAGTGCTCGGGCACGTTCTGCCCGCGTGTGTCACTGATGTCACGGCGTTTAATTTTAACAGGCAACGTTTGTGCTCTCAAAAATGAGGCTGCTCTCAGAGATCGCTGCTCTTTTGGGGTGTCTTGGGGCTCTCAAGAAACCCTTATTGGTAGGGAAAGAAAAACCTTGAGTAGTTCTGAAGCTGTGCGAACACAAACATTGAGAGCGGAGCTTGTTACAAAAACCCCAACAAACAGGCTGGAGATGGGAACAAGAGTTAATAAGGTGTTATCCCACAGCTGAAGGATCCGTTTCCTTTTTCCTCTCTTGCTTTGTGAACTTTCCATAATCCCCTTGGCCTTTACCACTCTGGTTTGCTTTCCCTTCTCAGAAATCAGCAACTCCTCCCCTGGTGTCCCATGTACAGCACATCCCATCACTTCTTTTCTGGCTTTTCCCTTCAGAAATTTATTTTTTGCACTTGGGATCAGCAGTCTTTCTGCGGCTATTGCTTTGCACCTGGTTTTGTCTGAATTAATTTGAGCCTGTGGAGCTAAAATAAAAAACCAGTAGCAATCACTATTTTCATTCCAGCAATGATAGTTATTTTCATTCCAGCAGGTTCTTGGTATATGTTTTTGGTTCTGTGTAGATAATTAGTCTATCAGCCAAGGGGGGGAAACAGAGGACATTTATCTTGGCTCCATAAATGTATGAAGGGTGGCTGTGCTGCTGTGTGTCTGCTGCAGAGCTCTGTCAACTATTGACAAAAGAAAATGCAGAAAAAACCCAATAGAGACATTATCTACTTTTTTAGTGATAGCTAAATACCCAACTCCTGCCCATTTCTGTCTGTGCAAATACTTTGCAGTACTGTATTAATAAGAAGAATTCAGGGAGCATTTTTTTTTCAGAATGGGAAACACTCTTCAACTTTGAGCTGAAAGAACCTATTGTTACCTACAGATAAATCACTGATCAACTCTTCTGCTTCATGTAATTGTTTTAATAGACACCAGTTCCCACGTGGTTCTTCTCCCAGTATCAGTGGAAGCAATTGGCTTGAGGGGATCTGGAGGGTACAGATAGAGGCAGCCTGGGGAGCATTCAGATGCTGACAGTGCTACTGAAGTCACTTCTGTTTATCATTTGGAGTAAATAAATTATATTACTCCTTTTTTCTTCTTCTTTTACTTCCTTTCCTTTTCTTAGCAGAAGATGTCTTTGGCATGAGAAGAAATGCTCTGCTTGCAATGCAGGCTTTGTCTACAGCCAATCTGAATCTTGGAGTTGCAATCTAAATATTTGTTTGTTGTATTTTACTTGTAGAGTGGCTCTTGGGCTGCCAGTCAGACTCCTGCAGACAGACAGCCATTCCCTTTCAGCCTTTCCCAAACAAAAGCTTTTGGCTGTATTGCAGCATGTTTAATTTACCACAGTCAGCCCAGGATAATGAACATGATTGTTGATGTAAAGTATTTAAAGTACCAAATATTTGTTGCAGCACTTGTGTGGCTTTCCTTGGTTGTTGTTCACAGTCTGCTGACTCAGGGCTGCTGTGGATCCCATTGATGGGAATATCTGCTGAAATCAGGGATCTGGGGGTGGGTCCCATGGAAATGTTCACACTAAGCTTTCACCCAGAGCATTGCTGTGAAATGGTCAGGTGCAGCAGTTTCTCGTGGAAATACTCAAATACTGCAAACCCACAGGGCTGGTTTGCACTTGAGTAAATGCAGGGGAGCTGTGGGAAGAGTTTGGGCTGCAGCACTGACACAATCTTTGAGATAAGAGTTAAAAATGAGCCTTTGCTCTGACCTGGAGCAGTGCAGGCTCAGTGTTCTCTCCATCAGGGTCACCTGGTGGTCACATCCCCATCCCTGCTGAGGTGAACCCACCTTGCCACGTTTGTGTCCCTGTGTCCCACTCTGGCTGAGCTGCTGCCTTGGGCTGGGACACCTTTCAAGCACCTGTTGATCCAGCTGTGAACATCTGCCACTTCCTCACTTCATGCACCCTTCAGAGTGCCCTTGTGCCATAGTGGGTGATCATCTCTGATGTCTCCAACATTTTTCCTCATCTCTCACTCCTTTCATTAGGACTGAAACTGGATTGTGAGGAATTGGGGGTGGGAGGTGTGACTTCACTCTCTCCTGTTATACTTCAGTCAACCCAGCACTTGAAATATTTAAAGACATTTTTGGAAGACATACATAATAGTGCACAAATTGTCATCTGCTGATTAAAAATTTTAAATTAACTTAGGAGACAACAGACATTTTGTGCTGTCTACAGTGTATGTAAAAGAGAAAGCAGTTGCCATAGAAACTAGCTCATCACATAGTATGAACTCTGAATCTGAGATGGAGTTCTTTTCTGCAAAATGGACTTTCTGTTTCTATAATATGAAATTGAATATATCTGGTAGCTATTATAGCATCACAATCAGTGTTTTTAAATTCTTTTTTGTTTCATTTTAAATATTGACAGCTGAAGGTGGAGTGTTAATAATTTCACTCGTCTAGGGGCAGGGTGTAGATCATATAGCAGTAATTTTATTTTATACCAGCATTCCTTGATTAGGAAAATGTGATTATTTCCTTCAGAGATGTTAATAAACATAGATTAATTTCTCTGTATAGAAATGAGATCAGTTTTACTCATCAGTGAGATGTAAAGGATCTTTATGCCAGGTTTTAACACATCCACTAGGTGTGGCTTTGCAGGCAGGGTTTGTGTGTGATGGCTGCAAGGAATGATTTACACTAAGAGACAATGAGCTGTACGTGGTGTGAAATCATTTCTCACATTAAAGTTACATTAAGGAATCCTGAAATCAGGAATGATCAAGTACAAACAGGTGCATGTACAAACAGGTAGTAACTGCAATATTTGAGGTAGTATAATATCTAAGCAGAGAGGCAAAGATACTGTGTTAGTCTGCAGAAATGATTGATTTACAATAAAATCTCCTGATTTTGATTTGGCTGATCTCTTGATCTCTTGATTTGATTGAAGGAGCTTGTGCTTTCTATGTGAAGATTGGCAAAGCCAGACTCTGAATTTGCTTATTGATATTCCAATTGTGTCCAAATCGTCAGAGTGTAGTTTCTGTGATATTGGATTGTTCCAAATAATACAACTAAACTTATTCAATAAATGTCTGCAGCACAGAGGAGGAATGCTTGCTCACAACTTTATTAAACTGGTTTTAGTTCTTTTGAAAATTGCTTTCTTGTGTTACCTTGTGTTTGAGACAGTTGTTGAATAGAAGGAAGTTGACTTCTCCTAGTCCATAGAACAAGTGCAGCAATTTGGAAAACAGCAGTGCCATCCACTTCAAACATTCCCCTGAGTGCTGAAGGGACATCCTCTAATGGAGACCAGCATTCATTCTGGAGTTTTTTCACAGCATCATAGAATAATTTGGGTTGGAAGGACCTCTGGAGGTCACCGTGCCCAACCTCCTGCTCAAAGCAGGTCTGACTTCAAAACCATGTCATGTTGCTCAGGGCCAAGTCCAGCTGAGTTTTGAAAAACCTGCACTGGTGGAGATTTCACAGCCTTCTTGAGCCATATGCTCCAGTGCTTTACCAATCCAGTGTGAAATCCCTTTTCCTGGATATGCAGCTGCAATATCTGTTGTTAAAATTTACATCTGTGGGTTCTTGCCCTTCCTTCAAGAAGAGTCTGCCTCTGTCTTCTCTACAATTCCTTTTGCTCAGTTGAAGGCAGCAAATTTTCTCTTTGGTGTTTAGTTCTCCAGGCTGAGTGAACCTGGCTTGGTGAGCTCCCTGCAGGTCCTGGTGGCCCATTCCTCAGCTTGCAGTGTTTGAGTCCCTGTGGATGGCACCCTGCTCTCCACACTGACAGCTTTCCAGGAAATGCCATCCACAGTGAGGCACAGAGTCCTTGTGTCCATCCTCCAGGGCTTTGCAGTGGGTGTTCAGCTCTATCAGCCCCATCTGAACTTTGAGAAGTGCCACTTGTTGGCTGGCTCCTGACTCCTGTTCAAACCCTCTGAGTCCTGAGTTCTCTGCCCACCCTGGAGAGAGGTCTCTGCTCACACTCTGCTCATCCCTCCAGTCTGTGTTCCTTCAGTCTGACTGTACAGACCCTGTAAAGTCTGTATCAAAGCCTTGCTAAAATCAAGACAAATGACACTGACACTTCTTCCCTTTTGCTGCAGAAGGCAATCACTTTATTCAAGCCTGCCTTGCCCTGGTTTTTCCAGCTTGCTGTTCCCAGTGACCTTTGTGTGTTTCCTGTGCCTAGAAATTCATTTCATGGAGTTCTATGCCATCATTCTTTCAGGGATGAAGGTGAGGGTGTCCTGTCTGTGATTACCTACTAAGGTGCTATGTATTGCAAATTAAGTAGTTAAGTTTCTTAGAGTGTGCTTTTTCTCTCATCCCTTTTCTAAGGAAAGATTATCCAAAATCAATTTATTCTTTCTTCCTTAGGTCATCAGATGTTAATTCTATTCACTCACTGCCACCATAAATCAAGTTTTGAACAGTAGTCTGGCTGTTAAATGATATATATCTTGATAGGAGAGATTCTATGATCTGCTCAGTTCCTCAATTCAAAGGTATTTTAAATACCAAGTGAAAGAATGAGACACTGGGTGAGAAATGGTGACAATCTGTAGTTTGGAATGTTAACACCACTTGTTTTGGCAGCAGTACTGCTCGTAAAACAATAAGATCCATATGGATGCTAATTTTCCCAATTTTGAGTAATAAATACAACCTCTTTATGGTTTAAGTAATGATATTACTCAATACCACTGCAGGGTCCAGTAGATGGTTTGATGATGAGGTAATAAATAGCGATTTTGGAGAGCTGATTTGTGTTTTTCTTTTATGTGGTTTCTGATGGGGGAAGAAGAAATCCCAGAGCCAGTGCAAAGCCTTGCCCTCTCCTGTAGCTGACATACTTTGGCTGAAGATATGTCAGCTTAGAAATATGAGCCCATCCATACAGCTCTGCACGCTCCCACATTAAAGTGTTATAAAGGAACCTTCAAGTGGAAAACCAGTAACAAATTGCAGCTGAGATGCTTATGGCAAATTGCACTGCCCTGCGTGCCCCACCACTGCTCTGCCTGTTCCTCCACAGGCTGCTTTAGCCAGGAAGAAAAATGGGAGCCTCCTCTGGCTTCCCTCTGCTTCCCAGACAGGAGCTGCGAGGGGGAGAAGCCCCAGGCCCCCGTGGTGGGTTCTCTGTGGGGCTGGGGTGATGTTGCTGGCACAGACACAGCCTTGAGTATTTCAGTAAAATCTCTGCAGCTGTTTCCCCGCTGGCCCAACCCCGGTGTCTGTAGCAACTCCTCAAAGTCTTTGCTGCTTCAGAAGTGTGGAATTTGCTGTCCCATCCCATGGAGGGGCAGCCAAAAGCTGTGCACTCTTCCAGCCCTGCTCCCACCCAGTGCCATGGCTGGTGTGTGCTCCCAGCCCCCAGATCCATCCCTCCCGAGCTGCTCCAGCCCCTTTCCCACCTGAGCACCAACCCTGGGCACTCCACACCCCACACGGGGTGGGCTGGGCTCTGTCCCCTGCCAGGTCAGAGCCCTGAGTAACAGAGAGGTGCCAGCAAAGGGCTCCTGGCTGGGTTCTGTGGGGTGTGCATGCCAGGGAGATGGGGCAGCACAGTGCAGTGCCAGCAATCTGCTGGACCTGGGTGCTGCAGCCCATGGAGCTCGGGCTGTGAGCTCTGGGACCCCCTCCTGCAGGGATCCACTCAGGAGAGCCCATTTCCCATCCCCACCTCACAACTGTGGGCTCTCAGCAGGAGCAGCTGCCCTGGCACAGCCCTGCAGAGCCCACGTGGTCCTTGGTATCACTCCACACTTCCCATCCTGAGTCGTTATCTCTTGTCTTTTCTGCTGCCATTTGGGGTTTCTGTTTTCCCTCACACCCAGATAAGAGCAGGGATTTTAGGTTCTGCATTTGGGGATTTTCCAGATAGAGGAAACATTGTGAGTCCTCAGCTGAGGGCCTCAAACATTTGAGCTCACAGAATTGTGCATACCTTCCCTGCAATTTATCTTTTTCTTTTTTTTTTTTTTTAAAGAAACAAATTAGAAACAAAATCCATTATTTTAAAGTACAGTGCTTATTGTGCATACTTATACAGTATGGAGTCAAGACAGCAGAGCTGTTCCTTGGCCCATTCACCTTTGAAGAAATGATTGTCACCTTACCTGAACAAAAACTGTTTCTTCATTTGAGCGAGTGGCACAGACTGTGACAGTGATTTAAGGTCTTTAGTGTTGATTTCATGCAAGAAAATATTTTTCACAGTATGACTTTAAAGTAGACTTTTTTCCCCCAATTACTCTACATGTTGGCAGCAAATTAGCTTTGAGAGAATATTGTGCACATCATAGTTCTCTGTTGATGTATTGAGGAGTCATTTTTGGATCTTTTAGCTCAGTCAGACCAATGACTGACGTTGTTCATGTCTTCCCTTTCTGTGGATTTGAAAGACTTCCTTTTGACAGGGAGGGTGAGATGGAAAAAAAGCAGCCAAAGTACAAGAAATGATTGGCAAAGTGATGATATCATCGAGTGTTCAAAGACTCTGCAAATTGAAGCTTATTAAGCTGACATTTTGTCTTCTATCCAGCACTAATTGGAATCATGCCTGGGTGCATGATGTGGAAGGTACTTAATACCTGAGTGTTTATCATGACAAAATGACAGGAATCGATGTCAGGGATGCTGTAGATTTCTGTTTAATGGAGAAAACAATATATTTCAAACTGTAATTACATATCTCAGAGTCATTTGTATTCATGTGTCTGAAAATCTCCCTAAAATAATGCAAATAAGAAAACTTTACTTTTGACCTCTAAAATATTGGCCTGATCATGAATATTCCATTTTCAGGTGTTAGAGTTGTTCTTCAGAGTTCATAAAATCATCACTAAGGTAGTCTAAGGGAAAAAAAAGGCCCAAAAAAGGGACAAAACCCTCTGACACAGTGTTTTCACTTGAAACTGATCTGAAAATCCCACGAAGAGTGAACTCCGTCTTCCACACGGGTAATACAATTCTTCTAAAGTTGTCTCTGACAGCTTGAGTTCTTTTGTAGACTGTGCTTTCTGCTGTATTGGCATCCGTAAAGTGAATTTAGAAAAGAGAAACAGCCGAGAAAATGATTTTTGGAAAGGCAGCTGCTGCAAACACAGAGTACACTGGAAGATGTGAAGGAAGCTGCATGTGTTTGGTATCCTTAGGGATTTCTGGGTTGGAGGGCACCTGTGTCCTGGCTGGGGTAGCAACAGGACCAGTGTGTTACCCTACATCTTCATCTTGGACCTGATGAAATTCAGATCTTCAATTAAACCTGTAGTTTATTATAAAATTATTATTTATTCAGCAGTGGGTGAAAAGAATAAGCTGGTAGATGGCATGGTTACCTGAATTGCTGTTTTTAAGGGAGTAGAGATTGGTAATTGTAGAGTTACGTGTTTTTTAAAAAACCAAACAAAGCAGAAAGCAGCAAAAAGCCCACAAACAAACAAAAGGAAAAATGCCACCCCAAACACAAATCAATGGAGTGTGGATGCTCACAGGAATTACTGGTCATTAAGTGACTGATCCAGCTGCCTGTGTGTCCCTGTGAACTCCAGCAGTCCTGTAACTAATGAGATGTTGACAAGCAGTAGTTTAGGGGCTGCTGGTAATTATTTGTATTGCTGGAATCCTCTCGGGGGGCTGAGTCTATGTTGTGTAAGTGCAAACATGGAACAACAGGCAGTTCCTGTCCCTGAGAGCTGATACCATAATTGTGCTTGTGGGATGCTGCAAGTGGGGGCAGCAGAAGGTTGGGGGCCTGAGATAAACAAGGTTTATCAGTTGGTTTCTCTGTAGGTTGGTGTGGTTAGAACAGGGAAGCAGAAGACCCAGCACACTTTGAGTGCCTCTAATAACATCAGAAAATGCCCTTCCATGATTTGCCTGTAGCTCTGAGACAGCTGAAGTGTGCTGGCCCCTTGCCACATCTGCAGTGGCTGCTGCTATCAAAGGTTCTTGTGGCACTGTAAGGAAAAGGAAAAGTGTTTGACTGAGGTTGGGGATGAGCACATAAAGAACATTTTTGTCTGTTCAAAGTTTGGGAAGCCCTGTAATGATTCCCATGCTTGCAGACTTGCTGGTTGTTCAGCCTACTCAAGTTTAATAATAACTAACAGGAAGCTGTCTGAAGCTGAGTATTGCACTGATTTCCTCATGGGAAACCAAATTTAAAGAATAATTTGTTATTGTTCCTTTTTTCTGTTGGATGCTGCTGTTGGGGATTGCAAGGACCCAAACTATCAACATATCATTGGTAATATTAGACAGAAAATATTCATTTCTTCTGCTAAAATCAGTCTGGGATATGTGAGGGAGTGTGTTTGTGTATATATATATATGTGTGTGTGTGTGTATATGTATTATTGCCCTCTAATGGATAGAGTCTGAATGGCTCAGCTTTGTCTGCTTATATGGGGCTTGTAGCAAAACATTATTTTCAGGATGTCTGATATTTCCCATTTTAGAAGAACTTCATAATGTTTATTCAGAATTCTGCATCTTTTGTGAGTAACATTGCTTTAGTTTGTGTAATTAATTTGGAATTCTGTGGAGTCCCACAGCTTACAGAAGTGCCTTTTCTTTGCTCTGTGGAGGTTTATTTCAGCTCAGCCATAACTTCTTTGAATTCAACCTTTTATTCTTCTATTTTTACTACAGTGCCAAAATAATAACAGAATTTTGAACAGATTTCTGTACAGCGATGACATCAAGGGCCTTTTGGATGTGTAGATCCTTTGCTCCTTTGCTTTCTTCCATCCAGAGCATGTCCCTGTCCCAACACCCGGGTATCCAGGACCTGCCCAACTCCTGAGATGGGGATGGAAGAGGGAATGAGCTCTCCTCTGGCTGATGGGTGTTCCCAGGGGCTGCTCCACCCCATCCTGCTGAGCAGCTTCCTGCCTGCTCCCACGTGTTGTTTGTTTTCTAGAAAAAGTGGCAGAAGTGTGTAATGTAACATTAATTCAGACCGAGTTTTCAAATCGATATGTGATTCAGGATAAAGTCAAGTGTTCTAATGATCTGTGGTAGGTTATGGTTTATTTTGCTTTTTAAATAAAACTGTCTTTGAAGGTAATTGTGGAATGACTCAAGGAGGAAGGCTGCAGGGTAGCTGGCTTTGGGGTTACAGTTGTCTGGACTGAGAGCTGTCCAATTCTCCATGTTCTTTACAGTGGAATCCTAACTCCGCCGTGTTTCATCCTAGCAGGACTCTGTTTCCATTCCATAAATACATGTGGGGGAATTCTATTTCAGAATGATGTTTTTCTCTCTGCAGCCATATTCTTTTCCTTTTCAAACTTGGCAGTGCTTGCTTTTGCAGCAGGATAGCTGTGCAGTGTTTGGGACACGCAGCAGAACGTCCCTGGCTTCCTTCATCTCCTGCTGTGGATCCATGGAGCAGTGAGTGTCCAGAGCCACCTCCCTCCCCTCCAGGACCTTCCTGAGGGGATGTTACACAGACATTCCCAATGGATATGGATTGCAGCAACCCAAATATCCCTACGTATGAAATCCTGTCAATATTCAGGGCAGAACAGCAACTCATTTCACAGAGCTTTGCTACAGCACCTCCAATCTCTGCACGCTTTTAGCTGAGTCCATCACATTTCTATTTATGATCCAATTACAAGCTGAATGTAGGCTGGGAGAGCAGAAGGAGCAGCACATTAATCAAATTCCCTTGTAATGACTGTGTTCTCATGTGGGTGATGCTCTGAGGTGTGATACAAGGAAGGTAGGGCACACAGTGCTGGCTTTTCCTGTCCCTGCCCAGGGCTGGGCTGTCCTTGGGCTGTACCTGCTCAGCTTGGCAGGCATCCACAAAAGGCTATTGTTGTGATGGGAGAGCTTTTTCCTGGCAGCAAAAGAAATTGTCCCTGAGTTTCAGGCTACTACATTTTCCATTTGTGGGGAAAATAGAAAAAATTTGCATATGTTAAGAGAGAGATGAAGGATGTTCAGATGCAGGAGCATCTTCTCAGCCCAAGATGGGGATTTTATCTGCATTTCTAAATATTGGTGTTTTTCTTCTGAACATGACGTTTCCTAGCAATATGCTTTTTCCCTTGGAAAAGTTATTTTCCACTTACAATGCATTGGCAGCCATTGTTTGTATTGTTCAGGATCAGCCCAGGGATTTTTCTAAACGTTATTTTGATTTGATGACTTTGTTCATCAGTGAGTTATGAAAGCTCTGATTGTTTAGGGCACAAGAAGGGCACAATGCATTACTGGGTCACATGCTCACTTAATGCATGCACATTGTGGTGGCAGTAGTAATAGCTCCATTAAAGAACAAAAGGTAGCAACACATAGAAGCTCTGGATCTGGCCAATCCCCTCAAATTACCATAAATATTTGAGCAATCTGAATAGTTTTGGACTCTGTAGTAAAGCTTTCCTGTTTTTATCTGGCACTGAAGGAATGTGGAATAAAGTATTCATTTAACAAAGTATAAAAATATGTGTGCTATGCAGTTATAATCATGTGTCATTAATCAGAAAATACTGCAGAAACTCTGACAAATTAAAAACACAAGGATGTGTCTGCAAGGGCTTTTTCAGTCATTAAAAAGCTGCTTCACCTCTCAGGCAAACTATTTAATGGCAACTCCTTGCTCAGTGTACTGACATCTTCAAAGGCTCTGACATCTGTCGGCCTTTGAACTACCATTAAAAAATATTATCCCATTTCCATTCTTTTATGCCCATTTTTTTAATTATAGTCCTTCTTTCAAGTTAGGAACATGGTTGGTTTAAATGATGCTGTCCTTTCGTTTTCAGCCACCCAGCTGCGGTTTGAATAAATTGATGTAGAATCAAAGGCGGGACTTTAAAGGGAAAAGGTTTGATGGACTTGGACTCCGAACCAGATGAGGTTTTATGATGAAAAGGGTTTAATCCCAGCACAGGCATCGCTTCTATCAGTCGAGCAGTACAAAGCGATTCATATATATAGGTTCACGAGAAATGATCTATTTTTTTTTTTTTTTATTTTTTTTTTTTAAACAGCACAGATCTCTTCAGGACTTGCAAATGTGGCATTAGCTAATATTCAGAGAGCTGATTTCCTTTCATCCACCAGAAGCTTATGATTATAGTACAGTTCTCGAATTGGAAATGAGAGCTGCAACACAGATTTAAAGCTCTGCTGTCTGATTTGTATTCAATATACATGTCACTGCGGGACAAGGCAGTCTAGGCCGAGCTGGTTCAATGAAGGGAAAAACAGTTCCAGCATCAGAAATTCTGGGGGGGTGGGTGGGAAAGGTACCAATTAATTCTTACCTGCTCTACCTGAGTATTGTGTGGGATACTTGGTGGATTACTCTCATTGCTGGAGCTGTGCAAACAGACCTTGTGATAAGGTTTCTTTGGAGTCTCTGGGCGAGGCAATTCGCAGGATTAATCAGTAATGGCTCCTAAAGCAGCCATTTATATGGAAGGCAATGTTTGTTTTTCTGTGCCTGAGTTTCAAGGAGGTTTAGCAGAGACAGCTCTGCTATTCCTTTATAGCCATCGCCTTCATTAATGTGGTAATTAGGCCTGTGTGTGGGGAAAGCCAAAATCTGTCTCACAAGTGCATCAGAAGCTATTTCTCAAAACTGCCACCTCAAGATATCCAAGAAACAATCTCTCTACTTGTTCCCTGATATTTGTGTTAGTTAAAATGTGCTACAAAGTCATGATTTCTTATTTATTTTCCAGAGTAAGATTGTGTCATTCCAAACAGTGATGCTTTCCAGAGAAGGAAAGCAGCAGGTTTCAAAAGTCTGCAAATTCTGTCCCCTTAGAAGGCTGATGTACAGAAAGGAGCCAGCTCCATTGATGCTCTACCTCCAGTCAACAGTTTGTCCTTCAAACCCTTCCTACAGCTGTTGTTCCCTGCCAGAATATTCAGTTTAGGAGTAGTACATTTCTCCTGATTTCTTAGTGCAATTTTGAGGTTGTGTTTCGGGGTTTTTTTTGAGAGTAGTAAATATAAACAAGGACCTTTATAAATGGGTTATTTTATTTGACTGCTATTTCATAGAGGCTGCATGTTTAGTATGTATTTAGATTTTTATATTTCAGCTGTGTATTAATATTTATTCAGAGTACAGTAGATCCAAAACAGTTGCATAAATAAATGTGAAGAAATTCCTGCCCCAGGATGCAGTGGCCTATTTGTCATTCAGAAAATGAAGTGGCATCAACTGAATTCAAGGACAAACCAAGAAGGATGAAAAGGACAGGGATGAACAGAAAGGTGCCAGAGGAAGATACTGAGCCAAAACCCCTCTCAATTTCAAGAGAAGAAATGTTAGGCACAGCTTTCATTTATTTTGAACAGATCATCCTGTGATTGATATAATTTTTCTGAACTGGTAGCTGTGGAGCAGGAGGCTTCTGAACTCAGGAGAGCCACTGCAGAGATGATGGGAATTGTGCAATCAGCACTCGAGGGTGAAGGTGCAGGGAGGGACACTTGAAGAAGCACCAGCTGTGGCAGTAGAACCCGTAGAACCATCAGCTGATGTCCTCAGTTCCAGCCTTACACTGAGTTGGTTACAGGCCACCTTCTCTCGGGCTTTCCTCCTCAGGGGGGGATGACACACCTGTGTGTTTGAGATCAGCATTGTCTCTAGACACAGACTGCTAGAATGTGCTTCTGCCAATGAGACGTTGATTGGAAAAGGAGAAAGCTGAAAGTTGGACCTGTGTTTGTAATTCTTCATCTTATCTGTGTGAGCAGCTAATGTGAGGATGAGTTTACCACAACTAACAGGAATATTGTTGCTGCTGTGCAGAAATGAGGGGTCTGTACAGTCAGAAGCTGATTATTTCTTTCAAATCTAAACCTGTGAGTGATACAACTTTTATTTCTGGAGCTGCTGGATTTCAGGATTACTGCCCACGTCTTGCCAGTGATGAGGCTGAGAACAAGGACTTCACATTTGGTTAAAGACTGTCACCTTCCCTGTGGCAGAGTGACACCAGAAATGAGAGAAGTTCCTGCTCCTCGGCATCCTTAAGCAGAGCACAGTGGGGCAGGTGGGGCACCAAAATCCTCTGTTGTTGGTCCAGAGAACAACAACATTGGGTTCCTGAGTTGGCTTCCTGTGATTATGCTGGGGTTTTGAAAACTTTCTCTTTTTCACCTCGGTAGCAGTGAGGGCAGAGCTTGGTCAGAGCTGGGAGCTGGGAGCGTTCCACAGGTGCCTGCTGAGAAGGTGCTGGCAGAGGCCTGAGCAGGAGCTGCTGTCCAGAGTGGGCTTTTCTACAGGCATGAACTGCAGAAATTAAAGATGGCAAGTATTTTATGCATGGACAGCTGATTAGTGAGGGGTTTTATCTGCATCTTGTCTTTGCTTTGTCCTGTCGGGTTTTGTGTCCAATGCCATTTCTGTCACAGTCATATCAAAACCCTTATGGGATGTGTGAGGTATAACTTGGGAATATTCAAAAGTTGTGTGTTTTGAGCAACAAATGCATCCAAAATGAAAGTGTGGGATGCTTTTCTACGTTGTTTTTTTAAGGCATGGGGTGTTTTGGCTCTTCTACTTACAGTGAAATCTTTTGTGTAGTTGACAGGCAAAGACATTCTCAGAAACAATGCAGCGTGTTCCTCTTCTGGGGACAAATTGGGAATTATAATATGTTTAATTTTGCTGCCTCATAGAGATGAATGTCTGCAGTAATCCTTAAATCTGCAATACATCATGTCTGCATTTAAATCGGAATTACACATTGTTCTGGAAATGTTAATGCTTTTAAATTTAGTGTGTGAAAAATTTAAATGCAAATATTTTTTAAAAGCTTTGACTGAGGGGATGCTGGACACAAAATGCTCTGAGATAGACAGGTAGTTCTTTCCAGTCCACTGCAGAGATCTTTAGGCTCCATTTCTAGATTCCATTGCAGAAAATTCCTATCCTTCCTTAGATATCAGTAGCTTTTCCTCACTTTCAGGGTAAGCTTTACTCTGATGTTATTTCAGAACTGAACGTATCTTTAACATTCATCTGAGAGGAATATTTTCATTTCAAATCCTGAAATGTAGAAATTAAAGTTCTTCATAAAGGAGAACAGGGAAGATGTTTGGTGTCATTTGCATCAATCATTATTTAGGGATGGAATGTTGTAAATTGTATAATGCAGAAAACCTGTTGTTAACATGTAGATTTTAACTTCTTTTTTTAGCCACTCTGCATTTTATTTATATTTTGCTCTCACAAGTTATTATAGGGGATTACTGCATTAAACAGGTATTTATGGCTGATTTATTTTCTTACCTCAATCACATTTAAGTTCCAGTAATGCAGTTGTGTAGATTGTTATGTGCCCATTTGAGTGTCTCCATTAAAATTCTGGGTAGAAAGACAGAAGGAAATGAGTCCTTTCCTGGCAGTTCCCTTAGCAGTTTTATTCCAGTCATTTTGTTTGTACAAGGAGGAATACAAAGGTAAACATTCCTTTCATCAGATAAAAGGAGAGGAGAAAGAAGGTGGAATTTTTAATTTTTGTCTCACTAATCTGTTTCAAAGCAAATACAGTAAATCAGGGAAGGAGAAACTGCTCTGGATCAGTCTCCAAGGCAAGAGGGCCAAGTCTGTTACAGGTCTTAGAGCAGTGAAATGGAAAATGTATTTACATTTATCTCAATTTCAACTCGGTGAGTAATCCTTTGGCTCACCAGTTCTCTGCATTGTTTTCTTACACGTGTAAGCTCAAGGTTCTTTCCTTCTACTAAAACTCATTTTGTTGGGAAGGCAGTGGCAATAACCAACCTAGAGGAAGTTCTGCTTTCTAGCTGCTGTTAACTAAATTGGAATCAAATGTACTTATGTAAATTAAGAAATGGAAATAAGCTCTGTTAATTTTAAGCTCTTTGTGGAGCTTTTCAAATGGATGTCTGATTTTCTTTCTTCCTCTCTCTCCTTTTTTTTTAAGCCCAGTTTGTAGCTTAAGTGCCATTTACATTAACTGGGATTTAGGCAGCTGACTGGCTTCTGTAAAAGTCCAGATCTACTTCAGGGCACTTCTTTTGGGAAAAAAAAAATCATCTAAATTTGTATTTTACTTAATGCCATGTCACAGCAGATCTCAAAAATGTGCTGCCCCTTTCTAAGATGTAGAAACCAGAGTGAGGTCAATATTTTCTGTATCACTTTTCCCTACTGGCTTTTTGATACCTGTGTGTTGCTTGTTTCTTTTCAGCTTTCAGAAATACCTGGCAGAGTCAGAGAACAGTTTGGGGGTTAAATTACCTGTTAATTGTTGCATAAGTGTGTTTATTTATAGGAATGGCACAGGCAGACTCATTTTTCCTTAATTTTATTGGAAGTGGAGCCGAGCAGAAGATAACTATTGTTCTTAGTGAGTCAGCACTTCCACTGTGTTTCAGGAAATGCTGAACGGGATTAGAAAAGACAGAGCAAATACATTGCTAAAAAAGTAAAATCTCTTCTTGAAGGGTGCTGGTGTTGAGTGCAGGAGTTGTGGTGAGGGGGTGTTGGCCCTGGTTTGGGTACCAGAGGTGAGTGGTGTTCCTCTCCAGCAGCACTGTACAGATGGGGTGGTGTTAAACTAGTCCCACACCAACGTGAGACCCTGAGCAGGGTTAGGAGGAGTAAACTTTAATCAGATTTATAAATGTTAGAGGCATTTTTCAGAGCACGCTGGAATAGCCCAAGTGAAGAATCTTTCCGAGGAGGTTTGACCTTTAAAAGCAGCTTAATGCTGTTAAAATTAATGAAATGAATATGTAAGTTAGCAGCTCAACACCTCCCTTTACAAATCCCAGGGGGTATTTTCAAGAGAGATGTCAGAGGTGCATGTGCAAAGGTGAGAGGAGTTGAGGTTGTGTGGGGATGGAGTCGATAGAACTTTGCATAAATCCTGGAGTGTGGGGGTTGAGGTCTGACCCTGCTGGGCTGCACACCCTGTGTCACCCTCAGCTGTCACCTGCTCTGCTGCTTCTGAGGCTTTGTTCACTGCACAATCATCTCTCTGGGCCTGGAGAGCCTCCCCTTCTCTTGTGCTGTGCAGGTGCAGCTTTGGTTTGTGTCAGTTTTCCTCCAAGACCTAAACTTGATCGTATCCAACCAGGTTTATAAACTGAGAACATTTCACTTATGAACATATTAATGACTTCACCTCATCACTGCAATGTAGTCACATACAGGATATATATAGAGGAATATAGATGTATAAATAGGAGGAGGATGGCTCCTTTTAAAGAAGCTCTGCAAGGGAACCAACATTCTGGAGAGACTTTTTCTCCCCTCAAGAATGAGAACACTTCAGTGTGCATAAAACACTATAAAAGCATACAATAAAATGCATCTCTAAGTATTGAAGCTGATATTTTAGTGTTTCCAGGAAGCCTTAGACCACTGTCCAGGACTATTTATAATGGTGGGAATGCTAATTTCCATGTTTTCCCCTGGAAGGGCTTGCACAGCCCCATGCTCTTGGAATGGTGAGTGCTCTTAGGAACTGAGCCCAACCTGCTGGTCACTGAACTGTTGTTCATTTTCACTTCGTTTCACACCATTTCATTTATCTGCTCCCTTAAATACCACATTTATGGGCCTGTGTGTTCTTACCCAAAAGGCATTAAAACTTGACAGTGTAATAGTTTGTGCTGTGAAAGCTAAATAGCTGTTTATTACTTATCCCTGCTAATTTGTGCTCTGCCACATCATTACCCATGTGATAATGTGCCACTGGTTTTCTTTGCAAATGAAATCTCATCTTTTAAAGTATTCATAATATTGACAAATTGCTGATTTTAGGAGTCACGAGAGAAAAAGGATAATAAATTCTTTACATATTTTAATTGAAGTGGCCATGGTATAGAAAATATTTTAATATAGTTGTTTAAATGGACGTGATTGATTTCAATACAAAGGAGCCACAAATAGCTGCCAGCTGGCTGGACTGGCCAGTTGGAATTCCTTTGGCATGGAGAAAAGCAGGTATAGTGGGAGCAGTGAGTCAGACTCAGTAGGATGATTTGTGGACAGAAAGATCAGAGAGCCACTAGGACTGTGCCTGGCACTTGGCTGGCAGAGTCCAGAGGGTAAAAATCGTGAGAATAGTTCCTGAAAATCAGAATAAGATCAGTTAAGAGAAAAATTGTTGTCCTTTGCAGAAGCTGCAATAGAAAAACTCATTAATATAAACCAATTTTGTTCTAAACACAAATCAACATTACACACATTTGAAGTTCTTACAGCAACACTTTTTTTCTAAGCTTAGAGCTGCAAATATTTGTTTATTTTTCAGACTTCTTTTATGTTAAATGCATTGGTTGTTTTTGTGATGGTAGAAAAACTTGTATGATCTATTTCCCAGCATTTGATAAAGCTTTGTTTACTCACAGGAAAGCTGAAGTCGTTCAGATTCCCACTTTGAGCAGATAATCCCCTCTAAGGTGTTTTACAGTAAATGTGCCACCAGTCACTGCATGTCTGGGACAGGACACTTCATCCCCCTCCTCTGGGACTCTGCTCGTGGGTAAAAAGGGACTCATTGTCACCACTGAATCACTGCGTGTTCCAGCTTGGTTCCTTATTTTCCTTTCACTTCTTCATCATCAAAGTGCGAATTGTTTTTATTACAGACTGCCTTTCCCTTGACTGGACTGATCTCCTTTCAAAAATAATCCAGTGCCCAATAACAAATGTTATGGATGCCTCATCCATCGCTGTCACACCACAGCAGCGTGGCGAGGCCCAGAGAGACAAATGTCCCTTTCACAAGGGCCCAGCTGATGTTCCCCAGCACTCACTGCTCCTTTCAGTGTTCTGAGGAGGAAATGCTGAGAAGGTCTTGGCACGCAGAGGCAGAAGCTGCTTATCTGTGGTCGAATAGGGCTGTGACTTACAGGCTGATATTTGAGGTTATTATCCTAGAGAGGATCTTTGGGATCGTCCAGCCTAGTCCATGCTACTGCTCAGAGGTTCAGGGGGTTTGTTGTAGGTTTTTTTAAATGTTACATGCCAGCAAAATTAAGCACAGCAAAGTGAGCCCTGTGCAGTCATCTCTGACTGGAGACAAGTTAACCCAGCGCAGAAAACTTCTGAAACTGAGTTTGAAGAGTTGTCAGGAGCCTCTCGAGAAGCACAGGGGTGTTTCACAGTGATGCTGTGTTCCAGCAGGGCAGAGCAGTGAGGATCCTGCAGCTTCACTGCTGGCAGATCTTAGTCACTTACTGTAAATCTGCTGAAGCGACACCTCAGCAGCTCTCGATCTGTTTCTCAGGGAATAAATTAGGAGTGCATTTCATCTTGACTCTCCCTGCCTCGTTTTTGTGGCTGTGAGGTGCCCTGGGGCTGAGCAGGGGCTGGCTGGACGTGGTTTGGTGGCCCTGCCCTGCCGGGGGGCACACAGTGAGCGCCGTGTGCTCATCCCCGTGAGGCCGAAGATCCCGTCAGGCTCCAGCCTCTTCCTCAGAAACTGGCCCAAGGAAATGCTTCATGGGGGTGAAGCAGGAGCTCCTGGAAAAGAAAGGGAATTTGTGTTATTATTGTTTTTAATTAGGCTGTAGTCATTCGGTCCATTTCTCATCCCCGTTGCCTGTAAGTGGAGCAGAGTTTCAGACATCAGCAACAGATTTTAATTTAAACTTTCTGCCAACTTTATATTTTCTTATGCAATTTACTTTTTAAAATTAAGAGCACATGTTTTCCTTCCAAATAACACGCAGTACATTTATTGGCATTTTAAATAGGCCAAAGTGAGTGACCAACCTTCTTCTTTTTCTTTCAAGTCTATTTTTTCCCTGCAGGCAAATTGCTGTGGGCTTATGACCCACCCTTTTTATGACACTATTTCAGCACAGATATTCTTAGTTAGAATTCTAAGTTATTTCTTTGAAACAGAAATAGAAATCACCACCTTGGCCAGCAGTTTCTTCATCTAAGGGACATACACATATGTCATATAAACCTTTATGAAATCTCTGTCACACAGTTTATGTATTTTTGTTCCATTTGGGAAACTGTGTAAGCTGGTGTTGTCTTTCTATTTGTTGTCCTGTAAGTGGATTAATGGTCATTTTACAAAATGCTTCCTTGTTTGAGGCATGTTCCTGTGGTGTGGCCATCCTGGGAATTGCTACGAACTTCAGCATCCTGTCTAAAATAGATACAGATCTCTTTTATTTTGTGTGCTTGTACCCACACCACCGAAATAGAGACTACAACACTTTGATCCAGAAAAGGCAGCAAGTGGAAGTAACATTTTGGCTGTGTTACATACTGTCAGCCTTTATTTCTTGTGTTTAATCCTCGTTTAGCACAATAATAATTTGCTTAGATGGGGTGTTCAAGGTGTGTTTTTCTCACAGCAGCTCTTGTACTCAAGCAGTTTTTTGGACCATGCAAACCATTTGGTTCCCAAATAAAGATTTGCGCAGCCAAAGGAGAATTTGAGAAACCAAGACTGAGAAAGAGGACTCAGTGTTACAAAGAAACCACCCTGCCTTTGGATCTGGAGCCTGAGAAGTGAGATTTTGTAACTGCAGCTTTTATTTTCCCACAGAATCGTTAAGAAAAGACAGTTGCTCATAAGTTTTATATTTCATGGATTTTTCGCAACTGAGAATTAAGTCATCTTGGGGCTTTTGTTTTTTTCCCTAATTTGCCTACATTTAAGTCTAATAATAGTTTATTAAACCTGACATGTGGAATAGCAGAGTCTTAGTGCTGGAAAGTTTGGGATTCATTTCCTGCAGCAGTGGGGAGATATCCGTGTCACACAAAGTTGTCTCAGGCTCTGAGTTGGGCATAAGCTGCTCCTGCCACTGACTTTGTTTATGGGAAAAACTAATCTGGCTGTGAGAACTGGACTTATTTGAAAGTAATTGACAAGAACTGTGTCTGTGATCCCCAATATAAGCTTTTTCCAGTCACTTTGGAGAGATTAGATGTCTCTTAACATCATCTTACTCGCAGTGAAGTTGCTCCAAAGGGACTCCTTTAATCATATTAGTTTCGCTGCCATCACCCCGTCTTCAGAGTCTTTCTTCTTCCCTAATAGAACCAAATCTGCTTTTGCCATCTCTTAGGTCCAACATTAATGCTCCTTTGCATATTAATTACTGTTGCTTTACCTATAACATTCAGCTCACTCTCTGCTGTCCCCAGTTTTGGCTCTGAAGGCCGGGAGCTGTTACTTTCTCCTTACAGAAAACACTGGATTGTGTTTCATTTTCTAATGACTTTGTATAAGAACCATTGAATAGAGAAGGAAGAAAAGCTTAAAAGGTGTAACAGGAATTCACTCAGTCTTTATTTTGGCTTGTAGTGTCATTTGTGAATGAATTTCCCTTGTATTGTAAGAAGTTAGCCCTGATTTCATATCCTAAATATTTTAACAAACTTTTTCGGGAGCTTCTGAGCAAAGTAATTTCTTCGTTTCACTTATGTGTGTGAGTTGGGGATGTAATTAAAGTTGTTTTTTTTAAATAGAAAAGAGGGAATAAAAAGGAAAGTAGGGGAATGAGCTTTCCCAAAGAACTCTCACAGATTAAAAGATAATTGTGGCTATTTCAGGCAAGACTTGCACTGGGGCAGCTGTTAAAAACCCCAAATTCTCCGTGTGTCACTTTGGAACTCAGACCCTATCACCCATCAGCAATCGCAGCTCTTATCTTCACTGAGTTAGGAAAAGCCAGGCAGGCTGTCATGTTCTTGTGATCTGGAGATGAAATCATTTTCCGAAAGAATTATAAAAGTACATTGTGGATTATAATTATACACTGAAACGTTTTTAGTCTGTATACAGATTTAATAAGAAATTAAACATGTGTAGAGGAAAAGCTCAGGAAAGGAAGGAAAGGATCTAGCACAGATTACAGTATATGAAACATATGTTTGAGATAATGCTGATAGGGCTGAAATATGTGGCCTGTGGTGGAGTTCTGTACACAAATGACGTGCTCATTCCTTCCCCACCATACACACACTCTTACCTTTGACATAGTAGGGACTAATGCCAACGAGTAATTAAGAAAGCATGGAAGCAAAATAAGTTTCTGAGATGGTTGATATTATTTAATACATGTTACAGCTGGGATAGCTGAAGGACAAACTGAAGGTTTGAAGGGAGATGATGTCTTTTATTACACCATATAGTTCAAATAGCTTGAAAAATAGGCAAACTTTCAAGCCTTGATTTTTTTTTTCCTCTCTCAGATCACAGTATTTATAGGAATCTGTCTTGGGAGATTAATGTACAAGGCAATAGATCTGATAGTCATTCATGTCCCAACTTTGGTCAGAAACAAATGTTTCCTTTTCAAAGTTTTGTAGTAATGTGGTTCTCAGAGGCTGCAAATAAATGGTGCAGCTGAGTACAGACAGTGTATCAAAAATGTCTGAAGAAGAAAAATAGTAGTTGGGGAGAAACTGGCATTCCAGGACAATGGGATTAAATTTAAATATGCACTGCTTTTCCTCAAATTTCCTTGTGAAACCTTTAATAAGCTTGAGCTGAGTCACCTGCACTTTCTTGGTAGAATATAAATTTCTGCTCTCAGTATTGTCACATCCTCTGTGAAAGAATTCCACATACTGCAAAGTTTCTTGTGAAACAGGGAGGACAAAGGGGGAAATTCTTTGTGAGTTTTGTAGTGACAGTGCTCATTTTCAGAATTACATTTATGAATGAAAGCATAGAAGTGCTTTCAGTGTCAGCCACCACACTCAGCTGTAAGGACAGTGCTTTATTCCCAGATGTGATGCTCCTGTGCTCCAGTGAAGAACCCACAGAGGAAATGGAGTTAGAAGAGTAACTAATGAGAGTTACACACAAGTGTAATCTGAAATAATTGATGTGCATCTACTCCTGTGGTAAAGTAGTGAATTCTGTGGAATTAGGAGTGACACAGCTTTATTCCTGTCACTTCCATCCCTCCTCCTTTGTGTTCCCCCGTCAGGGGCCAGCAGTGATTGATAAATGATTGCTAATACTCTGATAGCTCATTAGAAGGCAGCAGGCCATTCCTTAAGACTGAAAAAAGAAAGCATGAGTAGGATATGTAGTGATTATATGCCACAAACTCAATTTCTCCTTCAAAAATGTCAATCTTACCCTGCTTTGGGCAGGGGGAGCTGTATTTATCCATGTGCAGGAAGAGAAAGGGAAGAGCAAGAAGAGAGCCAGGAAAAGGGAGAGAGCATCCTCTGAGTCTGCTCCTACCCCAGCTGACAGCCTGTTGGAGGAAACCAAGTGGGTTTTGTGTTGTGGGTTTGGGTTTTGCCACTTTGTTTGCTCTTTCTCTCAGGTGATCTCTGGTCTGGAGAGCCAAATCCGCAAGCTGAGGGAAGAGCTGATCCAGGCAAACGCTCTGAGGAGCCAACAGCTGCTGGACCTGAGCCTCCAGAGGGACGAGGAGAAGCTGAAGGCAGCTCGAGACAAGGAGGCAGCACTGAACAGTCTGAAGATGGAGATGGAAAAAGTCATATCAGACCTGAAAAAGAAGCACACAGCAGAGACAGAGGCAGCTTTGAGCAAGGTAAGGGATTCACAAAGAGCAGCTCCACAGGGCAGGAGGGGAGTGATCACCCCAAAGGTCAGCTGAGCAAAGTTTCCCTAAGGAAAAATGTTTAGGGATCACTTGAGTTGAAAAAACAGATGCAGACCATGGGATTGCCAGAGTCACAGCACAAGTGGGGCGTTCTGGGGTTCTGTGATGAAAACCTTTGCTCTGGACTTGCTGGGGCACCTCGAACAGGGATGGAGGGTGCCATGAGGTGCTCAGGAGCCAACAGCACTTTAAAAATACAGGTGATTTCACAGGTAAAGCCAGCCAGGAGCAGACTGACCTTCCTCTGCTGGAATAGAGACCGTGGAAGGGGTGGCTCTGCCTAGCCAAGCTTTTTCTCCCCTAAGGAGGGAAAAACTCAGGCTCAGGGTGCAAGGAAATGATGTCTGGTTGCTCACAGTGGCTGGTCTAGTTTTGCCTGTGGTTTACATCAAGTGAGAAAGGACTCTGGGTAAGGTTTGAAAATAGAAATGGATGTTTCAGATTGACCAAGGCTTCCCTCCCATTCTGTTCTGTGGGGTCACTGCCCACATTCCTGCTTGCTGAGCTGAGCATCCCTTGGACCCCTGTCTTGAATTCAAGTATTCCTCCCCATTAGGGAGCTAAAACATGCAAGTTTTATATCAAAAGCCAACCTAAAAAAAAACCCTACTTAATATTTATGGTAGATGTGTGTATGTGTAAGCAGATAGTTGTTGAAGTCTCTTTTATACATTGCATTAAGGCACTAAATCACACATTTTCTTGCAAGGGGATGTGCAGTGGCACAAATTAACAATCTGCATGGAGTGTTTGAGCAGCTTTTGTGCAAGTGACATTTCATTTACCTGCGTCAGGTTCTTGGTCTGTAATTTTAAAGAGCATTCGGAGGATTATGTTGGAAATCAGCCAGCCTGAAGCCATTAAAATGGCTGTGATCAACAATTCAGAATCTTTTCTGAATGTAAGGAAAGCTCCGCTTGGCATAATTATTTAAAGCCAAGGTCACAGAAAGTATTTAAACCTTTGAAATTCATCATTAAAGGATTAATTTTAACTCAGGAAGACATTGTCATTTTTGCTTAAAAATGGAATTTGAATCTCAATTCTTTTCTTTCTTTGATCTTTTTTTACATGTGTAGTATAGCAAAAGAAAAGTTAACTTCTTTACATCCTCAAATTAAAGTTACAAATAATCCTTCATCGGGCAATATCTCTAATAGTCTTGAATTGTCATTTCTGTCAGAAATACTGCTTTTCCTTAATTTGTTGGATTTTTTCTATTTTTCAAAAAATTTGCTAATTTTAAGCTCTATTAACTGCTATTGTATTTTTTTTTTCTTTAACCTACTTCCCTATTTTTATCCTAATCTGAAGAGCACATGTTGAGTAAAAGATAGGAGGGGAAAAGAAAAAAGTATCTCTGTTGAAAAGTCTTTCACAGACATGTGAAAATACCTGGCATTACCTTCAAATCTCCATTGCCCTTCTGTTTCATTTCTGTCTTGCAATTGTAGAACTGTGGAAATTGGCCAAAAAATCCAAAACTCAAAGTAGCTTAGAGGGCAAACTCCATTTAAAGCTCAAAACTAGCAGTTTAAGTTAATTTAGTTCAAATCTTGATCCTAGTCCACAGAATCTTGATGAAGATGATTTTATCCAAGAGGGGGAAGAAGAGAATCTTAATTGCAGCATGAGCCTTGAAACTTGTTTATGAAAATATTTCCTACCAGACCTTGTTACCTGGAAATTTAGGACAATATAGGAGAAAAATTTTTCCTCTAAATTTACTTCTTTTGGTGCCAATTCTGTGAAGATTGCTTAAAAATCCAATGGGAAGCTGAATTTCACAGTTTGGGGGTGGGACATCTGACGGGCCAGATTTTCTGAAGGTCAGTCCATTCTCAAGTGAGGGATCTCATTCCTCTGTGATCTGCTCTGGGAATAATGCTGAGTTCTGTGTGGATTGTTCTGTGTCACCGTGGGTCTCGTTAACGTGAACATGAGGAAATACAAAAGAAATGATTCATACTTCAGTGACAAGAAAAACAGAACTGCAAATGGGTCAAGAAGATCCAGGATTCCTCTGGCATTGCCCTCCCCATTGTCCTGCTGCCGTGGGGGTGAGGAGGAGCAGAGTGAGGGGCAGAGACAGGGGAAGGAAGGGTTTTCATTACAGCCACACTGAACATTTCAATATTTGTTGGTGTTTGTGGACAGCTTTTTGATATTTAGGGACGCATGATTTATTGAGATCTTTAATTTTCTGCTGCTTAAAGATCTCAGCTTTAAGGCTGGGGCATGGGTTATTGTAATGTCAGTTCCTGAGCACTCCCTGAACACTTCAGGGATCCTCAGGGTTGGGGTCTGTAGGAGGTTCCTGGGATGCTGTTAGGATTGTGCACATTTTTTCCTGCTTTGCTCCTGTAAGATGTTGATGTGTTTTCAGCATTTTCTGCACATATCTGCTGAGCTGACAGCAGCTTTAGAATCATTTTCCTGCAAAGTGTTTCACCCTGTTAGGAAGGAATTAGGAGGGTACGGAGGCACAGGGTGCCCCTGGATCCCTGGAGGTGTCCAAGGACAGAACTTGGAGCAGCCTGGCACAGTGGGAGCTGTCCCTGCCATGGCAGGGGTGGCACTGGATGAGTTTTAAGGTCTCCCCCAACCCACCCCATTCCATGATTGTTGGATATTTGGGAGCACACAGCCCTGGAGCTGGGCAGGGCCAGCTGTGGTGCAGCACTTGGGGCACGGGCACTCCTGAGCCAGGGGCAGTGGGGTGCACAAAGCTCGGGGCAGTTCCAGGTTTGCCAGGAAGGGCTGAAGGCAGGAGACAAAGTCTGAGTGTGTGCAGATGTGGGGCTTGGCCAGCTCTGCTGTTTGAAACGTTCTGTGGGATTTTCTTGGCAGAGGAAATGAGCATTCAGCAAGCACGGCCCGAGCAGAGCAGTGGACAGGCTAACAATGCTCAAAGGAAGCAACCTTGGAACACTGAAAATATCTCATAAAAAAGCTCCCTTTGAGAAGCACACATGAGTAAACTGGAGTGGGAGAAGATGATGATGGTGGTTTTTTTTTTCTCTCTCTAAATAATTTTCAACATTTAGCTTTTTATTGGCTTCTTTTCTATATTTAAATAGATATTTTGACTCATTCTGTTAAGGGTTTATGCAGGTTCCAGGAACATCTAATTCTCTTTCAGTGCTGCTTTTCTTGTGGAGAAGTAATTTACATTTTTAGGTATCGACTGTACTGAACACACATGATATTTGATTACAGCACCAATCTGTCATCAAAAACACTCCAAAAATGAGTTAAACACTTTATTTTTGGGTCTGCAATTGTTCTGATGGAAAGAAGCTGTGAAGTGGTTCCCTCTAGAGAGACTGGACACCAAGGTGACATAAAACCTGGCCAGAGCCACACAGATCCTGCCTGTAGACTTTGATGGTGTTGATGTTAGTTGTACTCTGAGATTTCTGTGATTTTAAATCAAATCTGATGTTTACAGTTTTTACCTGGTGCAATCACTCCACCTGTATCTGGTGTAAAGTCCACGTAAAACTCAGATACTCAGGGACCTTAAAGTTAAAGTCATTCTGCAAATGACCTAAATTAGGAATAATTATTCTATAAAATAGTTTTGTTTTGTAATGTAATGTTTTTGTAAAGAAAAAAACCAACTCTTCAGACAGTGTCCTATAGATGGATACTTATTTTCTGAGCAACTTCTTGCATATAATTTGCAAATAAGGTGCTGACAATGTGCCCTAGGGAACATTTCAGTGCCTCCTTCAGCACCAGGCTCTGTGATGCTGGATTAATTCCTCACCCAGCACAGCCCTAGAGCAGCCCAGTTGGATGGAACTCCCTGGGCTTATTTTCATGCTGCATATGCAGGAATATCTGATTCACAGTATCTGTTCTGGCACTGTTGCAGATGATGTCACACTGTTCAGCACTGGCAAAGACATAGAAGATGAAGGGAAGGAATATGACATCTTCTGAGATGAAAGATACTCCAGGAGATACTTGATTAAAAGTCTTGAGTTTCCCCTAAGCAGTTACTTCTGCTCCTAAAGTACAAACATCTCGTGCCTTCCATGAGTTCCCATTTCTGAGTCCTGTCTCTCCAGCTCTGCTTCTTCTCTGCCAGCTCCACATTTCATTAACACCAGAAATGGCTCCATCTTTGTCCCTAAGACCTTCTGAGAACTGGGAGCGATGGAACCTTTGATCTGACACCTTTCACTTCATTAACTTGGAGACTGAAACCACACTTGCAGATAACTTTGTTTGTGGGAGCTCTCAGAGGAGCTGTTTTCACACTCTCTGCAGTGATCCCCTGGTTATTTACATGGGGGCAAACAGGTCAGCCATGAAATGTGGACGTGGATTCCTCCCAAGTGTAATGATCTCATTAAATTGTGTCTAATTGTGATGCAGACCTGTTTGTGTCCTTGCTGAATGCAGGCAGAATCCCTACCAGTTGTAGATGTGCCATTTTTTTAAACTTGTTTTGAGTCTATTATTACATCAATTATTTAGCTTAGGCCCCAGCTATGAATAATTTAAAGAGCCTCCAATTCTTACCAAGAAGAGTTGGATGTTTCCCAAATCTCTTAGGTTTTTTTTTCATTATAATCCAAAAACTATTGTCTCTGATATTATCTCTCTGTTCCAGAGCAATAATATTTTTATTGGTTTTGTTTTGTAGAGCCTGTGTACATTAAATTACATTTGGTTCTTGAACGTTTCTGACACAACCAATAGTGATTCACCAACTAATATTAATAAAAATGAATTTAGTACATTTGGCTTTGTTGGAAAAAATCTAGCAAAACCAGAAAAGTGGTGCCAAAAGATCAAGTAAAAGCAAAACATAACGCAAAAAGATCAAGAAGAAATGTATTTCACAGAGAGGAAATATTTTTAATGTATACTAGCACAAAAAATGCAGATTATTTAATCTGTCTTGATAGTACCTTTCAACAAATCCTTTTAAAACCAGTTTCCTCTGTAGTGTGTCCCTTTTTGCACTGCTCCTTCTGATTCCTCCAAAGAAAAAGCAGGATGATGGTGGACCAGGAACATGGTCACAGGAATTGCATCATCCCTCAGGGGAGCCATTTGGAAGAGTCTTCAATCAACAGAGCCAAACATGAAGAAAGAGATGGTAGAATCATTTCAGGGGTATTTCACTCAAATAAGACTAAACAGAATTTATGGCACTCTCCCTGCTGGAGATATTTCAAAGCAAGAGCTGCAGGTATTCACAGAGTTACTCTGCTCCTATCTCCTTAAAAAAAATAAAATAAAAACTCAGAAAAAACAATCCAGAAAACAACAGGTCAGATGTCTGCTCCTCAGCTGTGTTTCTAAATCTGGTTCCAGAGTTAGGAGCCAGGAGAAGTTGGTATAACTGTCACTGTGGGAAAAAAAATGTGCACCCATGAGCAGCAGGCTCACTTTGTAATGTCTTCATTAAAGTCTGAAGGGAGACCAAGCTATTTGCATTCACAAATAGCACCACGGGGTTAAAAATGAAAACGATTGAAGCAATGCTGTTAAGAAATGAGAACCAGACAAGAGCTAAATGATAAATTATGACAAAATAGGGAATTAAAAAGATGGCTTTCAGCAGAGCAAGGTCTGATTGAAATTAGAGCTTGATCATGTGGCCCATCTTTCAGCACACTTCACTCATGTCCTGTCATATCAGTTATGGCTGGGTAGGTGTTGGAAAAGTTTGGCTGGGTTTTTTAGGGTTTGATGGGTTTTTAACCAACTGGTATCAATCTAAAAGAATTGATAAAGAAGCATTCACAGGTGGGGTTTTTCGTTGTCTCTGTCTCCTCATTCTTTTTCAGTTGTGTTTCCAAAACATCTCTCCCCATTGTGCAGCACCTGGGCACACGCTGCCTCTTCTCAACTCCATAATTCCAGGTTTTATCCTTTGGAGTGTATTCATGAGATCAAGATTCACAAAGTCTTGGGGATGGTGGATCAGGTGAATGCTGAGGTTTTGCCAGTGGCAGAACAACTGTTTTAATTATTTTTTCAATCATTTTCCAAGCCTTTCTTCACTCTCCAAACAACCTGTAACACACCAACTTTATCTTGTAATACACAATTGCTTATTATTTCAGCTTTATTAAATATTTTCAAAAGCCCAGTTGAATCATGACCTCATTCTCTTCCTTTTTTCCCAATACCTTGTGTCTTGGAAAAGGCTGATTGCTTTAAGTCCAGTTTTCTCTAATTTACCAATTTTACTCATCCTTGCATTCCTGGGTATGTGATAATATTTGGAAAACATTGACTGTTCTCCAGTGTGGTGCTGCCTGTAGTGTGAGATTACTGATGGATTGTTGTACTTTACCAACTGAGCCAATTAATTCTTAGATTTGTTCAGAATTTTTGAGTGAGGTCTGGGTTCCTGGTCAGGAAGGATTCCCTGCTCCTGGATCCCAGTCCCTGCAGCCATCACTGCTGGTTTCACTGGGGCTCCTCCATGCTTTTGGTTGTGCCAACAGCAGTAACTGCTGTTTGTGCCTTGGAATGAGAAATAGAAAATTCTCCTGTACCCCTGATCTCCGCATTCTTACTTTGCTTGGAAGTTTCTGGGGATGCATCTTTTGCACAAAGACTTTCTCAAGTCCCCCAAATCCCCGAGACAGCACAAGCCACTGCAAAAGGTGCCCCATGGAACGTGTCCATCACAACCCTGCTGAGATCAGCACAATAAAAAAACTCCAAATTTCCAAATAGCTTTAGTTAAAAAAAAATTCTCAGTGATCAAGACCAAATTAATGTAAAACTATAATTACGTATTTAAATACTGGCACGATTTGAAGACATTGTTTACACTCATTTGCTCTTTCTTCATATCATTATAATAGAGAAGAGCTGCAGGTGGCTTTTTCCTTCTTTTTGGAGGAGAAGGAGTGTTTGGGAAATAGGGAAGGGGTAAGACAATGTTATTAGTCCTTCAGAGTCATTAATATGAAAAAAGAAAAGTGCTCCAAAATTATTTGCTTACAGCTGCAGAACATGTCATGGAGTAAAACCCACCTTCATTAAATGGGTGAGAAAGAATTCTAATTGTTTTGAAGTTCTTGTGATCAGTCTGCATGTGCTTCATTGTAATGTGATACTAAAGTGCCTCAATTATGATTTGTATATTTTGGTGCCAGAAGGGTTTTTTTCTTATGCTAAATTATTAAGTTCTGTCAGCTGCTGGGCTGTCATATAGAGATACAGTAAATCACATTATATTTTGTCATGGATTACACAGAGCAATAAATTTGGGAACAGAGATCAAAGTAGTTTCACAATCACATCTGAGTGTAGGAGGGGTGTTTAACTTGTAGAAAATCTGATTTAGGTGAAACTGTTGCAGTTCTTGTGTGAATTTGAAATGAATTTGAATGTTTGCTTGAAAATGAATAAGGTACAAATCCCCAAAAGAGTTCTCCTGTATTTAGTTCAGAGGAGTTAATTCTGACCTACAGCTGCAGGATGGAGAACAGATAAATAATTAAACATTGGGAATGTTAAGAGTCTTGCAATGCCTTATTTATGTTTTTAATTGCTTTGATGATGGGGCAATATTTTCCATTTTCTTTTTAATTGGGCCTTTGCTGGACTTGGGGAGTTTCTCCTGGGCTCAGTAACACTCTCTGGCTCCAGGAAGTTGTCGCTCTTTTGGGGAAGCTTTGTTGTATTTAAAACTACAAAAAGTAATCCAAGATAATCTTGCTAAGCAGCACTGATGGCTTCAGATCATAGATTTGTTGGGGGATTTGGTTGTATTTTCAGTGTCTGTCTTTCCAACTGTAGAAGCTTAACTTTTGTTGGGCTCTTGTCTAATGACGTAACTTTGAAATACTGAGTTAACTTTGTGATACCGAGTTAATTTAGTGACACCAAGTTAATTCAGGGGTACAGAGTTTGTCCTTTGGTCCCACTTTTTCTTCTATTTTGTCTTAAAATGATACATACATAGAATGTTTTTCTGTTCATTGTCTTCTTAATAAATGCTTGTTCTTGCCACAAAATTCAACTTAAAACAGCAATGCAGAATCTAAAAACTTCATTCTTATCCCCTTATAATTCTTTCAGGAGCCTTTAAGTCTCTCCTTGGCAAAAATCAAGGTGTGTGAATTCAGCTGATAAATACTGATCAAGTGCCTGGGTCTCGGAAATCTCCAATTTCTGAAAGAATCGTGTTTTGTAAAGCTCAGATTAAACAGTCTTTAACTGAGTCAGGTCATGGATCAGTCTCACATCTTGGGACTGTGGCCTTCTATGAGTGGAGGAAGCTTTAGCTTTGCCTTGCATCTTCAGAGATGTTTCTCAGCCTGTCCCCTGGTGGTTTTGCTGGGTGGCAGCTGTGTGGGTGCCAGGAACAGCTGGGCCTGAGCGATTCTGGAAACTTCTTCATGTCAGAGTGGGGGAGAGCCCGAGCTCCTGAGAGGAGTGAGGTGCCTGCATTTCTCAGGGATAAAGGCAGCTTGTCAGAGCTCAAATAATTCCTGTTGGGTGCAAGTTTTCTTTGTTAAATCTCTGAAAAAGAATATGCCAGCATTTTGATAGAATGTGTTAAACTCAGTTTAAATAATCATCTTTGTTTAGATGGACAGAACAGAAGAAAAGCAGGAAATATTAAAATGGTAATCCAGGAATGTATTTGTGGTTTAGAGACCCTAAAGGGGAGAGTGTTGCAGTCTCCCACTCTTCACCAGGTTTACTCCATCTCACTTGAGTGTGGAGCTGTGGGAAGATTCGTGCCATAACATAAAACCTAGCCCCAAGTTGGTGTGAGTAATGAGAAATCTCGACCCCAGCTGCCCAGTGTGGTGGATGGCAGATGAGAAGCAGTGATCTGTGTGATGATCATTTGAGTCTCTTCATTTGCAGGAATCTCTGTCACCACAAAACACCACACTGATTTCACCAATGCTCATCTCACAGATGATTGGTGAGAGTAAATCAAATTAAAATCAGCCATCTTTGCCCGTGCTGTCCATGATCCCAGCCCAGAGCTTATCACACCCAGCAGTCTTTTGGCAAAATGTCCCAGAAGAGCTTCAGGTCAAACCACAATTCTCTGCCAGCCCCTGAGGTGCCTGGTGCACTCACAGCATTGTCTTCTCTCAAGGGGAGTTCAAGCATTAAACAGTTGAATGTGGCAAACCCAGGCTGTTAGTCTGGGTTTAAATCCTTGCCTTGTATGCAAGGCTTGCATTTTAGGCCAGTTTGTTTTAAATAATGTGCCTGGCTGACAGCAATACTGACTGGAAATCTGCATTAGTGATGCTGGGGAATATTTAGATGCTCAGTAAATCCATTTAGTTGAAGGTAATAATTGTGGGGCTGGTGTAACTTGGGCATCAGCCACCTTGCAGCTGGAGTGCCACAGAAGACTTGCTGGGAGAGTTCAAAATGCTTCTATTTAATTCCTCTGCATAATTCCAGAATTATTAGAAATACTGTGTTGGTTTAAATGAGGAGTCTGGAATTTGGAGTTTTCCTAAGGCACAGTTTGCAGAAGCAGTTTCTCAGTGGGCCCCCATTAAGCACAGAACTGCAAAGTGCTGCAGAAAGGCAATTCTCTGTGCAGGTACTGTCAAAGTCATTTCTATTCATTCTTGGGTTTTTCCCAATGAAAAGTACTTCACACATGAATGAGAGAGGTTTTTTTTTCTCCTAAAGATGTATGTTTAATGAAAAAAAATAAAAAGGAAAAGATTTGTAGACCTCCAAAAGTGAAATGTAAAATAGAATATTAATAGGATTTTGGGATTTCTATCATTCATTTTCAAAACCCTTGAAGTCATTTGGTACTTGACTAATTATTCTGTTAACATCATTTTGGGTATTCAACTATTTTTAATGGTCTTTTGGGTGGTTCAGATTACATATTTGAACTGGTGTGCTATTTTCACTGCTGAACAGAGATCCAGCTTTCATTTTTTCTGATTGGTGGGGAGAGCAGGAGAAAGAACAGGAGTTTGGTGTAGGAAGTCACCCACTGTCAGTATTAGAGGCACATAAGGAAAATGCCTGTTTCAGGCTTTGAGTCAAAATGGAATTTTTATGTACAATCAGATGAACTTTAAAGGTGATCTGCTGATCTCTGAAGTTTAAACAGATATTGTACAGAGAGTTTTAACATACTTAATAACAAAGATTGCTACCATTAGCCATTCTGAAGGTCATTTTCTTCTGACATCTATCAAATTACACAATCTTGAATTTTGGTACAAAGCATAATGCTGTCAAACTTAAAATAGAAATATTCCAGAATGTGGAGTGGTGTGTTGTTTTTTGAGGTAAATGGGCCCCATTTACATTAGTTCTTTGATGTTAAATTTCTTGCTGCACATCAGAGAACAGTTGCTTCTTCCCTGGAGCAAGTTTTCTTTCTTCTTCTTCCCCCACCCTTTGATTTTTTTTTCTTCTTTTTTTTCTCCTTTTTTTTTTTTTTTTAAAAGTTTGCTTACACTTTTATCTAACTAATTATGGAGGATCAGCTTATGGATGGCCACTTTTAGCTAGTTGCAGGCATTTTGAAAAATTATTCTTTTATAGCTACTGCCCTAAACAGAAAAGTTCTTAAATCTGCTGCTTCTCTGTCAGTGAATATGGTGTTGTGTATATATATGTATAGAAAACTCTAGTTATGAGAGCTGTTTCCAAAGCTGGAATTATTTAGGTTGGAAAAGACCTCTAAGCTCATCGAGACCCAGCACTGCCAAGCCCATCATTAAACCCTGATTTTTTGGGTTGAAAGGGAATTTAAAACTCACCCAGTGCCACCCCTGCCATGGGCAGTGACACCTTTCATTGTCCCAAGGTGTTCCCAGCCCCGTCCAGCCTGGCCTGGGGCACTGCCAGGGATCCAGGGACAGCCACAGCTGCTCTGGGCACCCTGTGCCAGGGCCTGCCCACCCTCACAGGGAAGGATTTTTCCCCATACCTTACACAATTCACAGATCTGTCACGTTTCAAGGATTCTGAGCATTTTTGATAAATGTCCAGGACATCCCGAGTGCCTCCATGGGTGTTGCTGGAGGATGGAATTGTCCTCGTGGCTGCCAACCCCAGAGTGCAGCTGGAGCAGGAGTGACCTCAGGGCTGTTTTAGGGCATGTGCTCCAGCAAGTGGGGCTGGAACTAAAAGTTCCCTCTGATACACCTCATACCTTCAAAATAGCTCATAAATACTTGGTAATTGGGGTGGGACAGTGTGCTTTTGTGGTGTGGTCCTGTCACAGAGCCTGTGCTCTTTTGCTGATGCTGCTCTGTTTCATGAAAGGAGAAAGTGAAAATGGGGCTGTGTTGGAAGAGCATCCATTAATTCAGACACCACATCTGGAGAGCTAATAACTGTTTTAATTTACACCTGAAATGTTTTGTTGAAGTCGAGGCAGTTTTGCTCTGCAACCACAATATGATGCTTTAAGGCTTGGTAAAGAATTATAGTTGGTTTTTAAAACCAATTAACTGCAACAAGGACATAATATTTTTAATGTAAAAGTCCTCTGTAATATAAAATAACTGCATGTAAAATCATCATAATCAGATAATTTTAGCTCAAATACGTATTAACTGTGTGAAACTAAACAGGAGTTCATTTTTGGATCAGTGGAATTCCTCTGCAGCTTATCCAATTTAAACCTTTTTCATTACAAAAATGGATATTCCAATTGATATTTCTGACAAGCTTCTGCCAAGTGGGAATTTCAGCAGCCACCTCTTGCACACAGAAAACTGGTTTCAGACCATTAACTCTATTTGCAGTGCTGCCCATTGCTATAAAAAGAGCTTGACTTTAATGAACACTGGCTGACCTTCCAAATGTTCACGTTCCACTTGGATTCTTATTCATTATGTTTCTGAAATAGCACCTAACCTGAAAGGGAGGGAATGCCCTTAAAATAATTCAGAAACAGCTCGTGCTTCCTCCAGCACGTGCACCCAGCAGCCAGTTGGAAAAGAAGGAGCCCAGGAAACTGCTGTGTGTGAACCTTCTCATTTATCTAGATAAATGTGATATAAATCCCCCCTGATGTTCCCTGTACACAGCTCTGTGTGTATTTACTCATTCCTTAAAACAAAAAAGAGTAAAAAGGCATGTTTTGTGTGTAGCAGTGCTACCTCTGCCCCAGGGAAGGTGGTTTATGTCTCCCTTGGTTGCAAAGCAGCAGCCTGTATAAAGAGGTACTAAATTAGTTTTAGTTGCAGGTGTTGAGAAAGGAGCAGCTTCGTATTTCTGCAGTTAAAAGGTGGCAGAGGAAAAGAGGTGCCCAGGCAGCCCCACGAGTTGGATCTTTCCAGTGCTGTAAATTGTGGTCTCTGCCTTCATCAGAGCTGCCCGTGTGGTTTGTGATGATGCAAGAGCTGCTGGGTGTTACAGACCTCAGGGAAAAGCTGAAGTCAGCAGGAGCCACAGAATCATGGAATGCTTTTAGCTGGAAGGGGCCTTAAAACTCATCCCATTCCACCCCTGCCATGGGCAGGGACCCCTCCCACTGTCCCAGGCTGCTCCAGCCCCATCCAGCCTGGCCCTGGACACCTCCAGGGATCCAGGGGCAGCCACAGCTGCTCTGGGCACCTGTGCCAGGGCCTGCCCACCCTCCCAGGGAGCAAGTCCATCCCAAAATCCCATCCAAACCCTGCCCTGCACCAGTGGGAAGCCATTCCTCCTTTTCCTATCACTGCATGCCCTTGTGAAAAGTCCCTCTCCAGGCCTCCTGTAAGACCCTTTAAGGTAGTGGCAGGGTCTGTCCATAGTTTTTAGTGCCACTGAGTCAAGATAATCAGTTTTAAACAACCAGAGCCCATCTAGCTGTGCTTGTGCCATCTCCAGGGGAAGCTCTGGGAGCTCAGTACCTCTGAAATTCAGACTCCTCAAATGTTTGGGACTGGAAGAAAATGCAAGAATTTATGGTTTGTTGGTGACTGGGAGACAAAGCCTATGAATATTTTGCTAACTGGAAGTTTTTAAAGCCAATAGAAAATAAAATGTTGCAATTCCTTTAAAGTAAACTGGTAGGATATCTATTCTTTGCCTTTAGTAAGGAATAAAACAATGAAATTTGGAGTATCTTTCTTTTGGATCACCTCTGTCCTGTCTCTCAGAAGTCAGCCTGATTCCACTCAGTGTGAACAAACAAATTTTAATTTGTTTATGGAACTCATGAGTGGTTTTTTATTATTTATTGGGATTTCTTCTGTGGGTTCAGGAGGTTATAAAGCTGCTTCTATGAAAGATGAGGACTTTTACCCCAGGCAAGCTGAGCGAGAGCAGCTGTAACGTGATCTGTGCAGTGCCTTGCTGACGAGTCCCTCTCCCTTTCTGGCACTAACAGTAATTTATGCTATTGCTGTAATTTATTTTTTACTTTTTTTCTCTGAAGATAAACTGGCAATTTCAGTCACTTTATGACATGCAGTGGTGGTAAAACATGGTCTGAAACCAGGCTGCAGTACAATGGAGCGAGTGTTAACGTGGGTCAGCCTGAGTACAAGGAGAAAGAGCGTGGACAGAGCTCCTTGGGATAACTGCTGCTGTGTCACCACTCCTTTTATTTATGCACCCCCACCATGGGCCCTTACAGTGCTTGTGGTTCACTTTTGAGTGATAAATGGGGAAAAAGTGAAACTTAATTTGTCTGCTGCTCCAGAATTCTTTTAGATGCTGGTTCAAAGCAATGTGTATTGCCGTTACTTCTGTTTATAACAAAACCAAGCCATAATGTTATCTCAGAAATGATACAGAAATCTGATAATTGGATTTGATAACTTTTTTAGTAGATTCCTTATTACCAACAACCAGCTGGAGACATCCATATGTTTCATAATTTTGGAATTTGAAGGGATTGAGGATCTGAAATTGCAATTTCATGTAAAGTTTAGGATTACTTTGAACTGGCTGTAATATTCTTACGCTGAGCTGCACCTTACAGAGCTGCCCGGATTGCCGAGGATGATTCCAGCCCTACCATGACGCTCCTCGATTTAGAGCCCAGTAAAATCAATAAGGCTCTTTGCGTGCCTGAAATCCCTGGTGTTTGCAGAAATGGAGCCTGAGCTGGATGCAGGCAGGGTTCAGAGGCTTTGGAGGCCCCTGTGGGTTTTTTTTTGGTCCCCCAAAGAGGGGCTGGCAGGAGCCGGCGTTCAGGCGCTGGATGCGGTGCCGTAAAACTCAGGACGACAGATCAAAGGTTTGAGCAGGAGGTCAGATAGATTTTGAAAACTTAATCAGCTTAAATTTGCTTCAGAACTCAGCTGCGTGGTATTCTGTCCCCCCCTAAGAAAATATTTGTCTTAGACACCTGTCCTCAAGTTTGAGAGCCAAGAAGACGAGAGCGCCGAGCAGTTCACCTGAGGACAGCGTGGTGGGGCTGGGCTGGACTGGTTTCTGCAAGAAAAATACAAATCAGGTTTCTCTCCTGAAATGAATTTGCTTTTTTTTTTAAATTAATATCACTATTATCAAATTATTTCTGAAATTAAATTATTTGAGGAAAAAGAAACATTAAGAGCTATTTTGCTTGGGGTTATAGAAATATTTGCTGGTTGGGTTCTGATATGACCAAGCAGTCTTGTTTTCAGTTTGGTTTATTCTTTAGCTTTGAGTTGTGAAAAAAAAGCTGGGGTAAGGAAAGGGCTGGATGTCCAAGCTGGTTCAGCTGCATCTTGGGTGGATTTTCAGTGTAATCCCCACCTTTCCCTAGGAAGGGACGAGCAAAGGGACAAAGGACAGTTGCAGACACAGAACTGAGAGCTGAAGCTGTGTCCCCCATGTCACATTGCCTGGGACTTTCTCCTCATTTTTTCCCCTTTGTTCAAAAACAAATTCATCCTGATAAACTCGTTCATGTGCATTGCCTCCTTCCCCTGTCCCCCCCAACACACACACATTCATTCTCTCTCTCTTTTTTTTTCTTTTTTTAATCCGCAGAACTCTTTATGTTTTTCTAATAATTGGCAGCAGAGGTACAATTTCTCCCCTCTTTTAAGTGATGAATAGTTGGCCCGAGATGAAAGGGCAGCCCTGGCGGGTTTTTGGCTGCCACAGAAGGGCGTTGGGGCTCGGCGATGGGCGTGGGGAGAGGAGGTGCCAGGGCCAGGGCCCGGTGGCAGAGTGTCTGTGCACGTCCTGAGCTGGGCTAACGGGCTGCCTCTTGTGTGTGTTCCAGGCCAGCAGCCACCTGAAGAAGACGGAGGAGCAGTTCAGCCAGAAACTGGCCAAGTCCTCGCAGGTAGGTGGCCAGCAGACAGGGAGCTCAGGTGAGCCTGTTCCACTTGGGAGCTGGATGAAAAGTCGAGCTACTTCAAAGAGAAGTCATATCCAAAATCACCAAATCAGACGTCCAGTGTCTTGCAGATTTTAACTAAAAAAAAAAAAAAACCACAAAACATTAAGCTGGAAAATACAGGTGGGTTTTTTTGAGTTCGCAATTTCATTTTTTTCATCTCCTGAGGACCCCAGAGGACCGAGTCCTCCTTCAGCCAGTGGGAAGGAAGGTGAGGTGCTCCATCAGCCAGCCCATCTCACAGAATCAGGAGCAGTTGCACAGCCAGGACTTGCATTTCATGTTAAAGGCGGTGTCACCCAAAGTTTCTTCACCTGTATCATTGATCCCCACCAAGTCTGCATTTCTGCCCAAAACAGCCCCTTGAGGAATGTCAGTGTCCTGGAGGCAGACTGGTTTTGACTTGAGTTTTTGGTCTTCAGAGAACTCAAGAGATGAAAATGAGTGTTGAATTTACATAAATACTTAAAAATGGTAAGGCTGGGTGATTTTTACATACTTCAGCTTTCAGTTTGACTGACAGGTAGTACTGAAGTGTGAAAAATGATGGAGATGCAACCAGAAGTTAAGCTTTTAATAAGAAGAAAATTGCCACAAGGATTTGTGTGGAGGTGTCACTCTCCTCATTGCTCCCAGCCACAGCAGAATTTCTGCCTTGCACTGCAAAGTGTGTTTGCAGCCAGTAGTCCAATAATAGTTTTTAAAAATCAATAAAAACACTACAAAGAAGGGTTTAGCAGACTCTAAACTAGACAGAAGTGATCAGCGAGACAATAACAAGAAACTGCAAACTTTACTCTTTTGCTAACACTTCAAAATATTTTAAACTCTTGATTTCAGCTTTTCAGCTCCTTAGAGTCTCATTCTCTCTAACACTTGTCCATAATTGTGACTTCAGTTGTTTTGGTGACATTTATTGGCTGTCACTTTTCCACCCTGCTTTATCAGAATCATTGGTAAATATGTCTTATATTCTGTTTCTAAAATCTAACCTGGTTTTTTTACACATTTATTTACATACAGAGAGGTTGTGGAGTCTCCATCCTTGGAGATAATTAAAGCCTGACTGGGCTCTGGGTGATTTCACCCTCACCAATTCCATGATTCTGTGGTAAATCAGGGAGGATGTTCTCTTTCCTAAATACCCTTCCAGTAATTTTAAATTAGTAATTCAATAATTTTTGAGAGCCTTACTCATAAAAAAAAAAGAAAGAAAGAAAACAAAACCTCCTCTTTTTTCTTTTATCTTTCTATCTGAACCTGAAAAGCAGGAAATGGTTAAAGCTCAAAAAGTAACATTTAATCCATGTCAGACCTGAAGGAAGAGATCCCTTCCACTGCTGCCTCTGTTTTACCTTTAGTCATTGTCACCCCATGTGAGTGGAATCAAGGCAGCCTCTCCACGCCAGACACAATCCAGTGGCAGTACAAAAAATGGTTCTTGGTCCATTTGTTAAAGACAGTTGGAATAATTGAAGCATTTCTGAATTTTTAAGCAAGGGATGAGGGAAATTGCTTTAATTGTTGCAGTGGGAACACGTAGGTAGTGTAGGGCAAGGTAACAACTCTTTAACCTAAATGTCATAATACATTTTGTCAGACTGACATTTATTGGCCTGCAGAACAGTCTCCAGATTTGGGGACATGTTTTGTATTAAGGTGGCTTTGCTGTAGCTGGGACATTTTACTGGAGAGCTGGACCCAATTCCTCAGCACTTTCTGGGGCTGACACAACACATCCATCATCTCTCAGGGCTGTTTGGCTCAATAAAACAGTTTCACCCTGATGTCTGAATTTCTTCACTTGTGTGGGTTTAAATGAAATCCCCCAAGTTACTTGGACATGCTTGGGGTTGGGGTTTTTTTGTAGCTCACTGTTAATAATTGGTCGATCACAACTTTTCTTGTGGTCGCCTTGCTGACAACATCTGTCCAGTCTTACTCTCTGTGGCCTCTTGGAACATTCACTTTTAACACCCACACAGAGAAGATATTTCAAGAAGTTTCCTCTGAAGTTTATACAAAGTAAATAGAAATTTTTGCTCTGAAAAGTACTGCACAAAGCAGATCTTTCTTCATCAATTCCTGCTGAAATTTTCTTGCATGCATTTCAGAACTCGTTTTCTAGACCAGGATCTCAACCCAGTAAAAGCTTTAAATCTCAGGTTTGTGTTATACCAAGGAGTTTGCTACTCTGTTTTTCTTTTGAAAATGACACAGTGGGACATACTCCAAATGCTGTCGTTTTTTGCATGGCTTCAAGTTGTTATCTTAATAATTTACATGATCCATTGCTTTCTTCTGCTTTCTCCTGCACGTAACACTCCTGGTAAAACCACATTTCTGCAAATTGTCTGTCTTCTAAACAATTACCTAAACTGCAGACCCAGAGTCACTGCTTAATCCTGGCTAAAAAGTTGCACCCTATCCAGATAATCTCTAAACTTTGGCATATTGATCTCAAAAGCTCTTACTTTGGATGGGTATTATCTTTTGAAATATGTATTTGTTTTTTAGAAAAGCAATACAGAAAAACAGAGGTAGGTTTTACACATAATCTGGGTTACTTCTTGGGCTCTTCAGGTAGGTAAAGAAAAATAAAATTACTGCAGAGTTTTAATCAGGCTTTTCCCCCCTTTCCCAGTAATTTTGTTACCTTCATTTGTAGCACAGTTCTTACACTAGTCCTGGCCTATTATCAGGGGGTTTTTAACTTAATTTTTTTTCCTAATAACCATGTAATTAATATAGATAAATGTTTCTCTGCCAGTGAGGAGGCCTGGCAGAGTGTAAGCACTCTGGTATTCTCTCCCTGAACTGCCTGTGTGCTAAAATGCCTTTAGAATTATTCTGTAATATGCTTCTACAGCAGCTTAACCTTAAGCTTGAATATATACATTAAAGTCAGTGACTCTCCCACATGTTTAAGTGCTTTGCTGGGTGATGACATGTCAGTGTAAAATTCTGTAAATATGCCTAAAGGATCAGGGTTAGTTATGACTTTTCCCCAGTGATGAAAAAGGTAAAACAAATACAATTCAACAAATGACAAGTGAATCACCTAAAAGGTCTAGATGAAGGTCCTGGATGTGGAGTGAGGTCCTCGCTGTATTGCTCAGCAAAATCTCCTCCTTTCAGCAGCTCAGAAATTTCACTGTCAGGTTTAAATATAAGTCCAGTGTGTGGATGTGGGGTTTTTCTTCTCAGCAGTATCAAGCTGTGAAATATCCCCCTGGAAAAGGAGCAGCACCATCCCAATGTAAACTCACACTCCTGCTCTCAGAGCGGTGCAAGACGGGGAACAGGCTCCAGTTTGAAGATCACAGATGTGCTTTGTTCTCATGAGTAAATATTTTGGAATGTCACCGTGGAAAACACTTCCAAATATTTTGTGTTCAGCGATTTTTGTCATTTACAGCCTTGCTCTATTCCTTTTCTCTGCATGGGATTCCATGCCCTGCTCGTGTGCAGCGTGCTGATTTCTGCTCGCACAGCAGAGCTTGCCAACACCATGTTTGTATAAAAAACCTTGCAAAAATACATGTCTTTTATTGAGGGGAGCTTTAACATGCTGCTTTCTTTTCAGGAGATAGCTGAACTGAAGACAACCATTTCCTTCCTGACCGAGGAGAGCAGCCAGCAGCGGCTCGCGGCGGAGCAGCGGCTCCGGGAAGTTGCTCAGAAGTTGGAAGATGAGAAGCAGCAGCTGATGACAGATAATGACAGAGCAATCAAGGTAATCTGGGGATTTCAGTCGCTGCTGCTGCTGCCTGGGTGAGGGTAATTAAAAGTTCTGAATGCAGGGATGGTTCCAGTTCACACAGAGCTCACCCAGACGTCCCCAGACCTTGCCTTTGATGGAGCTGATGACTCAGGCTCCCTTTCCTCTATGCTGATCCTATCCTGCATAAAACAGCCTGGATTTGGCAAATCTAATCCATCCACGTCAGTCAAATTCAAATACTTGAATCAAAATACTTGAATCTTTCCTGTTCTCTTTCTTTTTGTACTGGCCCTGATGTTTAAGTGTATTTTCAGCACCTTTATGCTGTGCTTTCAGGGCTTGAAAGAGAGGAAAGGTGAAAAGTAGGAGGGTGAGGCAGCAGCATGGCCTGGGCTGCAGCCTGGTTTTCACAAACCTCCCCAACTTTCATGTTATGAAAAGATTGAAGGAATTGAAGGAAAGTTTGTCCTTAGCTTTCACTGAAAAATACAAGCAAAGTCTGTGCTGAATGTTAAAGGAGTAAACTATTTGTTATCTGTAGTTTTATATATATTTTATTTTTTTTATGCAGATTTATACATACTTTGCATCAGAATTCCATTCTTTAGCCTTTCTCATTGTTTTAAGAGGCTGAATAGCCAGACTCTGTTCTTGCTGCTTTGACACCTTGACTCAGAGAGGCTGCAGAGAATCCCACCTGTAGAAGTGAGCAGAATTAATTTTTAAACACTTTTTCTTCTCAGAGTAAGAAAGAGCAATGGGAAAATTCTGAAACTATCATCTGCTTTGTTTGACAACAAAAACACCTCATGAGCAGATGTATAGAAGAAGGAAATTCCTTTTATTTTCCTTTGTAATAACATTTAATCGTACCAAAGAATTACATGATTAAATGTCACAGCTCCTACAGTTTACGTAATTTTTTTTTTGTGCCTAAAAGATACCATGGAAGTGTTTAAATGTTGGAAACCCTTTGGATTATGGTGCAGTTAATGCTGTCCTGTGTATTGGAATGACTCATCATCTGCAGAGTGTGCTTTTTCCTTTCTTTCATCAATTTTCTAATTATCATTATTTTTTCTTAAGGAAAATGCCTTCATTTGTGTGCTTGTTGAGGAAAAGAATTTTCTTTCTCATCATTCAGTGAAAGGTGTAACTGTAAAAATGTTGGCTCTAGTCTGTTATGCAGACAGAGCCACCACAGGTAGGTTATTTGATCACCAGGCTCTGCAGATAGAACACAGCTATTTCACATTATTTGCAGGTACAGGTGAATTTTTACCACTTAGGAACATGGACTGTTTGTAGTTCACTTTTCCTGTGGCCACCAAGATGTGCAGAAACCCCGTGACAGTGGAATCATCTTCCCCAGGGTCAGACATACTCTGTAATTCAAGTTACAGGGTGCCTTCTTGAGTTACATGTTGGAAAATCATGGTTTAGACTCTCTAAGCAGCATTTTTCTTCTGGTACAAACTCTGCTCTTGAATTTCTGGGCTCTCTTAAGTTACATTCAATGAAATAATTCAGCAGTTGGCAGCACCAGTTTTTGGACATTAATGATTATGGGTGGTATGAAAACCTTCTGCATGTAAATCTATTATAAACTTCATTTTGATGTTATTACCTCACAATCTAATGAAATCCATAAAAACCACAGGGAAATTCTGCACAGCATTTCGGAGCAGTGTCCCAGGGAGTTTTTAGCACTGGTGCTGGGAGTATGTTTTAAAAGATTTTGTCAACTTGGAGAAGAAATTGGAGGAGCTGTTTTGCTTGGAGTTCTTGAATTTTGTTTAGTATCATTAATACTGTACTTTTAAAAAAAATCCTCCTTTGAAACCACTGATTTAATGGAAATTTACTGAAATCCAGATACCCAAGCAGAAAATTCCTAGGAAGCTAAAATGCTGTGTATACTTCTGGAAACAGAAAAAGGTGGTTTTAATATTTGATCACTTCGTATTTTTAAGAACCACACATATTTCTAGGCAAGCATATGCAGAAATACTTTGCTTTTTATTAGCCTGGGGCAAAGGAAGAAAAAGGATTTTGGTGAAAATGGAATCCTGGATGTCCTGGAGATGGGGAACAACATCTAACCTAGGGTAAGCTGAAGACCTTGGGGGATGATTAAAGGAACATTCTCCAAACAAAGCAATTCTTAATATAATGTAAGCCTTTGAGGAGATTCAGTGTAGTAAAAGCTATTGAAAATACTATCATTAAAAAACAGCCTTTGCTAAATATAACATTGATTTAAACTAACATTGAGGAACAGATTGCAATTTCCTCTATTGGTATTGGGTGGCTTCCTGTAAGACCTTCCAATTATTATTTCCTTTCAAAGGGAGAAATACATTTTTACAGAAACCAACTGGCTCTCAGAGAAGTTTTGGAGTTAGGCAGTAAAGTGATATCCAGATGTGGATGCCATAATACATAATTTTGATGTTAATTCAAATTCCTGACTCTCTTTGCTAGTAAAAGATTTCTGATTTGTTATTATTGCACAATTGCATCCATCTCCTTCAACTCAATATTTTTTAAAGTACTATCTTAAATATTAGCCAAAAAGAATAAATGAAACTTTCAAGGATGTTTTGCTTCTTCTGACAACCTAAAAGCCCAATCTGATCAAGGCTTTTTGCCTTCAGGTGGCCTCAGTTTGGGTCAGTTTGAGACTGGTGCTTGAGGGCCTTGGCACTCTGTGTTGGGCCCTGGTTGGCCTGGCCTAAGGGCAGCCTTGTCATCCCCCATAAAATGAGGATAAACCTTTGTTTCTGCAGGGTGGGCACTCTGGGTGCCAGGAAGCAGCAGTTCCAGCTGAGGTGTGACCCCAAAACCCAGCTCAGCCCCAGTGCCAGGACAGGGCCGTGCTTTGGGTCAGCAGGAGTGAAATCCAGGGACACTGAGCTGGGGCTGAGGGGACAAAGAGCAGAGCTCCCCTGGTCCCTGTGCTGTGCCTGAGCTGTGCTCACCCCAGACATCAGGAACTGGGCCCCAGGGGAGCTGTGATGGGAGCTGGGGTAACGCCCTGCACAAGTTTGGAAAATCTGCCTCAAGTGCCCAGTCTGGTACCCCTTTGTGATGCTCCAGACTGGGATTGCAGGGCTGGGCACTGAACTGGGAATGTCTGTGCTGGAGCTTCCCTGAATTTAGCCCCCACTGAAGTGTGGGCTACATTTTTATTTTTTTTTTAATATTCAATTTTTCTTGTATCCTTGCAGTGATCTACCCACAGCAGCCTGGAGCTTGATAATTCCAATAATCAGAGCATTTACCAAACTTCTCTGCTGCTTTTGGTTACTGGACTGGGCAGAACAAGAAGTTGGTGGCATCGTAAAGATACCTTGAGGTTATTTATGAAATCCCAGCCTTGGTTGTTTGGGCTTAGTTGAGCAGTTTTTTATGAAATCCTTTTGGATCCTGGGATTGGAAGTACAAAACATTTCCTGGGATTGGAACTGCAAAACATGTTCAGAGAATTTTAATGCTGAAGTTGATGGCCAAGTGGGGACTCCACATCAAAAAGTAGATTCTGGAAAGAAATGGATGATGGAGAGCATACAGTGACAAACCCACAACAGAAAGGGGGCAAAATGATGCTTTTTTTGCCAGATGAACCACAATTGTTGTTTGATTCCTGTTACAGATTCCAGGATTCTGTTAAATCCCTGAATTAACACCAAAATTTCATTAGCAAAGCATGGTTGGAAGATGACATATTTCAACACTTTGTGTGCCAGCCAGCTTATGATCAGATTAATTCTGTTAATAAATAAGACTTAAAAGATTTCTAGGAAAGAATGGCCTATAATAATGTTCCCCTTCATATGAAAAATTTTGTAACAGTTGTTTTTCTTTGTTATGTTTAAAAATGTTGAGAGGGGGAAAAAAGTCAAAGTGTTTTATAGCCATAGCAGAACACAAAGGGAAAAATTTTGGGGTTTGAATTGTCTGGGCCTTTGTGGGCATTGAGTATTCCTGACATCCTATGTTTGCTAAATGCTGCTGTGTCTTGGAGCCAAAGGATCTTTTCCTCTGTAAAGTACCAAGGGTTTTATCAACACAGTGAATTTCCTCTATGCAAATATAAAAAATACCAAATTTCTCTATCAAAATACCCTGTTTTTAAAAATGTGATGCACAAGCTCATTTTGCTTGTAGTTCTATTTAATCATCAGCCATGTTTATTAGCAAATTCCACTGGTAACTATGAATAATATTCTTTATTAAAAGGAAATGCACATTAGGTCTCTGGGAACATTAACTAAGTGGCTGCAGAGGTATTTAGTTTTTTGTCCTCAAAACACCTTTTGGAACACCAGCATTGCACTCTGCCAGGGTTGGAGTTGGTAAGAAATAAATAATTCTAATATATTGGTTTAAAAGTCCCAAGCAAAGGTAAATCCAGGTGGTTTAAATTTAATTTAATTAGTGCTTATTAAGGGAGGAGAGGTATCTGAGAGCACCCAACCTAAGCTGCCCTGATCTGGAGAAGCTTTTTTAGTCCTGTTTTAAAAGTGAGACAGAGGAGGGCAAAGCCTTCACTTCACTGAAGGTTTGTGGCAAAGGTGGAAATTAAGGCTGTAATGACTGGTGGTTCAGAAGGCTGTGACCTTGTGTTAGTGATAGCACAGAGGACATTAATTAGGGGATAAAAACCCTGGAAGCTGAGTGTAAACTCGAAATGAAAGATGGGTAAAGACATGTGTTGTGTCAAGGGCTCTTTGGTGAGGGAGTCCTGACTTGCTTTATTCCCCAGGATACACTGAGGTGGCAGAGTTAACTGCCACAACCTCAACTACTAGCTCAGAATAAATTTTCTCAGCAGACCCACATCATGGATAAGATTTTTTGAAGCGTTTTGTTGCATTTTCCATTTTGACTTGGATGAAGGGGGTTTTCTGGGTTGGTTTTTTTTTTTTTAGCCAGCAGTGCCTGTAAAAAGGAGGCCAGCATTTCACTGTTGGCACTGGCTCATGTCTTGTAAGACATCTGGTCAGAACATGCCCCGCTGCTGGTGGTGGCTCTGTGGCCACAGCCGTGCCAAACGCCGTCAGTCACCGCCGAGCCTCGGAGATGTGCCTGTCACAGAGCTCTCCAGAGGGACTTCAAATCCTTCTAATTGCCTTTGTGCCTAAACATTACCATGATAAACCATTTGGCATGGTGAAAGAAAGACTTGTAAGGGAGCATCTTGGTGTTAAATACATGGAGTGCTTTTTCATGGATCTTTATTTCTTTGTCGCTGACTTTAGCCTGTAATAACACTCATAACTCTGCAGTGTCTTTTATTAGCAGGGAATTACAAGGCACCAGCACTGGTGCTTTAGCACTGGAGAGCAGACCTTCAAATTTACCAGGCAAATGACTTTATCTTGCTCACAACTTCCTAGATTCTGTTTGATCAGCAGAGGAGGACATGTCTTCCAAAAGAATAGGTAAATTAAATCTGCAGGTCTTTTATGGCTTTGCTTTATCTGTTTCTCGGGGCCCAAACTCTGAGGCACCTGTTTTTCACAGTGTTTGTTGATGCAAATAGTAGTTTCACCCAAATTCTCTCTGTTAGAGAAATGAGGGTTTAGCCCTAAGGTTTTCAACTCTTGCTTCAGCTCTGTCTCATGATTCCATTACCTGGTTATCTTTAAAAGCCTGTATTGACATATTCATTAGAAATGATCATTAAAATAGGCTGACTTTCATGTTAAGCTTAGATAGCTATTGATCAAAACTGAAATTCTGATTTTAAAAACTCTTCCTTTCAAAACCATCTCCCTTTTTCTGCTGCCACAGAAATTATTTCATTGTCTGAAGCAAAGTACCTTCTCTTCAAAATTACAGGGTTTCAGATGTTTGGCCAACCAGGCAATCCGAGTGGCTGAGCATCTGTAAGTACTTTATAATATCTTTGACATGCTTTGTGAGACAAAGAATTGAGTCATCTTTTTTTTTCCTGCAGCAGACTTTGCACTCTGGCATTTTTCTTGACTTTTCATGTCTCAACACATTGAAGAACTTACCATGGCCAACAGCAAAATCAGACTTACAAGTTTTATAAAAGACTAGAGCTAGTGCTTGCCTTTTCCTCTGAACTGCAGTCCAGATTTATCTGACAGGTTTAAAAGTTGGTTTTTTTACTTTTTCATACATTATCATTGTTGTCCTCAGTGTTTTATTTTCCCTCCAGAAGGCCCTTTGCTGCATGAAATCTTTTTTATTCCTTGTTAGCCCCAGAGGGGATGCCACCTGTCTCCAAATTATGGAGTTAAAGATTCTGTAAATGCAGAATAAAATAAAAAGTCATATACAGCTAAACTGACTTGCTTTCAGTGATGTGGACTACACTAATTTTGCACTGGAAAAATGGGGAAAAAAATTCAAAACCAGAGATAAAACTCGCTGCTTTTAATTGACAAGACAGGAGTAATAACACTGAGAGGGGTCCTGGGTAATTTAAAAGGTGCAGACAAAATACTCTTATTAATAAGTGTTAAGTTATACTGATATAAGCCCACACAGTTTGTAAAGAAGGACAGACAGGTTTAGAACTATAAGAAAATGGAAATCAGCTTTTTTAAGGCTTCTGTGATGCTCAGAGTTTACTGCTGCATTTCAAAGACGTTTTTCTCTCCAAAGAGCAGAAGGACTTTTATGTGGAGGAGAAAGTGGTGCTTAAAAAAGACAGAGCTGGGGAGATACCCACGAGTTAGGAGGCAGAATGCCTGGGAGGAAGAGCCTGTGCTCCAAAGTCTGGGGCTTTACTAGAGAGGGGGGAAAAAAAAGAAATAAAGATAAAAACAAGTGCCTAATGCCGTCCAAAGACGGGGCATCTGTAAAACAGTCTGTGCACAGGGCTGTGTAGGCTTTCCAAGGGCTGTGCTTTGTTCCAGTTCCAGTGAGTTCCTGGAACGCAGCCTCCTTTCCCTGCTCCTGGAACAGCCTTGACTGCAGGGCTTCTCCAGCCGTGGAGGTGGAAACAGAATCTGTGTGAACCACGGATTGCACCAACAAAAGGGTGCCGGGGAAAGCGACGTCTTCAAAGCAACCCCTCGGCGGGCCACGAACATTTACAGAGCTGCAGAGAAGGGCTTGAAAGCCTGGCACTGCAAGGTTTGGCAAGCAGGGCTTTGGGGATGTGGACCTGCTTTGTTATCAACATCTCTTTTCCCTGAGAGATCTCTCTTACGGCGTGGCTCATCCCAGGGGCGAGCTGGAGCAGCACCAGGTTGCCCTGGCTGATCCCACTGTGCCTACACCGCTTCCAGCCTTTGTGTCCACGTCCTTTTCTTGCAGAGCTGGATGTTCTGCTGTAGGTTGCTTTTGGTTTTGTGCTAATCGTGGTGCTGGCTGCTCCTGGGGTATCAGCAGGAGAGAGTCACTGAGGATTTCAGCTTTGTGCATTAAAATGCTCCTGCCAAAATGAGTGTTGACTTTAGAAATCTTCAGATTCCACTTAGAATTTTCTGCTGGCTCTCCAGCTTTATATGTAACTGAAACTCAAGAAGATCAAATATCAAGAGTGTTTTTTAAAAAATGACTGGCGAACACTTTTGAATGGCAGATCACAGGGAAATAGAAATATCTTTGTTAAACTTCACCATTTTCATAATAGTTGGGCTTTTTTAAAGTGTAACAAGAGAAACCTGGAGAATGTGATACCTGTGCATGGTAACTATTTACCAATATTTAAAGGCAGGGTAGGAGAAGAATCAAGTGGTCAGTAGCACTCTTAGACTTTTTGAAAGGCATTGCCTTAATTTTCTATAACTGGAATGTTTTTTCCATTCAAAATGAAAATACCTATTGTTTTGTTAGCATTAAAAGATTACTTACAAAGAGCTACAAAAGGAAAGGAGCCAGAGCTGCCATATTCCTGCCACTTCCTTGCGTCAGCGGAGCTGCGAGTGAGAGAACTCTCCAAGTTACAGTGCTGCACTTGAAAAGAGAGAAAAGTCTGCGGCGACTTTTATCGGGGTATTCAGCAGACCAGATGGCAAATTCAGCCCCAGAGTGAGCAGGGGAGCAGCTCCTGCCTTTCTCTGGAGCCCCAGTGGTGTGAAACAGCACCAGGTACGACATCAAAAGGTCCAAATACGCGTTGAGCACAAAGCTTGGGGTTTTTCAAAACACCTGTCTAATTAGCTCAGCTCCGTGTTTGCCAGCTCTAGCTCTGACTTTCTCACAGTTGTGTGCTCAGCAGAAGTGGCTTTTTCATCTCAGATATTTGGGTAAGAGGTTAAACCTACAAACACTGTCACCAAACCTGACCCGTCGGCTCCTCGGTACAAACCTATCCCATTTCCTCGCAGCATCAATCGCCCCATTGTGCCCAGCTAGAAAAGGTGAGGTGGAGCTGTTAGCCAGTTTTTTTCTAGAGGGACGAGATCATTTTAATTGAATGTTATTATCAGCCAGTCCTTGTGGTTTGACATGGATTCAAAGTGAAGCTGCTCATCCGCTTAGAGAATGCGTAGGCACTAATGGAATAACCTCAGCGAGTTTTCGGATGCCTCCGTCCTCAGGGAAATTGGTTTGATTTGCCCTTCAGTGGAAATTTTGTGTACTGTTGGCAGCCAAAATAGCACTGGAGTCCAGAAGCAGGGAAAAGTCTATTCTGTGTGTTGTGCTCTGCTCCTTTTCCCACTAAAATTTGTACAGTGAATATTTTCTGTTTGTTCACCACCTTTCAGCCCAAGGAACTTGCCTCTATGGGTTCACACAGAACATGTGTGTATAATAAGATAGAAGGCTAGATAAGTTTTATTGAAAATATACTTTATTCTTTGAGCCTGTTGCATGTGGATTTCATATTCCTGCATTTGAGAGTGGGATGCCTTTCCTGGGAGCAGTTCACTGTTGCTGATTCGTGCACCATCATGTCTTGATTCACTGATGAACAGGATTTGAGACAGTAAATATTTGATTTGTTGACCCTTGAAAATATGCATGAGGAAGACTGAGGGCTTGAGGCTTGTGGAGAAGACTGAACCTCAAAGCTGAAGCTTTTTCTGAAGTTTCTATGCAGTGTCTGTAGTTTTGTATCTTTGGCCTCTTCAGGAAGTCTGACTGATTTATGGGGCAAAGAGAATTCACCTGTTTTCTTCTTCAGGGGTCTGTCTATGGAATTTATTCTCAGGAAACTGAAGTAAGTGTTGCCTACAGGATAAAATTTAAGACTTTAAACAAACTTCTTGGCAGCATCCTCTCCAAAAGTGCCAGATAACAGAGGAGTGGAAGAGCAGTAAAGCAGGGATGAGTCAAGCACAACCAAAGCCTTACTACTCCGAGTAAGGAGGACGACAAACCACTTTTTAACTTCTTCTGCTACTAAAACTGTGTCTGCTTATTTTTAATTTAAACCCGAAGTCAATAACTTCAATTAAATCAACGTTTTAATAATTACAACACCAAATTCTTCAGCACTGATGCACCTTCATGTACAAATCTGATTCCTGATACAACTCAAAGAGTGACCTGCAGTGGTGTTGGAACTCCCTCCACCAGCCTGGACAACCAACTGTGAGACCCAAAATTTGTATTTCCAATGTTGAATTTGTCCCCCGCGTTTGGCACCTCCAGAGAAATAAATCATCAGTGAAAACCCCGGATTGCCAATTATGAAGAGTTCATTAAATTTGCTGAAGTTCAAAGCAAAAACACCAGTTCCTCGCAGGTCAGGGCAGCTCTTCTAATGGTTCCTGCTTTGCCTCCAGCAGCAGCTCATCCCCAGATCGTGTTTATTTTTCTGCCAGGGCTGTTGGCAGGTGAATAGAGTCACATCAGATCACCTCACTTGTATTTTATGCTGGAAACCCATGCCCTGGATATGCCATTTTCCTGGCCCAGTGTGGCATGAGATCATGGATTTCAAACCAGGTTATGTTGGCCTTAGAAGACAAAACATGCAATGCCCTGTTCACTTCCCTCTTGAGATTTGCCAGGAAGTCCCAGCTCAGTTTTGCCCTGGGGTTTGCTGTCTCAGATCATCCCAAAGGAACAAAGCCTGGTGTGGGGAGGAAGGAGAGCATCACTCATCGTGTCCTGAAAAAACAGCTCATTTGTGATACAAAAAGGAGTGGATGCAAGTTCTTCTAGAAGCAGATCAGGGGAAAATGAACCAGTTTTCTAGGGAAATAATTAGTTAGGACATGGCAGGACTAAGACTTCGTGCAGATATCCTGTGGTTTAGGAAAACACCTCATTTGTGCACTTGCCAGGTGGGCAGTTGTGCTGGTCCAGCTTCACAGAATCATTAAGGTTGGGAAAAAACTGTGAGATCATTGAGTCCATCCAGGCTCCTGAGAGTCGCTGTCTCAGCAGCACAACATTTTCATTTCAACAGAAGGTTGTGCCATCTCTCTTTTCAACTAAAATTGTTGAAAATATGTTAAACTCTGAAGTGCTGTCATGTTTTCCTTTCCCTTTTCCACGTGCATGCCCAGAGACTCCCCTGAGCTCCCACCATGATCCTCCTTGGCTTTTTCATTCCTGCTGCCAACGTGACTCCCTTGCCACCCTGCACCCACCTTTCCACACCAGGATCTCACCTGGAGGAGACCCAGGAGGAGGATGTGCTCCCTCAGGGAGGGATGATGCCCAAAGGAGTGTCCAACCCCCTGCACCCACAGTGGGAGCTCTCCCTGCTCTGCTCTCTGCCAGGTTTGTTATGTAAGAAAGGGTAAAAGTACAAACAAGAACACTGAACATGAAAAGTGAGTTTGTTTGCTTTCTGAGAAGCCTGGCAGGGGCAGAATGGAGCTGTATAAATAAAAATACAGGCTGACAAACGTTAGGTACCTGCAGGAACACCTGCACCACTGAACCAAGCCAGGATTCTGCAGGCAGCTGGAAGGAGAAATGCAAGGTGGGTATTGACACTGTGGCTCCAGAAAACAGCTCTATGTGCTGTAATTAACTTCCTCTTATTTTTGTTTCTAATATCAATATCATTCACATCCTTTCCAGTTTTGCACTTGTAATTCAGCAAGGTAGAACAGCAATTACTGACGATTATTTAATAATTTGGGTATTATCAGTGGATTTAAATTGTCTACCTAGAAACACCTTTGACCACAGCCATGCTCTGAACTCCAAGGAGGAACTCCTACCTGATGTATTATTTTCTCCCTGCTGTTAGAGTAACACATCACTTCTACTCAATGTCCATGTCTGTTCAAATCACTGTATGGAAATGTGCATTTGCAAATCAAGTTTGGTGTTGCTGAGTGTTTCTAACTCAGCCTTCGTGGTGGATGTGAAGAGCTGATGTCCCTTCACCACCTCAGCAGAGTTCAAGCTCATTTGTGCTTCTCTATCAGATCCTAAACTACACTGAGATTTATGGAACTCTACCAACACAGGAATCCTTACATCTTTCCCTCTGTGCCATGTCATGTTTTGGCTGCAGTTTTTGTCTCAGTTGTGATAAGGGGAAGCTTTGGGGGTGCATGAAGTGTCTGTGCAGGTTGGCTGAGAGACTTTAATGTGTAGCTGCACAAATGAAAACCTCATGGTGCTTCAGAACCTGATCTGTTTTCTGTTATTTTTAGTTCTTTTGCATTTTAAAAATGTTGTCCATATAGGAATGTTTGGAACTCTTTACATATATTTTTCAAAAAAGCTTTGTGTGCCTTTTGGGGGTATTTCAGCTGCCTTGCCAGGACCCTGTGGGTGTTCCTAGGAAGCAAAAGGAAGGAGATTTCTTGGGGATGCCTGTTAGAGTCACAAGTAACAGAATTTTTGCTTTGTGGGACACTCCTGTGCATTTTCATGACTTTTCTGCCGCAGCAAAAAGATCTTCACACTGAAACAGCCGAGTTTCAGCTCCAAACTGGGTTGAAACAGACTTAGCAAAAAACCCCACAACCAAACAAACAAAAAACCCAAAAGCTCTCAATGGAAATCAATGTGCTTTGTCACAGCTGTGATGAGAGCTTTTGACACCCCACTGAAACCTTATCTGAGGCACAGCAATAGCTTTGGTGAGTGTTTTACCCTTATCCTCCTCCTAGCTTGCCTGTGTATAAATGACACTCATTCTTACCTGTACTGGAGAAACTATTAGCACCAAGAGATGCAGCATGGGCTTGAATGTTTAAATAATTGCTTTTAAGGGAAACAAACCCGATAAATTTAAACTAGACATACTCTGATTTTTTTTATCAATGGTTCCAATTCAGCTGTAAAGAATACAACAGAGTTAAAGAAGTACTGTGGTGAGGACTCCCAGAAATGAGTTATGCAGGAATTAGAGTAAAATGTTATGTATAAAAAGCTATCAGAAATATTTAAATAGGTCGTGGAGCCTGACACTGTTCCTCGCTATGTGTGTATGTGTCTTTCTAAAATATTCTGCACTACTTTTGTAGAGCTCTAAAACGGACAGAAAAACTTCTGAAGAAACTAAAATAGATCTTCCCCATGTCTAATTTGGAAAAAAAAATTAAAGGATTTTAGAAATGTTTAGAAACATTGGCATTATGACAGCAAGAATCTCTGTCATAATGTCATATGATTAACTAGATCAGAAACGTTCTGGGATGTTCTGATCAGTTATGTTAATGCCTCTTTTAAAAAGTATAAAGCTAATGCTCTATAAAATAGATACTTGAAAAACAGTTTTGGTTTTCCTCAGGCTACTGAGATTAGAGTTTCGTAATCTGTTTGACCAGCTGCAGAGGACGTTCTGTTTCATTTTTTCTTTTTAAGTAAATGAGCTTCATCTCAACATGATTAAAAAGTAAAAAAAAAAAAAAAATCAGGCTTCAAAAATACTCCATCCTCACTCATACTTTTAAATAGGAGCAACTGCATTGTCATGTCTTGTTGCAGAAGTAATTGGGTTGGAGGTCATTAAAGACTTTGAATAAAAGAATTTCCAAGTTTCCAAGTGTGCATCCTCCCCTGTCAAGAATCACCCCATTTTTGGCTTCCAGACATAATTTTAGCAGATATTACTTTGCTGCCTCTCACATCTCACATGTGTTGAGTCAAGCTCGCTCTTGTTCAGTTCAAAAAGCAGTGGTTTGCCTTGCGAGTTAATTTTGTTGATTAAGGTTACTTTGAAAGGTAAAAAGACATTATTAGATTTCTTTGTGTGTGCCTGTGTGCAAGAAAATGTGTGTTATTTTATGTAATGGGAGAATTGCAGCAATACTGAGCACTTGATTGCACAAAATAAATAGCTTTCCTTTCATTCTTACTGGGAATCAGATTGGCCTATTGATTAGAAATATCTGAGCCTTTCATATTTCTGTTTTAAAAGAGCATAACGAAATAAGAGGCTTTGTAAGGCCTGTTAGAAATGTTTATATTTCCAGGTCTTCATGTATCCTGAGGAGCAGTGCATTTTAAAGAGACATTTGTAGAGCACCAGGGGTCTGCTGGAGCCTCTGGGCTGGCTCCAGGTGTGAAGGATCCGAGCACCCATTTTAAGTGGCAGTTTGGTGATAAACTTGGTTGGGAATGAAGCCCCGGGCAGCAGAAGATTGCCTTGTTCAGCCAGTGATTGACAAATCTGCTTTATCACAACTCAGGTGTTCTCCCAGTCATTGCAGGAAATTCTGCAGAACTCCTGATGTTTGTTTTTGCTGAACTGCTGTTAAGAGTACAGCAAGCAGCAGAAACAGATGTTTTGCTGGTTAATTTGTATTCACAATAGGAGTTTTTCACGAGCACGGTGCTGACGGGGACGTTTTAGACATTCTTGTGACAGAGCATCAAAAATTCAAAAAGTTGCCTGAAAATGTTGAAGCCGACATCAGGTCTTCACAGGAAACCTGCTCAGGGAATGGCAGACTCCTCGCCGTTGCCTTTGATTGCAAAGTGTTTAATAAAAAGCAAATTAGGAAATGAAAATTGTCTCGCGGATCAATCAGGCACAGCAGTTCCGCCTGCTCAGCATTATCTGTCAGACATTAACCTGATTGGGAATGTTGTATTTTGTATAAGAGTCTCAAAATCAGACTGAAAGGTTGACTGAAAAAATACCTGATGTATTTTGTGTGTGCTCTGAAGCTGATAACAAACTCTGCAGTTCAAGTTTTAATAACTTGGGGGGAGCTAAGAAACTTCAAAAGCTTCGTGATAAATGTTTTTGACAAAGCGTCAGCTGAACATTAGGCAGAATCTTGGTAAATCCTCTCATAAGTGGTTTAAAATGGAGTTCTGAACTTTTCCTTCATAAGTGTATGCTTAAGATGTCATGGTATCTTTGGGTTTAAAAGATTCATTTTATCTGGTGAATGTGCACCACTGGTGTTTCTGCCTAAACCTCGGTGAGTACAAGGGGGAAACAGTTCTGGGCTTTTCTCCTTTCGGAGCCTCTGCTCTGCTCTTGACCATGACACTCGTGCAGACAGGGGAAAAGGGGAAGGTGAATCTGGCAGTAAATCCTGCAGCTAACAGGCTTTTGATTGACTTCATCCCAGCAGCCCCCAAGTGTCCTGCTCACAGGCAGAGCACTGCTTGGACATGGCAAGTGCTTGTTGGGTTTTGTGGCCCGTTGAGAAAAGCAGATGAAAGTCAGTTTATTACAGCCTTTGAACCTTGCCTCCCTCTCCCTCCTGTCACCTGAGCCTCTAAAACAAAGCAAAAACAATTCCCTCCTTGGCTCCCCCTGACAAAAATGCCCGACTTTAACAATTTATGCTGCTGTTTTCTTTGAACTGTTATCTCTGCAGGACCTTATGGCATCCTTTGCCTTTCAAAAGAATTGAGTTTATAATGTCGTGCAGTGAAGCCCTGACTCAGCAAAATGCTTAAGCCCCTGCCTAATTTTATGTCTACAGACAGCCCTGCTGGTGCCATCAAGGTGTTTTAGGGATGTATCTTAGGGTCATGGATTCTTGAAAAGATTTGGGTTTGGAGAGACCTTAAAGCCAATCCTATCCCACCCCAGCCATGGCAGGGACACCTCCCACTGTCCCAGGCTGCTCCAGCCCCATCCAGCCTGGCCTGGGACACCTCCAGGGATCCAGGGGCAGCCACAGCTGCTCTGGGCACCTGTGCCAGGGCCTGCCCACCCTCACAGGGAGTAATTCCTTCTAATAGACCTAAAGGCTTTGCAGGAAAATGATCTTAAAACTTAGCTCAGCTCAACTAGCTATGTACAGAAAATGCTGAAAACATATCAGTATCCGCCAGGAGCAAAGCTGGGAAAAAATAGGGATATTGAGAATCCTAACAGTGCTCAGGTGATCTCCAAAAACCACCAGATGAGGTCTGATGTGGAAGTGTTATGGGACTGCTCAGGAGCTAATGCTGATGATCCCAAGTTAATAATGTACTGCCAGTCAGTCTCCCGCCTATGAATTGTCAAAAATGAAAATAGCTTATGTTAGAGCCTGCCACACTGCAAAATGTTTGCATATATTTTTCTTTTATGTTAAATGACCTACTTTAAATTTTCTTTTCTCCTACTGCTGGAGAGACTTGATTCTTTTCCTAGAGTCAAATTATTCTTTTGCTTCCTGAATCCCTTTCTTACTTTCTTCCCACAGTCCCTCAAGGGGAGGATTTGTGAGGCTTCCCAGGGGCATCTCCTGCTGGCAAATCTCTGAAGCCATAGCCTGGTGCACCAGGGAGCTGCCTGACTGCTGGGGGTGGGCAAAGCCCCCAGCTTGGAGATTTTTGCAAGATCTCCATTCCCATTTTGAAATGTCAGCAAAGTGAGCCAAACTTCCCAATGTGCCATGGTGTATATGGAGCTCATATAATTCATGCTGAATTCTGTGCCTTTGGAAATTACTCCTTTTATCTGATTTCTAACCAAAAAAACCTTTTTTCTTTTTTCTTTTTTCTTTTTTTTCCCATAATGACAGCAGAAAATGGGTAATCAACTTTTAGGGCACATTTACAAAGGTATTACCAATCTGCATTTTCATTCCATGTTGTAATTCATGTTCACTCTTCATGAAATGATGTTTAGTGGTTAAAATTAAATATTAGGCATGAAGAGTCACAGATTTGCTGTCACTGCATAGCAGGACACTGAAGAGCAGCCTTGGCAGGTCTTGCCCTTTCCCCCACCCATCCATCCCTGTTCCCAGCTTCACCAGATCCCGAAGCTGGACTGATGGTAACAGGCTGGGAGGTCAGTGAAAGTAAAATAGGAAAGAGAGATGTCAAATATCGCTTAAGGCATTTTAATTTCTGTTCCTGAGGAGCAATAAAGCCTAAATTTTCTGTACAGTCATAACAGCAATTGTAATGTACCTATAGGATAGAGAAATAATTTGTGTTATTAAACACCGTGACGATTTTCCGTGTAAAATAATGGATTTTCTTTTTCTCTTGCAATAATTTTGGCCCCTGCGTATAGGTTGTGGAAAACTTTGTTTGCAAAAACAAAGCCATTGTTTTAACAGAAACCACAGAAATTTTGCCTTTCATATTGAATCAGTAGCATAATGAGTCGTGGAGCAATAGTTCAACATCAAAGGAAACTTTTTGGATATATAGTGTGTTGCAACAACAGCGAAAAAGTTCCCACCAGAAAGGAATTTTGCCATATGTGAACAGCAAACATATGTATTAGGTTAAAACCAGAAGATTTGCTTTGCTTTGCACCAAAACCAAGAGAGAACTCCAAGTGCAGAGTTTTTGTTTGCAGTGTCATGGGCAGGAGCTCAGTGAAAACCCAAAAAGTGTTGAGGATGCCCCAACAATTTGGCTCCAACATCACCATTTCACTTTTTAAAACACCCTGGTTTTGCTCTGACTCATGGCACTACATCAATGGTCTTCACAGATATATCTGCCCAATTTATTTAGAGTAGTAATAAAGCCAGATAAATCTATTTATCTCCATGAAATATTTTAGCAAAATTAATGATTGTTTCGAAAAATCTGGATCAGATTCTTGGCTGCTTCCTTTGGATAGAGTTGTATTTGACTCTAAATTGGGAGAGCACTTAATATGAAGAAGTTTTTGCCCAGACAGTCCATAATTCTGGCTTCATGGAGAGATAAAGATTTTGAAAATTGAACGTTTTAATGACAAAATATCCATCTGTATTCTGTGTATCCATGTGTATTTCTGGAAGAAAATTCTCTTTAATTTTTTATTAACATTCGCAAGGGTAGTTTTTTTTTTTCTCCAAGTTCCAGAGATTTTTTTCTCATGAACGAGGAGAGAAAACACATCAATGGATGTAATTTGAATTTAGAAGGCACTTGAAGAGAGGCCTGTACTCAGAATTATTGTTGGCACATGTTTTGAGGATGTAAAGTGGAAGCCTTCTTCTGTGGGCATTAGTAAGGAGATAATTAAGACTACAGTAGGTAATTAGGGTAGCTTTTATTACTGCATCTTTCATTAACTAATTATATTAATTTGGTAACATTTGAAAAATTCTTTGAAGATGAAAAGTGCTAACTCTCACTACCTTTAGTGGCAGCTTTACTCTGCACTGGTCATAAATTTCAAGGGATTTTCTCGATATAGATGCACATCCATATGTGCAGAGTTGCTAGTAAAAATTACATATTTCTAATAAAAAAAGATTCTCATTATCTGACATAATCTGATCAGGATAAGCAGCAACATTTCTGCTGGTACTTTCTGTTTCAAAGTGAAAATACATTGATACTTCATGTTTTTGTGAGAATTTTCCTTTTTTTTGGAAGTGTCATTTATTTATTCAGCTCTCAGAGCAAAGAGACAAATTGTCATCCATGACTTCCCATAGATGTGATGGGATCAGGAATCAAGCCTTGTCTGCTCTCAGGAACATCCAAAAAATAGGAAATTATTTCAGGTGAAAGAAGGAAATCATCTCACATTTGTAAATAGTTTCTTCACAGAAATCAATACAAAGAAATTAGGAATTGTAATTGTTTCTGTTTGTGTAATTCTTCAGAACTGAACTTTCTTTCAGGGAATCCAACACTTTTGAAAAATAACCAGTGATTAAAGGATAATCAAATCAGTTTTTAATCAAATATTAAAGACCAAATCCTGTATTCCCATTCCATACTTGTTCCTGGGATTCTTCAAACTCTTTCTCTTACCAGCTTTTAGTTGATTTGGATTAAGCCCTATAACTAACACCAAAAACTAATTCCTCCCTTGACAAAGGATTTTGGAATGCTGGCACTGCACCTTTTAGTCTCTTTAGGGCTCCTTGTCAAATCTCCATGCTTTATAAATTGGGTTTTTTTTTAAAAACCCCCTTTTTTCCCAGCCTCAGCCTGCCCCTCAGGTACACCAGGGAATTCCTGTGATCCCGTGCATCATCCCAGATTTCCTGGAGCCTCCCAGGCCCAGCTGCACAGGCACCAGCCCCAGTGTGCTGCTCCCTGGGCTCTGGAACCAGCTCCAGCCCTTTTTTGGGGGATCCATCCACAGTGGGGTAACGGGGGGAATCAAAGGTGCCTACCCAGAAATGCAGCTCAGTTTCCTCTCTCCTTCCACATCTGGATCACAGTGGCTGGGATGGGCTCATCCACAAACTCCCCTCCAGTCCCAAAATCTGCCGGGGATGTTCCAGCAGCAATTCCTTCTCAAAGCTTTTCCCTTCCGTCCTTCGCGCGCCTCTCGGTGCTGTGGGAGACCCAAACAATGTGATTTTATTTTAGGATCCTTTCCATTTTTAGAAATAAAGCAAATGAGTTTTCCCTTTCTCCAGCTGTAATTCACCTACATTGTTGCAGTGGAGTTTATTATCTCATTTACATTTTTAAGAGCTTTTCAAATGTAGGATATCTGGGCTGGAAAGCAAAACATTTGATTTCTTTGTTCTCTGGCCAACACAAAGCACTTCCAAGGTCAGGTATGGTGTAGACATTCAACAGCAAACATGTTTACATGGCATTTGAAAGCCCGTTTAACTGAAAAAAAAAAATCTTTATAAGAGTGATGCAAGTCAACTTAGCACAGCTGAGGGACGGGAGTTCATTTGAACCTGGAAAAATTTAACTATAAATAAATTAAGTTTTGTTTTATGTTTGGGGGGGAAAAAGCCTCTGACGCTTAAAAATTGGCCCGGATTTTTATTTTTAATCCCTTTTTCTTCATCTCAGCAGTTATTAATCATAAGCTGTGCTGCTCTTTGGGCAAAAAGTGACACTTCGAAGCCGTAGAATAAAAACTGTGTTTCTAAACAAAACAAAATATTGTTTAATTTTACGAAAGACATGTTCTGGAGTGTACCTAGGGTGAGACCTCAGCTCTTTTTGAGAATGTTCTGTATGGCAAAAGCTTCCCTGTCTGATTCAGAGAAAGATTTGAGGTTCTGGTAGCTTCAGGAATTGCCATCAGCATTCAGGCTCTGGCCACTGCATGTGAGGCTTTTTGACTACAGAGAGAATTTTCAGTGTGATCTTCAAAAAGGTGCATTATTCATGACATCTCTCACAATCCCTGCTAGAAAATTAAAATCCTGGGCAACAAACTTGCATACTTCTAATTGCTATTTTCAGAGTTAATCACGTGCAGGAATCTACAGCAACCATGAGATTTTGATGTTCCTTTTTCATTTTGGCACTGCTTTGATCAAAAGCTGAGCTTTTGGATTTCCTTTTTTTGCCTTTTTGTGCTGATAGTATAGCTGGGGTGCTCAAACAAACATTAATTACTCGTGGAATTTATGCAGCACAGGAATAGTCCAAAAAGGGTCCAGTTAAAGGTATTTGTGATTGATCCAAGGAGTTAGCTGAGTTGTTTTTCTGCCATCCCAATACAAAACCTGGCAACAGCCAGTTATGATGTGATTGGAAAAATCTGTGAGTTCACACAGTAAATTCTGGTTTGGACAAACGGTGAATGGATAACTGGAAGAGCTGTTAGTTTGCTGTACTTACATGCTATAGTAAAAATACCTTCTTTCTAAATTTGAATTTGAGACATTTTCTGCTCTCCTAATGAAATAAAACATGTGTGCTCCGTGCTGGCAAACACTGTCTAGAGTAGGTGAACCTAACAAAGGCTGGGTTATCTGAATTTCCCAAATTAAATGACTTTCAGATGCATTGCAAACCCTCAGATTTAAAGGAACCTCTCCTTTTATCTTCTGCAGAAGAAGTTTGTTGGAAATAAGAGATGGAGAAGGGAAGGCAGGAAGGAGCAGGGCACCAGTTCTCTTTGCCACCACAGGGTTGCTGTCTTGGGCAGGGACAGTTTGAGTTCCAGTTTTGTACTCAGGCCCTGCACATGGGGGTGGTACAAACCTGTTCTCTGGCACAAACACATATAGATGGACTCACATGTATTTATACATTTAAATGCTACCTCTTGGCCAGCTTCAAAGTCCTGTGAAAGGGTCAAAGTTGCTCTTGAGCACAAGGGAAGGATCAGTGATGTGTGATGAGGTTTCCTCCCTCCTTATTTTTCGCCATTTGGGCTGGAAAAACTGATCCTGAAAGAGCAGGAGAAGATGGGTCATACTCTGTAGTTTGTCCAAAATGTGCTCCAGGAATGTTCCTGAGAGTCATCCTGGGCTGGTCATGAATGGACACTCTGGGGTTATAGCAGGATTTTTGTCTAATTAATTGGGTTTTTGGTGATCTTCTGATACATGGAACAACCCTGCTCCTTATTGCATTTCCACATTGCACATTTTAGCTTTTATGCTTGTTTGTGTTTACCTCACAAGATAGATGTACAGAAAGCAAACAAAAATCCTACAATTCACATAATTCCCACATATATTTCATTATATTAATGCAGATTCTTGGTACTGCAGGACTTGTTGAGTATTGAAGAGGGGTTGTGTATTCAAAGCCTGGATTTCAACATTTCTCAGAAGCTGTGATAGCATAAAAGTCCCTGGGCAGATTTGAAGTTCATGCTTGGGTCTGGTTACAATTTTTGGCATCAGAACATGTAACAGTCTTACAGCTATAAGACTTTAAAGTTAATGCCTGGCATCACTTCAAAACAGCGTGCAAGATCTATCATAAGTAGTCCTCTTATCTTATCTCAATAGCAATTTTATCCTGTAAATTATTGGAGGGTGCAGGATTTCGGTGCTGTGGAAAAGAGCAAGGCATTTTTGCTGTTAAATCTTTGCACCACGAGGACTTTTAATGATCCTGAGTTGTGCACAGGTACCCTGGGCTGCTGGAAGCAAACATTAACCATATGGCAGGTCCTGCAAAGCTCTCTGAGTCCCTGGGGTTGTTGATCTCTCCTCTCAAGGGAAAGGCAGGGTCACCAAAAGAGGTTTAGGTTGGATACCAAGAAAAAATTCATCATTGAAAGTTGGTCAAGAACTGGAACTGCCCAGGGAAGTGATGGAGTCACCATCCCTGAAGTGTTCAAAAAAGAAGTGAACGTGGCATTTCCTGATAAGATTTAGTGACCATTGTAGGGTTGGTCAAAGGTTGGACACGATGATCTGGGTGGTCTTTTCCAGCCTTAATGCTTCTGTGGTTCCAGGATGCTCTGCAGAAGGTTTCTGTGCAGCTCAGCTTTTTTAAAAGCAGCACTGGAGGCTCCTTGAGGGGCGCTTGCAGCATGAGCCCCTTCCCGGGTCCAGCCCTGTGCTGCTTTTCACTGATGGGTATCAATGCCCCCATTTCCTGCCATACAAAAGATAACTCAAAATATTCCCTTTCTGCAGCCACAGCCGCCTCTGTGTTGGTGTCAATCCCCCATCCACATTGTGCACTTTGCTTGGAGTCAGCACTTGCAGCTAACAATGCCTTTATTCAAGCTGACAACATCACTAAGCTTTTAGTAAATGTGTAAGTAAATGTTAAGCGTGTATTCAAACATCCAACAATGAGGAGGAAACTTTCAAAACAAACAAAAAAATAAATCTTTGAAACTTTGTATTGTTTGTTTGGTGTGTATCTGTTAGAAATAACACAGACTATCAGTTCCTTGGGGCACGCTGTTCCTTTGTTAGGCATGTAACAAAAAGATCAAGGCTCTGAGTGACTGCTGGAATAAAAATAAATATATAAGGAGAACAATCATGACAAAATAAATTTGTCGATGCATTTTATGAGCTTGGTTTAGGAGTGATTACTTCTGAACTAAATAAAGATTGGGTAGTTGTGGTAAAGAGACACGATCATAATATTCCTTTTATTTATTGCCATTTAAACTTCATTTGTAGATCACATGCTAGATTTGACTACAGGGCAGGAGGGAGCCCCTCATCTCGGCCAGCATCCCACTTCAGTAATATGGAATACATTTCCACTCCAAATTCCAGACATTGTTTTCCAGAGAGAGGATTATTCTGGCTTAAAGAAAAAAACTGTTGGTACACTGCAAAACTGCTCCTTGGAAGCTCAGGTTGTGCAGATAGCATGACAACAAAAACCTGGGGCATTTGCAAATGCAAATGTTGCAGTATTTCCATTTGCCTTCCAACCTTTGAGGGTACTTCTTACATTTTTAGGATGAATAGTCTATAACAAGATATAAAAATAATATATTTTTAGGATGAGTAGCCTATAATAAGGTAGAACTTTGAAGATGTGACTGCTCTTGTTCAGTCAATGTTCCCACAGTAACTTTTCTGAGTTGCCAAACTGCCTCTGCCATGTCCTAGCCCCGAGTTCAGTGGGGCTCAGTGCTCCACTTCCTTCCCCAGCTCGTTGGATGCTGTGCCCTGGAAGCTTTGCTGCCATCCCGTGTTTCTCACGTGTGTTTTGCATCCCTTGCTGTTGTTGCAGGCCCTGCAGGACGAGGTGGAGAATTACCGTGGGCAGATCTACGACGCTCAGAGGAGGCTCCAGCTCAGCCAGCTGAAGGCCCAGGAGCAGGTACTGGGTGATGTCCCCATCCCTTGGGCAAGGAGGTGCAATGGTTAAAAAGAATCCCTTCCTTCAAAGCAAAAGCACATATTTTCCTGCAGAATTCTCAGCTAGCTTTCTTTTCTGTTTTGTTGGTAATAAAAGAGAATTAAACTGTCTGAACCCTTCAGGCAAATACTTATCTGCTGCTCTCTATTGCAAGTTGGTATTTCAGCTATTCTAGCTGTTAAATGATGCATTTATTTTGCACTGACTGTTTGCAATTGACTGCAGTGTTTTAATAGAGGTTCCTGAGACTATTCAAACCTGTTCTTTAATGGTTTGTATGAAGAGAAGTATAATTGGACAATAACAGCTAAAAATAATCTTTAGTCCTGATCTTCTGCAGTCATTGTCCAAACATGTCTGTAAACACTTTCAGATGATTAATAGTGCTAAATTTTTTCTGGACACTTCCAGTGAAGTCAGAGATTATTTAGTGTGCTTTGAGCAAAATAGAGTGTGGTGTTTACAGGCAGTGCTGGAACAGAAAGTCAATGATCTGCATTCAAACCAGATTAAATTGAAATATCCAGGAGAATATGCAGGTGATGAATGCCTGGTTCAGATAAGAATTTATGTATTTCTAATAAAAATCAGGTTTTGAAGCATTTGAGAACTTTATTTGGTGCTGAGTAAACAGTATCAACAGCATGTATCCTACATAAAGCATTTCTAACTTATACCTGCAGGAATAATCAGTTGGGGTGAGTATAGAAGATTAATAATAATTAATTTCAAATCTTTTTTCCTCAGTTTTGTCATCCTACTGGCACACGGGAATCCTCTGGCACCCTTGGTGTTTAATTAATGTATTTCCTCTCTGGAGTGTCAGTGATGAGCTGTTCCCTTCTGTCCCCCCTCTGCCTCCCAAATCCAGATGTTGGGCCAGGCTCACCCCTAGCTGCAGATCCTGCTGCTCTGGAGGAATTTCGTGCAGTGACTGAGCTGGCCTACAAGCATTGCATTTTGGCTTCAGAGTCTCCTGGAAAAGGAGGAGGAAAATCAGCTCTTTAAAGTGTGGTTGTCCTTCCCTGGCTGCACGCTGTGAGGGACATCCTCTTCCAAATTTCTTCTTTTTTTATGTTTTTCTTCCGTCTCTGCCACTGCCATTTTGCTTTTTTTTTTTGCTTTTTTTTTCTGACCCTTTTTGAGAAGGATCCAGAAAAAGAAATAAAAAATGACTCATGAAATGCAGAGGTAGAAGGCTGCACATGCAGATTCACAGGGTGGGCCCCCCTTTCTGCCTTCAAGGGTCCCTCCTGCATGAGCATCTGTTCCAAACCAACCTACAGAACTCTCCTCTGCAGACTTAATTAATGAAGGACTAGTTCAGGTGGTAACATCCTGTTCCCCAGTACAGTGGAACAGGAATGTTATTTAAATTACACTGTGGTGTCCATCCTTGAGCTTGATGTGTTGGCAGAGCTCACATCCAAGTTCCTCAATGGCCTTGTCTCTGCCTTTCATCCATTGGGACTTTCTGGAGCAGCTGGAGCCACTGAAGCTGGTTTGGTTTAGGTGGCTTCAGTCTATTTTGCAGACAAACATTTTGGAAGTTGTTACTTGTCTCCTCTGTGACCAGTTAATTCATTAGTTCTGCTTATCTCTCCAGAAGAAAAATGCAAAAGTGACAGCTCTGACATGTTTCCAGTTACTGAATTTGGCCAGGCTACCTGTAAACATGTTCATCAAGTGTTAACAGTAGTTAACAACTCATCAGCTGATCAGGGACTTGAAATATTCAGGGCAGTAACTTGCTTTCTGCTTTTACCAAATACTGTGTGAATCAGAATTGCATAAAACATGGAGATTTGTGCTGGCACCCTTACAAAAGCCACTTTTCCAAGCTTTTACATGTCTATAAATAAGGAGGAGAGAGGGTTAAAGAGCTTCTGTTTTTCATTAAAAGGAAAAATCTTGTGTTTTGATTCTATAACAACAACAAACAAATGAATGAGACATGAAAAAACATTTTGTTGTGCTTTTAATTAAAACTAAAAAGCTGTTTCTCGTTATGGCTTGTTGGGTGGTATCTTAGTGCTCCATGTTGGCCGTTTTTCCAGAGCAATGTCCTCATAACTCTTCAGCCTTTAAGAGTGACTGACAGAGCCACAAAGTTTAACTCTTTGTCACAGTGACCCTCTGGTGATCACACAGGCTTAACCTTCCGTTATTGTAATCATCCAGAGACAAACCATCCTATAAATAAGGGGGAGGAAATTCTCTGGGCTGTCAGCAAGCCCTGAGCTGTTCTGGGGGCGAGCGTGGCTCTGCTCTTGGAGAGGAGCTGTTGTTTTATGGAGCTTTTCCACTCCCATACTTTGTGTTCTTGGATGAACTCGTGTTTACTCCTGTTTTCTTTTTCTCTCCCATTTTACAGTGTGGGTCAGTGCAATCACTTCTTGTCTGTGTTGTCTCACCAGTGGTGCCATATGGCAACGATCTCTGGATGATGGGTTCCAATCACATTTCTCAAAAAGTGCTGGCCTAAATAATTTTATCTTTTCCATGAAGGTTGTCCTGTCTCTGTCCTGCTTTTCCAGTGTAATGCTGCACTTCAAGAGTGGAGTCCCAGAGCTGTATTATCTTTCTTCAGGTCAAAATGTTGGATGTTTCCTTTAAAAATTAGATATCCAGCTTCTTGAGACTTAAATAATTTGATTAATGGGAAGTCATAGACTAGCAGTAAATGTGAAGACTGTAATATATAGTTTTATATATATTGTTGTTGTTGAATATTTATATGATCACAAGGCTGTTAAAGCAGTCTGGGAAGGTTTCTGGCAAATTTGGGTGTGTCCAAACCATTTCCTTGCATAGCAGCAGTGAAGTTTCTTATATCTCAGTCCTACATAACTGTGGGATCAGCTTCCTGTCCAGGGATCCCATTGTGCTCCTGTATCATGTACTTTTGGAGTGAATGTATCCCTTGGTTGTCTCTGATGTGTGCATGGATCTAATGTGAGACAAGATTTCCTACTAAATATTATTTCTTAGGTCCTGTGGCTTTGTGCATTTGTCAGTCATAGTTAAAAAATCTCCATTGTTCATACAGGAGACTCTGCATCCTGTGAATGTGTAAGAAAAAATGACACACATCACTGAGAGCTTAATGAATGCAGGAATTTAGGCATGTGCAACAGGTTTTGGATTGGGGCCTGTATAAAAGGTCATGGTGATCTCTTTTTTTTTTCTATGCTACCTAGATTTCTTTAGCATTCATTCAATTTCAAATTCTTTTTTGAGGAGTAATCATCCCAACTCAGTTTGCTAAAAAGCTCCAAGAATCTGTCTTTTGGGAATTACACACAAGAATTTTCTCAGAAAAAGGAAATCCTATTCTCTTCATTCCTTGTTCTAATGTTTCTAGCCATAGATTTGGGTTGAGTATGATATAAAATTTGGGATAACAGAGGAGAAAAAGTTCTTTGTGTTTGCAAACAACTGAAGTAGCAACACTATGGATACTCAAACCATAGGGATACCTCCAAACAGTAAAGTCATAAATAGAGTTTTAAAGGAGATTCTGAGACAGAAAATCAATTATGTTAAATTCATTAATATTGCTGGGGAAGTGAAAGAGAATAGCAATGGAGGTTTTCAGCCCTTTAATTTCTTTTTCCTCAAACAGATTATAAAAAAGGAGAAAGGAGTTATCTGAATGAGGATGTTATAGAAGTATTTGGCATAAAATGGAGCAGCTTAGTTTAAGTGGATTTCACTCATGTTCAAATGGAAACAGGAGTGATAATTGTAAAAGAGCCATGATTCAAAAGCATTCAGCCAGTTTTCATTTCTAATGTTCATTATCCTGACTTGCTCGATTTTTTTATGACTGCTGGATATTTACCACATTCAGCCCAACTTACTGTTTCCATGCCAACTAAATATATTTGTTCTCAGATGAATGCTGTGATGTATCCTTCTGAAATTTCTGTTGCTATGTAGCACACAGAGAGTTCTAAGGTTTGCCACACCTTCTTGGTGGGAAGAGTGCTGCTGCCAGTGGGTTTGAGGGCTGGGAGCAAGGAATCAGTGAGACACAGGTGAGCAATAGGCAGTGATGTCCATGGTATGAGTCCCAAGTGGTTCTTAATCTGATGACTGGAACACTTGAGTAATATTAGCTCTTTAGTTTAGGGCTTTTTGGCCATATTTCTTCATAGAGATTATCTAGTGGAAGTTGTCCATGCCCATGGCAGCAGGATTGAAACAAAATTATCTTTAAGGTCCCTTCCAACCCCAACCATTCCATGATTCTGTGATTTTAAAGGTATCAGGGAGGTTTAAGCACCATCAGATGGCAGTCTGGGCTGCCTGCCTCAAATCCCCAGGCTTTCTCAAAGTGTTGCCATGCTCAGAACATGTTGCAGTCACCCAGAATCAGGCAAATAAGCTCTAGGTTAGGATATTTAAAATCCAGGTTGCCTTTGTGGCCAGCTGCAGGTGAGGAGGGCAGAGGGAGCCTTTGTGTCACCAAGCCAGGGGACACTTTGGAAACCAAGATCCAACCGGTCAGCAGGCTGGAGGTGCTGATGAAATTCTGCTGTTTGCTCCACTTGCTTCAACCCACACCACTGAAACACTTCCAGAATTTCTCCTCCAGAGACCCATTCCTGCTCCCACAGAAATGGGGAGCCCAGCCTGGACGTGGAGGATCTTAAACCACAGCAGTGTTTCCCTGAGAGCAGCCCTTGCTGGGGCTCAGCAGCCTCTGGAGCCGTGGGGAAAAGAGTGAGAACCTGAGAGAAATTTCCACTGTGACTTTCAGGAACTTCACCGCCAAATATTGTCACATTAAAATAGTTCCTGCAGTTTCTGCCTGTGACCAGCACGGATGGGTGGATTGGAAGAGTGTTGTTGTGCAGTTCTGTGTGGCTGAGGAGGGACCTTCTGTCATCTCCTCCATCCACTGCCCTGCTGACACCCCCAGCAGTGGGATCAGAAGGGACCTGTGTGTTTCAGCTCTTTTCCTACCCTAAAACCTTGTGAAAAATGCAGGGGACCAACAGGCAGAGGGACATAGCTCCCCACAGGCTGAAAATCTGATGGTTCCACATCTGCACAATAGAGGATTTCTCTTCTAATTGCTTGTAGTGAGAAAATTCTGAATTGAAAGTATTTTTATTGAAAAGAAGATGTTGGAGAGCCACAGAGGAGTGAAGAATCCAGTGGGAGTGGAAGCACTACTTGGGCTGTTTGGCACACACAGACCACAGCATCCAGTTCTGAGGGGGTTCTGGGTCTCTTTTCAGCCTTCCCAGTAGAGACTGGTGGGCAGGAATCCCTCTGATCCTGGTTCTGTCTCTGTAAGGGATCTTTCATGGCTGTAGGTGCCCCATAGGTGTACGGCAACGTGGATTTCATAGAATTTTGCTTGGCTTGGAAGGGACCTTAAAGATTACCCAATCCCACCCCCTGCCCTGGGCAGGGACACCTTCCATAGACCAGGTTGCTCCAAGTCCAGTCTTGAACACTTCCAGGGATGGGACATTGTGGACTTTGGGTACCACAAATGATCACAGACATTATTTGGAGCCCAATTCTACCACTTTTTACCTTAGGAGGTGTCTACCTTATGCTCAAATCCATTGATAAATTCATTAATCACAACAGCACCCCTCAATTTTTAATTAAGACTGAAATCGTTAGGATAAATCATGATTTTGCATTTTGCCACATATCCTTTAATGGCAAGCTATGGAAAGGAAAGAAAATTACAACAAATATAGTAAATTATTCTGTATAGCATGAGGTTTCAGATTAGCAGGAGGAGATAGAAGCTGAGATTCAAGCAGAGAAAAACAGCTTTGCAAGTGGGATTTGAAAGGAGCTGGAAATCAATGGAGTTAAAAGTTCCCAGGAGCTCCATATGGCAGGAACTGCAGGAGAGGAGGCTCTCACCAACTGTGCCACTGTCAAAGGGAGAAGAGTCCAGGGTAGTGGTGCATGTGTGGAAGTCAGTGATCAAATGTTAGCTTTGGTAATCAGACACAACTGGAAAATACACAAATATACACCTCCTGAACAGAGCAGAATGGATTATTGGAGCTTGGTGGCCAACTGGAGAAAGACAGCAAACAGAAAGTACGGGACAAATAGTTCAAAGGGAAAAGAGAATTGTTACCAAAAGAGAATAGAAGCATATGGCAGCATGCAGGAAATAGTGTTTTAAAATATCACTTTTCTTGCTCTTTGTCTTAAATAGTAGAGAATGGGAGAGATTGTACTTTTAAGAGGGCAGTAGCTCATATTAGAGCATCTGTGGTTTGCTTACATATTATCCATGAAGGGAACTTTGCTCTTTCAGAAGCTGTTAGAGCAGGGCTACAAGGAGGAGTGATACTGGTGCCTGATGAAGGGAATTAAAAGAATAAAGAAATGGGAATATCTGGAGGAGCCAGTGGATGACAGAAGAACAGAGCAGCAAAACCTCATCTCCAGTCATGCTCCCAGCCATGCCTGCTCAATTAGGGCACTGTCACAGTCTCTTTTTCTAGGAGGTTGAGCTAAAAAGGACTGGGAAAGACCAATTTTGTGGTGATCACGTAAATTCTAAGGTACTCTTTTGTTGTCAGTTTGATCAGCACCAAATGCCATCCATGGGAATTCCATGCAGGCAGTGCAGCCTCCTGCACTGCCCATCCTTGTCCAGCCCTGAGGCTCTGCAAACCTGGCAGCTGCTTTTCCACTTGGGACTCTGCTTGGATTTTTGTTCTTGGTGGTCGTAAAAGTAGCTTCTCATTATTATCTCCAGAGCTTTGCTTGTTCACATGGTCGCTGTGAAAATCCAGATCCTGGTCCTGCTGCTGCTGAGCTCTGTGAGCCCTCGCTGGCCTTGGGGAGCATTCAGCACCTCCTGAATCAGGCACTGAAACCTCTCCCTGCTGGGAGAGGATGGGAGGGACTGTGTGGAAGGTGACACGTGCTGGAATGTAAAACTGGAACGCACAAATGTGTCCCAGCAGTGGTGTCAGAGATGCTCATAGCTTCATTTCAGACCTAAAGATCCCAATAGTGCATTAGGAATGGCCAGAGGCAGAAATTCACCCCACGTGTTGGACCTGATGATCCTTGTGGGTCCCTTCCAGCCCAGAATATTCCGTGAGTCTGTGTTCTCAGCTTTGGCTGGGCTGGTTTGGGTCTGGTTCCTCTGGGTCGGTGGGTGTCAGTGGGGTCTCCCCCATGTCCCCCTCACCCCGTGGATGGGGCAGCCCTCCTGCTGCAATCCCAACCTGTCCCCCACCAAAGGGACAGCAGTGACAGGAGCTGAGGGGAACAAAGATAGCATCTGCCATGAGTCATCTGGAAGGAGAAGAAAATAAGTCTGGGATCCTCCAAATCCCAGCTGGAACAATAGCAGAGCCCTGGAGAGGGGGAGGCTGAGAGAACAGCGTGAATTTTCTAGCCACAACATTCCTGGTTGTTCCGTGGTGTTGACAGTGAAAGCTTTTATTCCTCTCCAAGTTGTGTAGTCCCAGGAATGCTGTTCTTGCCATATGCAGCCCACTGGTGGGTTTTTTTCAAAAAGCTTCTTTTGCAGCTATGAATTATATGGACTCAAATTACTTAACTACAATCAGAGGATTTTCCAGGTGGGAGATCTTGTTCAAGAAAAGAGAGATGGAAACACAAGCCACCAAAGTCATAAGGCCACTTGGATGCAGGTTGGGAAAATTAAAAAAATGACCTGAAGCAGCAAACTCAGTGCTCAGCAAGGAGCTCGACAGGGCTGGAGGTCCCCGTGGGTCAGTAAAACAACAAGGCAAAAATGTCTTGGATGCTGGGATGCTTTACTGGCTACAGACAGACACACAAAGGGGATGGCTATGCCACCAATTTATCTTCTATTGGAACTGTCAGGACAGGGGAGGTGCTCCAGCAGGATTCTCTCAGTGGAGAGCAGCATGGTGTTCACTTGACAAAGTAACTTGCTCAGCTGATCTCGCGCGGTCGCTGTTTTCAGCTGAGCCAAATCCGTGGGATTTATGGCGTTCATTACTTTTCTTAAGAACTCGAGAACATTTGTATCGAGTTGCACGCTGTTCCTCTGAATCTGGGAGAACCATATTTCAACAGCCCTTGCACAGTGAGAGTCTGAATTCCCTCTGCCTGCAGCCAGAGAGGATGTGGACTCGAAAATAGCGGATATTCGTGTTTGGTGATTTTCTGAAAAGACAAATGTGCAGACCTTGGTCTTCACCGAAACAATTGATCATCATTGGTTTCTGCAGGAGGAAAAATCAGTTCAGATTCCAAGCTCCAGTTAAAAGTTCTCTTACAACAGAGGCCGGAGTGATCTGAAATTTAAGGAAATTGCCAATTTTGGTTGGTTTGTTCCTGGGTTGGGGATGTTGCTCAGGCCAGCTGAGGGAGGAAGGGGCACATCTGGGCTCACAGAGGTTTTGTAGGAGTGCAGCTGTGCTCACTTTGACTTCAGGAGTGCTGAGAAGCAAAGGAGGGGTCCCTGCAACTAGGGAGGACACAAACAAGTAGTTAATCATTCTTGGCATGTTTGCATTTTGGTTTTTATTTTTTGGTGGGTTCTTTTGGTTGTTTTTTTCTGTTGATTAGGGTGGGTTTTTTTAATTGGGATGGCATTTAATATTTTGTCCTTCACTTGCCCTTTTCACAATGCTTTCAGAAAACTCCTTCGGCAGTCTTCACCTGAATGAAGCTATGCAGCATTGTTATTATTATTATTATTATTATTATTATTATTATTATTATTACTACTACTACTACTACTATTACTACCACCTTCATTTAGAAGGAGGAGACTTAATTCTGAGATTAAATGATCTCCTTAAGACTGAAGGGGTTATTTTTGCCTTCTGTCTTTCACCTGTCTTCAGATTTATTGCAGCAGATCTTTCCTGTCTCCATTCAGAGATGCTGCAGAACAGATCCATAACCTTTTTTAAGAGGTTTAAAGAGGAAAGGATTTAGGAGAGACAGGAAATTACTTTTCTCATCTTATTCACCCTGAAACATGGAGAAAAGTTGATAACAACTGAAAGATCCTAATTGTGCCCTTTGGTCACTATCCGAGCACACATTATCCTGTGTAAATATTATAGACAGGCAGAAATTAAGATACTAAAAAAGCCACAACATTAAGATACTAAAAAAGCCTGGTTAATGCAACTATCGCTTGATTGTTATCTGATATAAACACAAAATTAACTTCATGCCCTTCAAGACAAGATTTTTTTTTTTTAATAGACTTGAACAACTTTCTGTGGTCCCTTCATTTACTTCAGAGTTTCTTTTGCAGTTTCCTTATGCTCCCCTGGTTCAGATAAAGTCATTTACAGCTGGACGGTCTGGAGAAGATTGTATTTGTTTCGGGGTTTTGAATTTGGGATTTTTTGGTTTTTTATGAGATGGGTGTTGTGCACCAGGGATGAACTCAGCACCACAGAGCTGTGGGATGTGAGAAGGGAAGAGCTGGGTGTTGGGAACCCACACAGGATCTGCTGGAGGGCATGGAAGAGACACAGAACAGCCTGGGCTTTGCAGGTGGGAGCACATGGCTAAAATTCACCTGGTCACCTTGAAGATGCTGCATTTCTCCTGGCTGTGCTTGGGTTGTTTCAGAAAGGAAGGAGAGGGTCTGGAGCACAGCAAGGAGCCAGTGGAGCATGTTCTGTGCTCCCAGCCACTCCTGATCCAGCCCAAACACCCTCTGGGGTCTGGGGAGAGGATGAGTGGCTGCAGAGCTGAGCTGTGCCAGCAGAAGACTGGGGAACAGTGAAATAGTGAAATAGTGAATTGATTTTGCAGTGGAGCCCAGGGCAGGGGTTGCCACCATCCCTGGAGGGATTGCAGAGGAGTGTGGACGTGGTGCTGAGGGCAGTGCTGGTTCATGGTTGGATTTGATCTTAAAGGCCTTTTCCAACCTAAACAATTCTAAGATTCTGCTGATAAGCAGTGGCTTGGCTGGTTTGGAAAGCTCAGGTTTGGATATTTCTCTTCTGGGCATCAAACTCAACTTTTCTCTTTGAGAATGGTCAATGCTTGACGCAATTCCAGTGTAGTCTGTGAAATTTCAAGTCCCCTGCTTTTTGAATCTCTTTATATAATTGTGTCACTATTTATCTCTCCTTTTTTACTGATTTGCCATGTGACCAAGCTCACATGAGCTACGTGTGGCAACTTCAGCTTTCTGCTGACACCAAAGATGATTGATGGTCAAACTCCAAACCTCATATATTAGCCACCAACCTGAATAAACAAAGACCAGCATGGCAGCTTAATATTAAAAGCTATAAAACCTTCCTGGGGGTTCATGGATTAAATCAGCTCACCAAAATGAATTTTTAAAAAAAAAGCTTTCTCAAGACCGAAGAAAAACGAACACAAGTAAATGAAATAGAGCCATCCTCATGCAGCCGACTAAAGCCCTCCTGAGGGATGAAGAATTGCAATTTTAAACATCCCTCAAGAGTGCAAGAGGAGACACAGTATTTGTGGATCCTAGGGAGACAGCTCGAGGCTATAAAAGAACAAAAAAGCCTTTAAGGCACAAAAAAACCTTTCCCTGCAGACAAAGCTTTCGTTGGTGAAAAATAAGTGTTAGAAAATAAAAACCTTCTGCCATTAAAATGAGTACCCATTAACCCACTGGATGTTATTTTTCAGTTGTAAGAAGTGATTTAGATTTATGCCATGCACTATTTTAATCTCTTGGGTCAATAAACCTTGATAGTGACTTCAGCCAAAAATACCAGCAGGTTGTTTACCATAACACGGCAGGAAACAGCTGGGCACTTATTTTCATCTTATTGTGATGCAATTACCAGGGAGCAGAGCTGAAAGTAGCATGTTTTGTGTGCTCAAACAAATTGGAATTGTATCCAACAAAACAGGTTTCCCTGCAAAAACAAGGTGCATGTCTTGTCTCTGAAACAGAGTAAGGGATGAGTCCCAAGCCATCCTGCAGCTACCAGGGCTTGTTTCTCATTTTCTCTCTCTATTCTCAGCTGACCCTGTAGGATATCTCCATACTTTAAAGCACAAGACAATATTCTACCCTGGCTTTCTGAGAAACACCTTTGTCAAAAGGGAATGATCCTCTGCTGCTCTGCAAAGTTAATAACAAATGTTCCCAGCATTGGGAAAGCACTTATTTAGAGGACAAAAACAGATTAAACTGCTAAAACCAGTGACCTGGTTGCAAGAAAACTCTTGCACAATTAGAAAATTATTATTTCCCTCACAGAGCTGTATTAAAACTTCTGTTTCATCTGCATATTGGCCAGGTGATCATCCAGATCCCTTTACCCATTAAATAGATTGTTATTAATCAAAATTTAGGAAATAAAAGCATTTTTGCTGCTCTGGCTGCCTGTTTCTGGTCTCGTCTAACCAAGAATAAATGGAACATGTTGAATCAACTGAAATATATGTTTCTGCTCTATCAAGGTCCCCACCCAAATGAGCTGTTGGCTCAGAAAATATTTGTCCTGGCAGACCACTTATGCATAACTTTGGAAGCCTTGATAGAAATAGTAGCATGAATTTATTGGTGTAGCTCTCAAAAACATAAATTTTGATCGCTGGCTTATACAGGAGCGGAGTTCAAACGAGGTTTCCTGTCTCACCTCTTTTTTTTTTTTTCCCCCCTTCAGATTTGCATAGTGGCATCACTTCCTTGCCGTTCCCAAGGAAAGCCTCTAATTGCCCATTTGCATAGAGATTTGGCAATTCCTCCTGCCTGTCGGGGTGACTCAGAGGGAGAATTTTCCTAACGTTTCATCAGATTGTTTTATTCCTTTTGTATTGATAATTGTACGCTGCATAATGCAGATTTTGGCACGAGCTGCTTTCCCATGGGGTGGTGCTGGATGAACTCAGCCTCGGGTTCTCACGTGTGGGAGCTCTGGGAGCTCTGGGAGCTGGGATTTGGAACTCGTGGCTTCTTCAGGTGTGAGGATGAGGCTTGGATTTGTGGTGGCAGTGGTGGAGTTCAGCCATTTGGGAACTAAAAATCAGCACCAAATGGCATTGAGGGAAAAAAAAAAGATTCCATTTGGAAGTTTAAAGATGTTTTATGAGTTAATCTGATATCGAAGCCCTTTGATCCTTTATTTACATATTCAGCTGCTAATCCAGAAAAACACCAAAGTCCTTGCTTAATTTGAATTAAGCAGTTAATCCTATTGGGAGTTAAGTACAGATGTGAAGCCCTGATTGAGCCAAGGAGGAACGTGATGGGCTGACCTGAAGCACACTCCCCAAATTATCCCTGGTTAAAACTCATCAAATCCAACCACTTTGGAGAGATAAGAAGCACAGCCCTTCCACCTGATCTCTCTTCCTGTAACTCTGCTCTGTAACTCCTGTTTACTCAGCATCTGTTAAATAAAGTTGCAGATGAAAATTTCCTGCTATTGGAACCTCCTCATTTTGGGGTCTAAGATGCTCAAATCTACTCATTGAAAATTCTGTATTCTCCATGAAACTGAGGAAGATACCAAGTGCAATGAAAAATAGTTGCAGGTTGAAGAATAGTATTGAAAAGTCCACAAAAGCAGCTAGAAGTTGAGAAAATGTGTAGATTATATCTTTGAAAGCAGTAACTCACCTTGTCTAAGGGAGCAAGGGACAAATGTCACCCCACTGACCTGGTTCAGATCCCACCAAAAACAAACAGAAAACTTCTGACTGTCAATTTGCAAGGTGTGTCTGTGTAAATGCTCAGTTCAGATGGATTTAAGAATGATTATTGCTTCTTCAGACCATGTTCTTTTCTCATTTTTTTCCTCTCCATATATATTTTTATTCTTACGTTTTCTTTTGCCTTTCTTTGTCTCTTACCTCTTTTGTTCTTTACAGGTCTTTGCAGATCTTTCTTCTTTCTGCTTCCCTCTCCCTTTTGATAGCACAATTAATTCTGTGTTTATTTGACCTCCAATTTGGGCAAAATAAAAGAATTCACAGCATCTAAGAGCAGCCATCTCTATATAAATTTCTCTTTGTTCTGTTACAGTTGATTTCTATACGAGAAGAATATGAAAAAATACTCAAAGGGCTGATGCCAGCATCTTCCAAAAAGGAATTTGAAGACACCATTTCATCTTTAAAATCTCAGGTAAATTCTTATTCTTCAGCATTTTGAGCTGGATAAAAGCCATCTCTCTAGACAGGAGGTTATGACCACCTGAAATTTGGCCAAAAATACTGAATAAGTGTCAAAAGGAAATTCTGGCAGTACTCACATACTTCTTACTTAGTGTCATATTTCACAAAACTTTTCTCCTCCAGTTTGAGAGCTGCCATATTGTATTTTTTGATCCCAGACTTTTCTTCCAGGAAAAGCTGTGCTTTAGTCAGTATTAGGGGTTTTCCCTCTGCCTTTCAAATACAGCTCACAGTCATCTTTCATCTTCCTTGCACTGTTTCTCCTGAAGGAATCATTTAAAGGCTGCCTATAAAGGGCAAAGAAGAGGATTGGAAATACTTTTATTTTCTTTCCAGCCTATGTAATAAAGCAAATTGGATATTTTTTTAAGATATTTGTCTAAATGTTCATTGTGTTATTTTTATATTTTCCTATATAAAGAGTCTCTGTAATGTTTTGTCTTGAATATTGCTAACCACCAGTTCTTCTAGATTAATGCAGAATCAGTATGATTTCTGTGAACTAGGCTATAAAGTTTCCTAATAGGAATATCCAAATGTCATTGGAAATAGGGAACTGCTGGTTAATTGAGTGTGTTTCTTGCACATGGTTCCCACAGAAGTTATTTGGGGCTTTTCTGTTCAGTCTATTGGGAATTGGAAGAAAACAAAATGTCATCGTTGCCTGAACTCCAATGAGGAAGGAAAAATAGCCATAAAGAAGGGAGATCAAAGATGAGGAATGATGGGAATCCAGGGAAAATGCCAGCAGTGTTTGCAGGACTGTGCATGTAACTGAGCTGGGAAGGACTGGGACCAGGGATCTGGGATCTGGGACCTGGGATCTGGGATCTGGGACCTGAGACCTGGGATCTGGGATCTGGTATCTGAGGCCTGTGACCTGGGACCTGGGACCTGGGACCTGGGACCTGGGATCTGGGATCTGGGACCTGGGATCTGGGACCTGAGACCTGGGATCTGGGACCTGGGACTTGGTATCTGAGACCTGGGACCTGGGATCTGGGATCTGAGACCTGGGACCTGGGACCTGGGATCTGGGACCTGGGATCTGGGACCTGGGATCTGGGATCTGAGACCTAGGACCTGGGATCTGGGACCTGGGACCTGAGACCTGGGATCTGGGACCTGGGATCTGGGACCTGGGATCTGTCCTGGCTGAAGGGAAGAACTGGGACAAGGACAGTGCCAAGCTGGTGGCTCAGAGCTGCTCTGAGCTCTGGGAAGAGCAGAAACCTGAGGACACAGAGTACAAGTTTAGGCCCAGTATCATCACATCCTTATGCCAATTTTCAGGACCCTTTTCCAAGAAATTACTGATCTACAATAGCTCATTTCTCTTCTCAACCTTCTCTATGGAGATGATTGGTAATTTCATGTGTTTGGGTACTTTCCCCATTTTTTTCTCTTTGCCATGTATAAAAGTTTTTCCATAGCATATTTTGCTCTGCATGAGACACTTCCCCTGGCAGTGGCCACCTTCAATGGAGGTAGGAAAATTTCACAGTGGAATCTCAACATTTCTATGTGCAAGGAGTGCCATGACTTCAACATTCTGATTGTAAACATTCTGCTTCCACCTCATGGGATCCTTGTTGGAAGTTATACTCTTTCTCATTTAAATAGTTGTGGGAAATAAAGAGTTAAGGGTCTATTGGGGAGATCTATTTCCAGTTGATAGTAAAAAGCTATTTTTAAAGGCTCCTAAAAGGACTCTCAGCACCACCTGGTAGGAAGCATCACTCTGAGCTAATACAGGAATACCACACCTTTTAACGAGTTAAAAAAATAAAAAATTAGAATCTGATATCCACCTGCAGAGCTTCTGTAAGCAGCAGCAGCATTTCAAAGGAGTCAAAGTAACTCCACACATGAAAACCTGGGTGCTCTCCCAGAAATCCATCACTGCTGGCTGCGTTTCCACACGCGCTGGCGTCCGAGACCGCTCGGGGAGCTGGGCTCTCTCTGAAGCACAGGTGTCCTGCTCTTTGAAAATTGCTGAAATTCCTCTTTGAAAACATCAGACAAGAAGGGCACTGGAATCCCTGCACCTGTCAGGATTATTTATTGTTGGAGGAGGATGAAGAGGATAGGCTGGGTAAAAGCACCACGCGGGGATAAAAATAAACAGCAGAAAAAGAAAATACTTGAGGCTCGGGTGAAGTTTTCTAAACATGTTGCTAAATATAAAGGATTTGCTGCCTGATTGTCTGCTCCTGGTGAGATGGCCAACAGGGGATGCAGTGTGTTAATACACATTAATTCTCCTACACTTGGAGAACAGGTGAGTGCCTTCATCACAAGAGCAAAAGTGCAGGGATCAGAGCACAGGAATCCCACGGGAGCTGCCAGGAGAACGGGAGCTCCCAAGCACTGGACAACCCCAATGGTGCCACCAGCTGGGTTTCTCATCTGGTTTGACTCTGTTCCTGAAGGAGTAGAGAGTCCACATCCAGAGCAGAGCCAGGGAAGTCAAGACAACAGTCTTCCATTAAATATTAATTCTTCTACACAGCTAAAGTGTTACTGCATTTTATTTAAGCGAGAGAGACCAGAAAAATTCCTTTTATGAAATGAGCGCAAATATATTAATTGGAATTTTGTACCCTATTTTCATGTGGGATGTATTTTACAGGTAAGTTTTCTGCAGAAAAGAGTCCTCCAGGAAGACCTGAACGCCTGCCACGCCAAAAAGTACGGGATTGTCTTTGATCAATTTGTATCATTTCACACCCGTGGGTCCCAGTTCTTGAAGTTTTACGGCTTAATTCAAACCCCTCAACATGGGGGCAGTTTTAAAAGCTCCTTATTTTCAGTAAACAAGCATCTGAGGAGTTTTCCCCAGTGCTTAGTCAGTACTGCCAGAGCAAGATTAGAGAAGCTGCAGGTGCTTTGCAAGTCTGGGCTTTGCCTGCACGTCGAGGATGAGGCGGCTCTGCGGTGATGCCACCTCCTTCAAAGATAGAAAGCAGTGATGCAAGGCACAGTATTACAGATCACATCTTCAAAGGACCGGATCTCCACGAGCCTGAGCTTTTTTTTTTTTTTTTTTTTGAGACGTTTACACCCTCCAGTATAAATTCTGGCAAGTGCTGCAGCCATAAAAAGCCTGGCTGTGCCTTTAGAGTAAGTGATTCACGTGGAGAGGTGAGTACAAGGAGAATTCCTAGGAAAGCCACTCCATCTTTGCTGTATTTATAGACATTGATGGTGTTTCATATCTCACATGAGGGTTTCTGCAGCTAAGAATGTGTGCTCGTAAAAATAGTGTCAGCATTTGTGAGATATTTAGGCAACTGTGAGAAGGTTAGCAGCGTGAGAGTTGTGTGAAAATATCAATCCTGAATCATTTGTTAGCAGGAATTAGCTAAAGCTAACTGGAAACTGAAAATCTCATAGATCTTTGGTAATAAGTCCAGCATAGGTAACTGTTAGATAAACAGGAAACTCCTGACCCGCTGCCCACTGGACCCAGCCCTGCTTTCAGCTTGTTTTGTTTTTATAATAAAAATGATGAGGTATAACTGACAGAATTGTCTTCCTTTTCAGGTAACTGATGGATCGGTGGGATCTCTGTGATTGCCAAATGGACTGCTTTGAATAGGTTTGAAGATTTGGCTCTTGTAAATTATAATGCAAAGATTAGTGGTTCTTTTGTTAGCACAAAAAAATGAACTTCATGAAAACATATTCATAGCTCATGCCAGCATGGATTTTGTTGTATCTTCCTTCCATTATTTTTTATCATTATTTTATTACAGATTTATGCTTTTGATACATGGTTTGACACCACACTGAGCTCGCTTACTGAGCAAGTAGACTTTGCTCTACTAATATTTTTGTTACTCCTTCCCAATACCATTTTTTTCACTTTTAAACATGAAGAAAACTCCATTTTCTATTATTATTATTATTATTGTCCAAGATATTTTAACATATTTTGACATTGTTCTGTGTCCATGTGTTTACATAATATTGAAATATTATTATTTTCTTATCTTTTTGTTTTGACATTATTGTCCTGCTTGAGCATCTCACTCACCTCAGTAGCCAGGGGAGTTTTGTGTGGCTTTGTAAAGTGGGGATGTTTGCTGTGTTTTATGGGATTGTTTGGACACGGTGGCACTGTAGGCAGCTCTGGCTGTCGGTGGGGTTGGATGCTCTGGGCACAGGGAATTCCTTCCCCGTGGGCTGACAGCACAGCCACGGGTGTCCTTGGAAAACAGTCAGGAGTGACGTGGCCTTGGTGCCACACGGGCTTGTGCCCGCTCTCGGTGACATCTGAGCAGATTCCAGAGGGTTTTCTGGGATGAGGTGTGAGGGGCAATGGGAAGCTGAAGGATCTGGTCAGCCCTGGGAGCTGGCCCTGCCTCCCAGCCATGGGACAGTGCTGGTGTCTCCACAGCTGTCCTTTGGAACCTTTGGAATGTGTGCATTTAGATCTGCTGAGCACAGGAATTTTGGTTTTCCTGCCGGTGGTGTTGTGATCAATGCTCAATGCTTGAGAAGGGGCCAGAAATTCCTGTTCCAAGTCCAGCTGTGGCTCTGGCACAGCTGGAGACACTGCCAGCGGAGACGGCCACCTCTCCTGCCTCACCACGGTGTCACCAGCCCTCCCGTGCCGCAGCCTGGGCCGAATTTGGAGGCTCCCTCTCCCCTGAGTGCCGTGGTGGAGCCACCAGGTCCCAGCTCACCAGCTGGGCTCTTATCTGCTCCTGGCACCGAGATCAAGGAGGAGAGGCTTTGGCAGCCTGGCTCCATCCACCCCTCCTGGCAGTGCCAGTGTGCTCCCGTGCCAAACCCCGGCTCCAGCTCCCTGGTTGTCAGCCCCGGCAGGGCCTGGGCAGGTTTTCCACCTTCCTTGAATCAACAAGTGATTCTCCTAATTACAGATAAGGCTCCTGTGATAAAGGAGGAGGTGCTGTGGCAGGTGCCACAAAGCCTCGCCTGGGGGGACGGGGAGAGGTAGGAGCAGGAATTGTTGGGATGCATTGAGTTAATTGTGGGCAGTAAAATGCTTTTACCCTGGAAGGTGCAGGCAGTGGTGGCTGGGCTCTGCAGGAGGGACAGGCTGTGGGCACTGGGATGTACCCACTGGGCACAGCCCCGTGTCCAAATGGCAGAGGAGGGGACAGTGACAACTCCTCTCAGGCCTGAGGGAAATGAGGCATCTTTGATTCTGCTTCTCTGCTTGTGCTTTTCTGTTAAATCTGTGAGTTTTAGTGCTCTTGTCAGCAGGAAAGGGTGTACATCCATAAAGAAACAGGTGGGTGCTCTTCTTGCTACTTGAATTCCTGAATTTCCTTCTTCTTGGTGGAATTGGGTTGCTGGTGTCACTGATGGTTGTAAAGCAGTTTGAGAAATGTAGATGTTGGTCAGCCAGGTGTTCAAAACTTGTGAAACTCTCTCCAGCATCAGCTACAGCTTGAGGACCACTTTGAAGCTGCTCATGAACCTTGTAAGAACTTAAGTTTAGGTGGAATTCTCTTGTAGATATTAACATCGTGATCATTTTTCTAACAAGTAAGAATTAGAGCACGAACTGAAGGATTAGAAGGATTTCCATAGTTATTTCTTGCTCTCTGCCTCTGTTTTCCCCACTTGGTAAGGAATTGCCAGCTGCCAGGAGTTGGCTTCGTTGTCCCTGAACAAGCTCTGGCCAAGCCAGCCTCAGTGTGGTTACAACCTTGTTTCTATTTCATATGTGTTTAATTCACTGATTTTGCTGTGTGAGAGAAGTTTGTTTCACTCTCTATAAAGCTCCCTCAAAAAGTCACCATAACATTTCTCACCAGTACCAAGGGAGGTGACCCTTATGAAGGTGACACTTTATTTCAGTGCCACTCACAGTTCTTGTGTTACACGGAACAAAAATGTTCCTTTTTGGCCCAGCTGGAAGAAAAGGGATACAAGGTCCCTCCTCTGCTTGCATCTGCAACAGAGCTTTAATTGTGCTGGGGACAGCAGGTACTCCTGGTGCTTGCCCAAATCTCTCCTGACTGTGGTGGTTTCAAACTGAGAAATTATTTTGCCGCACAGAAAAAAAATATTTTATAGTGATTAGAAGAAAATATTTATTGAATTTTCTGGAAAACAGGCACAGCTTTGATCTTGATGCTGAGAGGTCTTGGTAGAGAATCTCTACAGGATCTGTTTGGGATTTTTTTTTAATTTTCTTAATGCACTGCAAGTCCTCCCCAAATCACAGAACGGAGTGGAGGCACCACACTGCTAAATTACACTTGGTCCCATTTGGAGGGTACAAAGGAAAAGTAAGGCGTCAGATATTGTATGAAGAAGTTTCAGAACACAAGGTCATTTTAATTCAGCCTTTTTTTTTTTTTCCAAGGAGCTATCTTTTCCAAGCTTTGATATTTTCTTCAGAAAGGTCATTTCCTTTAAGCCTTTGTCATTAAAGACTTGTTCTTTAAAGTGTGCTATCAAAGCGTGCAGAAATTGCAAGTTACTGAAACTAAAATGCATGATCAATTTTAAGTCTGCCGACTAAAGCCCTCTTAAAATTAGATGTGCTCTGGTACTGGTGGCTTCTTTGATAAAGCCAGAGGAAGATATGCAGTTGGTCAACTCAAACCACAAAAAAAAGGGGGGAAAAAAAATAAAAGATGATAATTAAATAAAACTTTTCCTCTGTAAATTGGAAAAAAATGTGAAAAAGCATTGAAAGAACTGAATGAGGGTTTGATCCTGCAAAAATGTGTCTTGTGTGAGAGAAAGAAGGAGCGCTGCATGTGGGAGCAGTCTGCAGCACTTTTACACAGGGACTGAGCAGCTCTGAGCTGTTATCTGGCATTTGTCATAATGTAAATAAGGCAAACCCCTGGATAAAATATCATTTATTTACCATTTACTGCCACAATTGGTCTCTCCTTCGCTGACAGAGAACAAGGGAACAAAGAGTGGAGAATGTGTTGTGCCCTTGTTCTGCCATCCCTAATCCCAATCTCCTTTCTTCCCCTTATCCCATGAACTGTGGGATAGTTCATCCCATGAATTTGTCATAAGAGCTTTGCTTCCTTTCAGGCATCCTTGGGAGAAGAGATGTTTTCTTTCCTGGTAGTGCTTCATCTTCTAATAGGAATCCTTAATTTTCCTTTCAACCCAGATTTGTCTGGTATTCAGGGCAGTATTTTCAGCAGACTCTTGGGAAGGTGGACACGGAGCTCACCTTCACACAAGGAGGATTTAGAGCTGAGACCTCCTTTGGGCAGCTCTCTAAAACAATTTTATCTGCAGAGCTGGCTCCCAAAAGCCTGTTTGTTTCAAATGCTCCATGGACATTCAGCTTAGTGGGAATGGAGATGGGCTTTAAATGTGGCAACACATGATTCAGTTCTCGGGTCTGAAAACAAGGAAATGTGTGTTGGCAGAGTGAGCAAAGTAAAAGAACACCTTTATCTCAGCTGGGCAGTGAAGTTGTAACAATACTTTCACCTTTCTAAAATCTTTTCAACAGATTTATACTTTAGGAATTTTGTTCTTCTCCTATTGAAACCTCCTATCAAAGTTTAATACCAGGCAGAGCTGGCCATCTTTTCAAAAGAAGGTTATGAGTCTTTATTCTCTTGTTGTCTCAAGCTTACACTGAAGTTAACTTCGTCCAGTTTTGCCCAAAGAAATTCAAGGAATTCATTAAAACTCCAGCCCTAGAACCCATAAGATTGGTGGAAGTGATCCTGGGCTGAAATCAGGGGTGTAAAACCACCCTTGGCTCTTTGCTGGGAAGTGCTGGAGGGTTCAATGAGGTGTAATTGGCACAGGCTCAGGTGTGTGACATGGCACTGAAGATGTGGCAGTCAGTCTCAGGACCACAGCTGAACACTCTTCTCCCACAGCAAGTGTTTTTAGAAAGGGATTTCTCAGTCTGACTGATTCCTTTGAAGTCAGAGCCCATCTAAGTCTCTCACCTAAATTTTATGGAGTCAGACTCTCACTGAGCATCTGATGGTGGTGGAAAAACAGACCTAAGGAGGCAATGACCCCATATGGATTCCATGATCAGTCAGAGCCTGGATGTTTGCAGGGCTGTTTTTAATTGTGCTCAGGAATGATGATGTCTTCTGAGACTTAGCGACACTTGCTTGTCATCTTCTTGTTTGTTCATCCTTCTTGGATGAGGTCACTGGCTAATTTCAGTCTAGATCTGAATCTGCAGTGAAAACTCGGAATGAGAACCCTGCTGCTCTGCTCAGGAGATCCTGGAAGCACCCCCACAATCTGCAGTTTGCTCCAGCACAGGTTGGTGGCCCTGTGCTGCTCCTGTGCCTTTGTTCAGCCTTTGCTGAGGTTCTTCCTGCGCCACTGGACTGCAGTTTGAAATATAAATACTGGGCAAGGTAAAATGGAACCAGGCACCTGCACCAGGGCCCAGCTCCCACCCCACACCCTGCCCCAGCACCAGCAGAGCCAGAGATTATGGACAGAAAGCTGCAGGACAAACCAGACACTTCCCAGAGGGGCCCTTCCCACCTGAACCTTCTTCCTAATTCAGTAAAGCCCATCTGCAAACACTCAGCCTTGAGCCTGCACCTCAGTTCAGGCCATCACCATCCTGGGGTGTGCTGATCACTAGGGACCTTCTGGGGTTTCAGCCCCACAGCCAGGATGGATGGTTCACTCCTGCCTTTAGTGCAGATCCTACCTGAGCTGCTTCATGCTCCCAAATGTCTCCCTTGAAGATTCCTTCTCCCAAACAGCTGTACAAACTGAATCATTTCAGTTGGAGGAGAACTTTAAGATCATCGAGTCCAGCTGTATCTCCATCCACCTGCCTGAAAAATCCTTCAGCACCCTGTACAGCCCTTGGGGTCAGCAGCTGCAGTTTGCTGTTGGGTGACTGTGGAAAGGCTGGTGCAAACATCTGTTCCACAAGGAATGACTGAAGTTCTTAGCCCTGGTAAGTAGGTGGGGTAGAACAGCTTTCTGTGTGGAATGAGCTTCTTTTTTGGTTTTCCATTGGGGTCTGCTGGTGGAATCAGCATATTTAACCTCTCTGGTGGATCCAGTGAAGGCTGTAAATGATTTCTTTTCACATATTTCATGTGGGGGCTGATCCTTTCTCTCCAGGCTATGCAAATCTGTATTTTAGGATGGGTGCAGGAGCTTTGCTCTCAGGAGCTGCTGTGACTGTGCTCAGCTGGCCTGTGATGTGGGCTTTGTGCACGACAAATTGGGAGACTTGGTGTGGTGCCACCTCAGCAGGTGTCACCTCAGCACCTGGAGGCAGGTGAGCACCAGGTGTCCCTCAGGGACCCCTCCCTCCTCGGTCACTGCACTTTTATCCTCGCAGAGGGAACTCAGGGCTTTGCTGAGCTTAAGCTTTGCAATGGGAATGTGCTTTTTTGGTGTCACTTTGGAAAACAAGTGCTGTGTGGGAACCCTGTAGGAGAATGGGTTGGGAAGTTCTTGGTGGACCCTCTGTGCTGTGTTGGCAGAAGATGTTGGGTTTGACCCACGGGGTTGATTTCAGGAGCGTGGTCAGTGTAAGGTACAGGGTTGTGAGCGAGAGAGTGAGAAATGTCAAGTGTAAACTGAAATAATATTTTTAAATCTGTGCAACTCCCAGAAGCTTTCTCACTGGTGTGAGGAAATCTCTCTGGATATTTATTTTTCTTGTTTTCATATAACAGCCATGTCCAAGTAAATGTACATGTACCCATATGAGTGCAAAGCTGTGAAATAGCTGCATGGATGCTTAGAAACTTCTGTTTAGAGATCTGAAGGCTAAAAGAGACTCAGAAGTGGCCTAGAGACACTGTTCTTAAAACTTCCCTGAATTAATTTTCTGCTTCAAATCCAGTGGGTTTGGCTGAAAAAAATAATCTCTATTAGAAAAAGAACTACTACTCAAATATTACTGAAATCCTCTTTTTCATTGTTCCTGACTGTGATCAGAAATTCGTCCCCTGAATTTGGTGTTATTAATTACCTTCTCTTTTTAATTTGTGATTATTACTTCTTGCTGTCACTTTTTTGCTGTTTTCACTCCCTCTTTGCACACCTCATCTGCAATACTGTTCCATCATTATAAAAGCACAGTTATGTATTATGCATAGGTCAGCATAGCTAAAAATATTTCCAGAAGTTGCCGTTATCAGTCACAGGTTGTTTTTTTTTAACAGAAGTTTCTCCCTAAGTTGATTCTTCTCCTAATTGTTCCCAGGCTGGTGGAAACCAGTTCTGTGCAGGGGCAAACTCAGAGCTTGCCCTGCTTGGGCACAAAAGGATGGGCTTGAGAGCACAAGAGGGAAAATGCAGCGGAGGAAACACCTCCGTGCGTGGCTGTGGTTAAAGGCCGGCTGGAATCGCTCCCGGAGGCTCCTGCAGATGTTGTACCCCGAGGTCACCGCCTTTGCCCTTGCGTGCCACCGGCCTGGGAGCCCGGAGCCTTCCCGGGCGTGTTCCTGGCGGGGTGGGGGCAAAGCCTTTCCTCCCCCCAGCGCGCATTTCAAGCTTTGTTTTCAAAACAGCGCTTGGGTTTTGATGCTTTGCCTTGATTTGAATGCCCCAAGGGCTCTTTGATTGCGCGTCTTCGCAGCCTAATGTTCTCCAAGAAACCCAAACACGCTCGGTAATTAACGATGTGCGATTATGGGTGGGTTTATTTGTATCCTGACCTGTCATCTGGGCTGGAGATGGGGATGGGGCAGGGTCGGGATCCTCCTGCGGGGATGGGACATTGCGAGGCTCAGCTCACAGCTGAGATTCGGGAGGGGATGGAGCAGGGGGAGAAGAACCCCACTCAAATTCACACTTTGCATCTGCAGTCACCTCTGGGTTTAACCTTTCCTTGCCCGTGGAGAGGTGAAGATGTGGTTGGTCCCTCTTCAGGCACTCGGGTCTGTTGTTCTTCCCTGCCAGGCAGAGCAGTGTCAGGGCAAAGCAGCTGCAGGGAAAGCAGTGACAGGGCAGAGCATTACAGGGGGACAGAGGAGTGATGTATTTACAGCAGTGCTGCCTCCTGGATGCTGCTGAGCACAGATGAAAGCCGGGCTGGCAGCCTCTGCTCTCGGTGCCGTCTGGGCCCGCCGAGCTGTGCCGTGTTTAACGCGAGCGAGGCGCCGCCGCCGATCCGTGTGTGGCTTGACAGAACATCGTGTTTAACCTCAGAGTAGATGGGATAAAACAAGGTTCTCTGTCAGGACTACAAATTCATGTTTCTGTCTGCTCCTAAGCTCTGTCTTCCACTCCCAGCAGTGGCTGCTTTCCATCGTGCGGATAGGTGGGATGTTTTTGAGGGGACACAGCAGCTTAAAACCTTGATCTTTTTTATCTTAATTAGGTGTCCTTCCAATGTATGCTCCTAAACCACTTAACCCCATGGAAAAATGCCTTCAGTCCCTAAAGAAAAGCTCTTGCAGTGATTTGCTCATCAGCTTGGCCCACATCTGCTCGTACCCAGATGTTGCCCCAGCTAAAAGCAGCCTCCATTTAGTCCCAAGCGTTACATGCGTGTTCAAAACATCTTGTAGAGCCCTGCATGGGAGTTAATGTGTAGCAGGGCTCTCAGCTCAGCATCTCTGAAAGCTGTCCAAGGCAAACCCATCCCCAGCACGTGGCGTTCCCATCTGGAGAGGGAGAGCAGGGACCCAGCTCTGCCCTGCACGGTCCATGTATGGAAAAGCTCGAGTGCTGATGGTCTCTAGCACAGCTCCCCAATATAATGGTGTAATAATTAACAACAGCATCTGAATCTCACAGCTCCTCACAGCCTGTTGCCCCCAGAGCTGATGCTGGGTCCAAGAGCCCCATATTTATTGTTGATCTCCTTGGGGTGGATTTGAGGCATGGAAGATTTGTTGCTCATGCTTTGGCTCATCTGTTTGAGAAATCAGATTGGCATTTCCGCTGGGTGCCAAGAGCTGGGAGCTGTGGAGGGGGCTGCTGCAGACCCCCCTGCATGGATGGAGGCTTGAGGGATGATTTGTCAGCATCTCTTTGTTGTTGGTTCAAAATCTTGCCCTGCTCAGTGGTGTGGGAGAGAGCTCATGATGGATAACGGGATCTCCCCTCTCCCAGTCTGATGGATGGGAGCTGTTCATACATGGAGCCAAACACGGTGCCTTCTCCTGGGAGTGATGTGATTCCAGGGCTCTTCCAGGATAGCTCAGAGCACCCCCTGAGTGTCCTAACGAGCCCCCTAATGAGCTTTGTTCGGGGGCTGCAGGCACAGCTGCCGTGGGGACAGCTGGGAGACGCACGGAGCTCCTGGGCCCTCCATATGGATGCTCTTGACCTCTGAGGCCTCTGAAACTCCATGTGGCTGCTGAGGACACTGGAAATGGTCAACCCCCTCTCCACACCCCCAACAAAAGGAGGGTTTGGCAGACACAGCCAGGACCAAGCAGTGGAAAGGTCCTAGAGGGAGCTGGGGGAAGCGCTGGTTTTCCGGGGACACGGATTTGCAGCACAGCAGAATTCCCTTGTAAACAAGGGCTGGAAAAGCAGCTCCCACATGCACAGACCTCGCTGGGTGCCCCGTTACTGGGGCCAGACGGGTCTAATGGGGCTGGGATCCAGCACTGCCATCGAGAGGCTGCTGCAGCTCGGCCGGGCTGACTTTGAACCCCCTCCCCGTCCCCACAGCTTTGTTATCGGGGCTATTGTGGGGCCGCCGGAGCCAATCCCCGCCAGCCCCGATTCAAAGTCCAGGTGCCAACCAACTTGAACTCTCCAGCATCCCTGCCGTGAAGCAATTATTCCCTCAGACACATTCATTGTTCTCATTACACCATAAATTGTGAATGAATTAAACATGCACTTACCACTATGCACCACAGCTGTCAAGGAAAATAACACACCAATATCGCACGGGGCTGGATCCTGCTCCTCTCCCAGGAAGGTTTGCTGCTCACAGGGAAGGAGGCAGCAGCCAAGCTCACTGGGGCTGGTATTTTCTTTATGGAGGGGCCAAATCTCTGTCCCACTTACAGCAGCTCAGGGCAGGACTGTCTCCCTTGGATTTGATGTTTTAATTATGGTTTTTCTCCCATTTTGGCCACATTGATATCACTGCTGCACAGAGGGAAGGCTGGTCCTGAGCTTCCAGACATCCCATATTTTACTGGGGGCACAAAATCCTGCCGTGGGTGTGAGAGGAGAAATCCAGCCTCGCTCTAGGCTGGTGGGACAAAGCCACTGGAGCCTCTGTGCCAGCAGCAGGACATGCCTGGCCCAGCCCCCAGCTTGGGCACAGGAGTGCTGGGCTCACTCCTGCAAGCATCCCAGTCCTTACTGGGAGTTTCACTGTGACTGAGAGCTGGCAAGGGAAGCTGTAAAGGAAAGGTGATTTAGAGGGAAGCTGTGGAAAGGTTATCCAGCTGCCTGACTTGATTTTAGGGTGCTGTATGCACACACACACACAGACACTTTCCCAAGAAGCAGCATGGGCGTTTATTTACTTTCTAATCTCTGCTCCACGTCCACAGAGTTTATAGAGCTGGAGCAATCTCCTGGCGTGTCCAGATAAATTCCTTGATTGTTCCTGCTCCAAAGAGAGGACCTGGAGCTGGCGGTTACCTCGGGGTACAATGTTGGGATTCACCAGACAGGATTACAGAGGGGGCTTTTCTTCTGAGTGCGGGAGCTGGAAGTTTGTCTGCATTTCTCTCCTTGCACCGCATCTCCAAGGAGGTTTTCACTTTCTAAGAAGGATGTTACCCACTGAGCTATTCATAGCAGTTAAATGAGAAAAGGGGTTAATAAAATACACGGTAGAAAAAAGAAAATAAGATTAGAGGGACTGATGTTTTGGCTGTGAGGCCTTCAGTGGGCTGCAGAGAGATGGGGGAAAAAAGGAACAAGATTATTATTTCTTTTCTCTGGCTCAAAGAACTTCATGGCCAGAATGGCACCACTAATCCAATTTTCTTTCTAACAAGTATTTTATCAACACCTCTTTCTTTTTTCTCCCCTCTGTTCTCCTTCCTTCAGTCTCCACACTGACATCTGATTAGCTGCATTGAAATTAAAGTTTCAGCTCCAGGCTGGCTCTGCTCACGGAAGCATTTGTGGGGCTCTCGGGAGCTGGGGACCCCCAGGACTGTGCCCATCTTCCCCCTGCTCACGTGTGCCTGTGCACACACAGTCCCTGCACTTTCTGGGCACCTGGTTTTCCCTGGCTGACCACAGCAAAGTCTCTTTTCCAGGCGCTCAGCCCCGCTTGGCAGAGGATCAGATGCAGCTCCACTGAAAGCAAACAGCCGCCTTTCCGAGGGAGTAAATATTTCGCAACGTGTTACTTCAGTCTTATTTATTATGAACATATTTTCCCTTTTATCCGGGGCTTTGCCAGCTCTCTGGAGTCACAGAACCTCGCCGTGGAGGGCGGTGTGCCTCTCCTCCCCCTGCCATTCCGGGGGGATCCAGAGGGGCTTCACCCAGCCCTGGCTCCCCTCTGGCACAGGGGGATGTGTTGCAGGAGCCTGGCATCGTCCCCTGCTCTTTCCCAGGGACACCTGAGGCGGGAGATTTGATGTGAGCAGTGGTGTTGGGTCATGAATCAGAGTGAGGAGAAGTTCCCAGTCTGCCCCAGTATGTCCTGGAAGGGTTTTGGGGCAATACATTACAGGAATAGGTAAAACAAGAGGAGAGGAGTTGCTCTCCTGTTATCTGCCTTCTCTCCTAAACTTGCTGGAGAAAGAAAAAGGGAAGATCTGGTGTGAGGGATGGTGCTGGAGGAGGGGTGGCTGGGGGAGACCATCAAGAGGAGACCCTGGAGAGGATCCTTTACCTTGGGCAGAGGAGAAAATTAATTAAAGCCTTAAAAGAACCTGATTCATCAGCCCATGACTCCTGTCTGGCTAGGGGAAACTGCTGCTACACTGACCTCCCTTCCAGGAGGTGTGATGGGGCCAGGGCTGTGAGGGGACCTGTGGCTCCAGGCGCTGCTCCTTTGAGTAGGTGGGCTTTTGGTAGTGCTGCTCTTTCCTTCTCTCAAGGATAAAGAAAGCAAATCCTCTCCCTGCAAGGTTTGCCTGGGTCTGGGGAGGTTCTGAGGCAGGGTTTGTCCATCTGAGCACAGCAGCAGCTCGGGCTGCTGGCACCATGGGGTGCAGCCCTTGCCTGGGTCACTCCTGGTCCCCTGGGATATAAAAATCCCCGTGTGTGTGTGTGTGTGTGTGAGGAGCAGAGATCTCAGGGGAGTGTGCTTGGCCACCCTGCTGCTTTCAGAGGGATTGGGATCACGTAGAGCCAAGAGATTTTCTCTACTGTGTTTGACTCTGTTCCTCCATATAGTGAGCAGAAAAAAAAAAGATTGAGTAATAACCATAGTGCAAGAAGGGGTGTTGCTGCAGCCAGCCCCTCCTATGGGATGGAGCCCAGCCCTCCATGGGATGAGCCCGTGCTCCCCAGGGCTGGGGTTTCCAGCATCTGAGAAGGCTCCCCAGGAGCTGGGCTGTGCCCTGATCCAGCCCAGGCAGCCTGTCCAGCAGCGGCACTTTTACAGAACAAAGAGAACTTTATTCCTTTGTTACTTCCTTGGATCACCTCCCTCATCCCTGAGCATCCAGGTGCTGATAACTGGCCAAAGATCAGAGCAGCTGGAGCAGGGGCGAGTGGCTGAGCCCTGGCTTTGCTGCCACAATTTGGGATTACTGTTTAGCCAGGAATTAGGTGGCACAGGGGCCGCTCCTGCTCCTCTGGGTTGGTGCATGGAGGGCTCTGAGGTGCAGAAGCAATGACTGCCCGTGGCTCAGGCTGTGAGGAAGCATCTTGGGCTGTTCCCATTTGTTCTTAATCCTTCTTGGCTCTTCCCTTCACTGGAAAATGAGACCGTGTTGGAACACGACCTTGGTTCAGCATATTAATTAGTGGGATGTTTTGGATAGGTCAGCAGTTAAGGGCAGGCAGGCACGGTCATGCTCAGGGTAACGTCAGGGGATGGGCGTTAATCCTGCAACTCCAGGGGGTTCTCTCTGCTCCAGCTGGGGGAATGGTGATCAGCTGGGTCTTTTCAGTCACTTTTGACTTTTGATGAGGAGTCAAAATTTTCTACAAACAGAGCGGAGTTTCTAATTCATGCTTTTTTTTCTTTTCTCCCTTCTATAGCAAAGGTGAAATTCCAGGGCCAATTTCAGCTAAACCCCAGAATAGGGGAATTCTGGGATGCAGCAGCAATCTGTAGTGGACATGGTGGTGTGACATGGATGGGTGACACTGCCATGGCCAATCCACTGTGTGCTCCTCCCATCCCCTGTGCTATCCTTGCCCAAACTTCCATGGGAGGTGCAATCTGGGTCTGTGTAATGCTCAGAGTAAATCTACACCTCCTGCATTGTACTGAGTTTAAAAAAGAAGGTAATTTAGTTACAATATAGGGTTTATCAGGATTTTCATTGAGTTGGCTCACTTTTCTTTGGAAAACCTTTCCTGTGAGCGCATTTTCCACTGATTTGATGGACAAGACCAGCAGGACCCCACTGAACCAGCCAGTGACACCCCAGCCTGGGCAGTGGCAGCACAAGAACCTTGGGGTGCACCAGCCACAGCCATGACCTCCCTCCTTCCACTTCTTCATCCCAGATGTGGTGTTTGATGTCCCTGCCTGGTGTCCCCTCTTTCACCAGCCCTGCTCTGGACCCCCAGTGCCACGTGCCTGCTCCACAGCCGTGTCTGTGCAGGCTTCGTTAGCATTTCTCAATCAACACTTGCTCATTAGTTGCTGGGGCCACTGGGAGCTTTGAATGAAGGTGGAGCCAGGCCAGAAAAAGATCCTCTCCTGAAAAATCATAATGAAAGCAATAATGGCTGGCTCCTTGAGCAATGCCTGCCCATGACAATCGTTGTCTGGAGGCTACTTAATTACGAAACTCTGTTCTCAGCCTCAGGCTTCACGGTCTTGTGCCTTTGCTCTCTCTTGAGCAATGTTTTATTGCTATTGTCCTCAACCTACTTCATATCAAGTTCAGAGTATCTGAAAGTTATATGAAATATATGTTGGTTTTCTATTCTATTTGCACGAATTTCTTTGTATTGTGGGGTTTGTTTGGTTTTTTTTTTATTGGTATCTGAAAGTTATATGGACTATATGTTGGTTTTCTATTCTATTTGCACGAATTTCTTTGTATTGTGGGGTTTGTTTGGTTTTTTATCAGTATCTGAAAGCCTAAAGCTGGGATTATCTAAAGGATTATAGGAGAATTAGGCACCCAAAGCCAATTGATTTTTTGCTGTGAATTAGCCAGTTGCATTTGGAGGGCTGAGGGGTTTTGGTCTGTGCTCATGGTTCCTGGTCCACCTTGTAGCATCTCAGTGGAGAGCTCAGCACAACTCGGGTGGCCTGAAAAAGGTGCTGAAGCAGGAGCAGTCAGTAAGAAAGTGCAGGTACGAAGAGGGAGACATGGCCCTGAGACATTAAACCGCCTTTGAAAATCTCCTTCTGACTCCCTGAGGCTCTCTTGAAAACGCCACTCTAAGTTACCATCAATTTTGATAATTAAGCACTGATTTAATTTTAGAGTAACAATAATTGTCAACATTTTCCAACTCCAGCACCTTAAATTAGACACGCAGCTCCGCGGGCTGGCGCGGGATCAAAGCGCGGCGGAGCGAGGAGATTTTTGGGAGATGCTGAGCACACACCGACGTTGTGCTCAGGACTTCACAAACCCAGGCCATGTGGGCTTGGTCTCCTGCCAAACGAGGTGCACTCAACATGCGTTTCAACACCTCGCTTTAGGCACCTCGGATTAAAAAAAATTAAAGGAAAAGAGTTGGCTGGGAGTGCTGCTCCGGTTTTGCCCGGACGGTGAAAGCGCAGCTCGGCTGTGGCTCTGCGAGGAGAGGGCTGGGTCACACCCCGGAGCCAGAGGGTGACAAGGGTGCNGACGGTGAAAGCGCAGCTCGGCTGCGGCTCTGTGAGGAGAGGGCTGGAGCCAGGGGGTGACAAGGGTGTCACCAGCCCCAGGACAGCAGGACCAGGATGCAGCCAGGTGGATTCTCTGAGCATCTTTCCCCAGGCTTGCCGTCCTCCACGGAGGGGCTCCAGAGTCCCAGGGTGGCTTTGTGGTGGCAGCAGGGAGGGGTGGCCGAGGAGCCTTGGGGACAGCGGGGTGCAGGTGGCAGGGATGCTGCTCTCCAGAGGAAGGATCCCCTCTGGGATATCCTGCGTGCCGTGGAATCCTCTCTGAGAAGGAATCACCCGTGTCCTGCTGGCATCGCCCAGTGCCAACGCCTGGGGACCCCTTGTTTTGGGGTGGGGGTCATTGCTGGGGCCGGGTCCGCAGCGCAGGGCTCCCCTCCCGTGGCCCGTCCGTGCAGGGCGAGGTGCCGAGGCGAACATCAAAGGGCGAGGAAGGCAATTCTTTAATCCTATCTCTCCTCGCCTTTGATGAGGCTTCACCTCGCCGTGCTCCCCACGCCCAGCCCCACCCCGGGTTGGTGCTTTTGCTTTATTTTTAGCAGTGATTTGGAAATTGCTGGGGCTCCTCTTTTCTTTTTTTTGTTTTTCTCTTTCTTTTCTTTTTTTCATTCCCCCCTTTTTTCCGCCTCATTTTCCCATTTTTTTCTTTTCTTTTTCTTCCCAAGGCTCCCGTCAGAGCCTGGTGTCCCCCCAGCCCCCCGAACCCCCAGCCAGCCGCTAAGGGCACATTCACACCTCTTTGCCTTGCCTTGTCTCCCCTTTATTCTTATGAAGCTCTCATTGATTATTGCCCTTAAATTCCTCAGTCCGGTCATAGATAAAAGGATAACCACTTCAAAGCAAAGTGTTAAGAGTTTAACCTCGAGCTAAAAGAGTGGACAACAAGGTAATTGAGGGTAATAACTGATCACAGACCTACTTTCAAAGGCACATGCAAGCCTCACTTTCAGATGGCTTTAATTTTATTAACATTTGTAGCAGCTCTAGATGCTTTTGAATCATTACAAACTTCAAAGCTTGAGGTAACACTCCAAATGGAGAACCTGACACCAGGTTTTTTGTTCAGGCCCACATCATATTGATAGTCTCTCTTGCAAGCATGTAACATCTCTTCTCAAACTATAAAAACCTAGATGAAGAAAATATTGCCAATAGAGAAGATCAAAGCCTGAACCTCCCTTTGAATGATCCCAAAGAAGTCAAAACAGAAAACAACAAGGGGGAAAAATGCATCTTTATTACTCCAACTGTCTTTATCCATATTTAAACTTGTCTGCTGAGGCAGATGAGGATGGATCATCCTCCCTGAGTTTTATCAAACTATTTGGCTGATCCTCTGATTCTCTTTGGTCATTTGGAGCTGCCTCTTTGGCTTTCTGTGGCATTTAAATCCAAGGATTTGGGAACAGCACTCAGAGGAACAGCCCAGACCCAGCTAGGAGGGCAGCCAGGTGAGGCAAACCTAAAAAATATATTTATAAACTGAAAAACACAGACTAAAACGAAAATTATAAAAACACCCACAGTTCTCCCTCCTGCAGCCCCTGACAATCCCAGGAATAAAGGTCATCTGTGGATGTTGAGCTGGTTTACAGCCAAATGGGGTCAGTGCCCGTGGTCACCTCGGGCTGGGGTTGCTGGTGCAGCTGTACAGCTCCTTGTGCCTGATCCCAGTGCAGCCATTCCAGGGCCCACACGGTGACTGAGCCCAGGAATTGATCCAGGTTATAAATAGCCATTTTCTTTGTCTATTTTTTGTGCGGGAAGGGTTATTTTTAGCTGGGTGAGTTCCCTGAGCTAATGCCTGAAGCATTCACAATGAAGGGGGTGGCCCAAGGAAACGGGGCTGGTCCTGCTGCCAAAAACCACATCCCTGCTCCCCTCTGCAGAGGGGCTGCTGCCCCTTCAGCTGGTGCCCAGGCTCTGTGCAACTTCAGTGGTCAGGCAGAACCTCCCCAGCCTCTGTAGTCATCAAGAGAAGAAAAATTACTCGGAATTTTTTTTTCTTACTGGTGTGTAGCAGGTTTTATAGTGGTGTAATCCTTTCCTCCTGATTTGCATCGGTGTAATAGCAGTATTAGGCAGGTTATTATTTTAGTGCACTCCAGGACAAAGGGCTGGCTTTGACTCCAGGGTGTTTAACAGTGTCTCAGCTGTGACTGCAGCTGGTCACAGAATCATGGAAGGATTTGGATGGGAAGAGACCTTAAAGACCACCTCGTTCCACCCCCCTGCCATGGGCAGGGACCCCTTCCACTCTCTCAGGGTGCTCCAGGCCCTGTCCAGCCTGGCCTTGGACCCTGCCAGGGATGGGGTTTTTGATGGCACAGTGTGGAGGTGCAGAGCCATCCCAACAGTGGGGTTCTTCTGGCTGAAGGCCAGGGCTTGGTGACTGACCCCGGGTCTCTGAGCCAGGGTTTTTGTCATCTCACTTGGAGCCACGAGTGACAGATCCACATTCCCAGAGCTGGCTGGTGTCAGGTGTATCACAGGAGAGCCTCATTATCCGTGTTCCCTTCAAGAGCAGATGTCAACGTGTCTGAGTCTGTGGAAACCACATCCTTTTAAATGTATTACACAGCTCTGTCTTGAGCCTGCTCTGATATTACATTCTCCATGAACTAAAATCAATTTAATATAAGCTGTTCTCTCTGTTCTTCAGTTGGGCATGTGCCTGTCTAATGAAAGGACAATGGTATATTGCTTAAATCTGTGGAATTTATCTGATTTTATTGTCTAAAGTTATGGCAAGAAGAATAATCATCTATTTCAGCATTTCTTTCATTGAGTCCACTGCTAGACAGGGTGGATAACTGGAACCCAGCATTAAACATGTTACAGGTGCCCAAGGCAAGCCCTTGCAGACCTGGAGCTGCACAAGGTGTGCTCAGAAATCACTGCCCCTGTGGCCAGTTTGTTCCACTGGAGCTGCTGCCCCTCCTGTGCCATCCCCCAGGCCAGCACGGGGCTCCCAGGAGATGGAGCCCCATTTTCCCGGGAGCTGATCATCACCCCAGTGACCTCCCACGGGAGAGATACATCATGGCAGTGGTCTCAGTCAGTTTGAGCAGCCAGGCATGGGATGGGGATGGTAATCAAAGTGTTATTTCCCTGATTTCCAAAGTTTTATTTTCCATTTCCAAGCAAACCCCTTCATCCACGATTGAGATGTGCTCTCCTTGCAGCTTGCAAGGGGCTTGTGTGGAAGCTCTTATTTCCATTCCATGCGCAGAGGTGAACAGACCCTAAATGTATCTCTGAGAAATTCCTCAGAATTCTGACAATTCCTCAGTGTTTTTTGGAGGTGTGGTTGGCCCGGAGCCAACCTGACTCTGTGTTACCCACAGCAGAATTTCAGCTTTTTCTGCTTTCTAGGAGTTTTTAGGGCTTCCCCCAGGTAGAAATGTTCCCAATACAAACTAAACTTATCTCAGGAAGCAGCAGCTGGGACTCAGGAGGTGACAGCAACCTCCTGCCCCCCTCAGTGCTTCTGTCACCATCCCCTGTCAGGGCCCCCCCTGCATCATCATTAATGAGCTGATCTGCATGTTTGATTAGGAGGGCTTTGATTAGATGTGTGCAGGGGATGTGCTGGCCTTTTCCAGGGGAGTAACAGCAAGGTAGGAACTGTTTCAGCGCCAGAGGATCCTCCTGGGGATGGGTTTTGTTCCCTGGAAGGGCTCTTGGAGGAACAGGAGTTCTGGGGAAATGATTATCCAGACACTTGTGAATGCTCCCAAAAAAAGGAGGAGGGGAACTCTCAGTTGTGATGGGAAAGAGCCTGGAATATCCTCTCAGGATAACAGGAGATTTGAGTTAGATTTGTTTTCAAATATTAAAAAAAAACCAACCCAAAGTGTTCTAATTGCAGGCCTGCTGGGAAAGGAGGGAAAAGCCCAGAAGCTGGTTTGGGTGTGGGGATGCAGAAATGGGGATATGATCTGATAACAGTTCAGTTTCCCCTGAGTTTCAGTAGGTTCTCAGTCCCCCCAGCTTCTTATGAGGTGAAAGGATACCGGGTAATTTCCAGGCTTCTGTGAAAGGATTATTAAGAAAAAGGAGAAAAGATTAAAATAGTATTTTTGATGGTCTCCCCCCCAGCATGAAGATTTCTAATAAAAAGAAAAAAAAATCATTAATGAAATGTATGTCCAAGCTGCCTTTTTTAGGTCTGGTCAGGAGAGAGACTGACCTCACACTCACAAGTTTCCCTTTCTTTTAATGAAAAGGGAAAACAAAGCTGCCAATATTAATTATTTAAGGATTATGGTGGAGACTCCCACAGTGGAAGAAAACACCTTTTCATACAATCAATAAGGCTTTGGCAGAGGAAGATACAATCTAGGAAAAAGAAATGTAGATAAATTGGGAGAAGGGGGAGCAGTAAAACGTGCCTTTAGATGAAATGGCACCAAGAATTTGGTGCTGGTTTGGATGCAGGTGCTCAGGAGGGGTGACCTGAGGATGTGGGGATGAGGCTTTCTGCATGCAAAGCCTCCTCTCTCCAGCCTGCATTTCACACCTGGAAACAGAGGCATCCTTAAGAAAATTAATGTTTCTTTTGTGGCCTCAGGACTGGTCCAGCTTTTGAGAGGCATCACCCAGCTCCTGACAGCACCATGGGGGCTGGAATCTCACACCCTTCACTGTCCTTAATTCTGAGAATCAAATGGACAGGCAGAAACAAACCAAAGCAGGTATAATTTTAGGGTGCTCAACTTTGACAGCACTCCTAAAAATAAGCATGCACAAAGGGTTTGGGGTTTTTTTTTACCCCTGGAAGTGAAAAGTTTTACTTGACTTTATGATCTGAAAGTTTTCCACTAGTCAGGAAAGGCTGTTCTCTCCGAACCGTTGTCTCTCCTCCTGCTTTTTCCATTACCATCCTGCTTTAAGGGCTGTCTGGATCAAGATATTTGGGTCCAGGAGGTTTTTTTTGGGATGCCCAATAGCAGGCAGGGTGGGACTGGGCTGTGGCAGCCCAGCAAGCTCTGAGCTGCACGGGAAGGGTTAAACTTCATGCTGCAGCTGCAAAGCCCAATTTCTTTATTTCCTGTTAATGACATTATTGCCTACATAAAACCATTGAAACATGTTTCTTTCATTTGTTTAATTTCAAATTCTGAGCACACTAGCTGGAAACTATGTTTAATAGTTAAACTCAAAACATTTGGATTTCCTTCCCTCGCTGAGAATTGCAGGGAGTGCACTTCATCCTTGGTTGGGTTTTCAAGGAGCCATTTTTACACAGCCATAGGAGCCAGCCAGAAAACAAACCAGATTAAATTGCAGAATCAAATCACATCAGTTCGGGCTGGTAACACATCATCCATTTCCCTTCCTCTGCAGTCAGGCCAAGATACCACCAGCCCCAAGTCGTGTTCTCTTCCAGGAGCATCCAGAGCCAGGACACCCCTCAGTGCACGCAGGAGAAGGGCTTCCCTCAGCATGCCTGGAAAAAATATTCCTGTTTCCATGAAAAAATGGAGTGGGATCTCCTTCAGGCCCTGCTGGCAGTGCTGCTCCTGTCAGCTCCCCACGCTCCTCCTGCTGCACCTCGTGCCCAAGAAGGGAGCTCAGGGTGGGGAGGAGGAGGGCACACGTAGGTGCATCTGAGCCACCTCAGGGAGAGAAATCCTCAAATCTGAGCCTGTTTGGCAGCTAAAGCTCCTGGCTGCCAGGGACACGGTGTCTGGTGATGATTTTAGCAAAACCTCTGGGAGGGTTTTGTCCCACTGTCCAGTTTGTCCCCTCAGGGTGACGGACACTCACAGGTTGTTGTGTAGAGCTGATTGTTTGCGTGGTGGAGTGTGTAAAAGTCACTTCATAAACACTCACAGGATTAGAGCATGGAGGATCTGGGCTCTGAACCACTTCAGATCCAGCTTTTCCTTGGCACCTTGTGCTAATGGAGCCCAGAATCACTGTTGTTTAGCAGAAGCAGTTGAGTAGAGGTGGAAAAAGGAGGAATGTGGCCCTGAACAGGACTTTAAGGAGTCATCACTGACATGACAAGAGAACCACACTCATTGTTCTGCTGTGGCATCACAGGTACATCCCCGGGAGCCACAGCAGTGCTCAATTTCCCATCAAAAAATCCATATTTGACTAAAAAAATTCAGGAGGATTTAAATGTTACATTCAAGGGCTGTGTGCAGGGACACCTTCCATTAGACCAGGTTGCTCCCAGCCCCATTCAGCCTGGCCCTGCACATTTCTAGGGATGGGGAATCCTGCTGTCCTTGTTACTCCAACAGGAAAGAGGCAGAGAAAGCAATGCCTCGTTTGTGCATGGTGAGGAAGGGGTTGTGGAAAAAATAAGTCATGGGAAATTGGTCATAAATATCCTCATTTAGCTCTTTTGCCCCCACCCTCTCTTCAATCACTATTCCGTGCAGGTGATGGAAGGAGTTCAGAAATGTTAATAGATAGCAAAGTGCTCGTGTGTGTTTTATCAGCTCTCCTGGAACGGTTAATGCTGATACGGTGCCCCTTTCAAGTCTAAAAAATCTGGGCAAGCGTGTGCAGATAGCAGGGAGTGCACTGAACAAAACATCAAGGAAAAGAGTCTGTAGGGGGGAATGGAAATGGTAAAAGGATTATAGGAGAGAAAATGTATCGGACTTATCTGGTGATACTCGGTAACAAAAGTGTGTCAGTTTATGAAATGAACTTCAAATCTCATAAAATTAATTGTGTGTTTTCTTGTCTTATTTGTGAGTATCTCTGGCAGTGCTTTCCCCCCGCTGGAAAAGCGTGTCTTTGTGTGGATGATACCCCGTGCCTGCAGCATGTCGGGAGATTACACAGCCCGTCGGCTTCGTACCTCTTAAACTAATGATGTTAAACTAGTTTATTAGAAAAAAAATAAGAGAGAATAACTTCAAAGGTTCACATGTGGGTTGCAAACCTCTCATGTCTTCTGTATACAGGGCCTTCCTCTTATTTTGATCAAGACTGTTCCCAGCACTTCTGTTGAAATAGTCTCAAGCCTTTGATCTTGTTATCAACGTGACCACCAGTGCGAGCGCGGTGACAGAGGGTGACATCAGCCACACTCGTGGGGCTGGGTCCCACCCTCTGTGGGTCCTCCCTGGGCTGTGCCTGCCACTGGGGAGTTTTCCTGCTGGGAAAGTGATTTTCAGACCCGCAGCCCCTGGCCCACTCTGGCTCAGGGTCTAAATTGCCAAGATGGGAGGAGTAAATAGGGCTTAGCCCAGCTCCTGCTTGGCCAGGGAAGGGCACAGGGATGGAGAGGGGAGCAGGAGGGGTCTTGGAGGGGATTTGCCCCCAGTGTGGGCTGTGCATGGAGAGAAGGGAGCTCAGCATGCTTGTTTCACCTTCCCTCCTTATTTTCCATCAATGTCCTTGTGACCCCCTGGCAGTGTCCGAGGCCAGGGCTTGGAGCAACCTGGTCCAGTGGAAGCTGTCCCTGCCCATGACAGGAGTGTGGAACAGGATGAGTTTTAAGGTCCCTTCCAACCCAAACCAGTGTGGCACTCTATGATTCAATGATCCTACCATGGTTTCAGCAGGGGTGCAGCAGCAGAGTTTGTCCCAGGCAGCAGCACCGTGCTCTGCCCTGCTGGGGGCTGGACAGGCTGTGCTGGCACCTCTCGGGATTTTTGGGGCTCTCTGTGAGGAAGGCAGTTCCTGCCCACGGTGTCTCCCTGTGCACAGAGAAGGACTCTGACTTTGTCCCCTGGCTTAGGGCTTGTGGCTCCTGACAAGCACAGGGTGGGCATTGCTCTGATGTGCTGGGGCTGCTGGGTTTGATTTGATTGAGCTCCTGGTCCCCTGTCACCTCCACAAAGCCCCTTCCAGGGACCATCAGAACAGCCCTCAGAGCCTGCACACTGCTGGTGGCTGAGCTGGGGTTCTGCAGGAAGACAACAACCTGGAGCCATCTCTTTTGGAGCAAAGCACCTGCCTTGTGGGCAGACAGGAGCCAGGTTAGCTGGGTGCAGTCAGGAGGAGCCCAGGGAGTGTGGACTGACACATCTGCAACACTCCCAAAGCACTCCAGGCCTTAAAGACCTCTCTGCCTTTTTCTTTCTTTCTTTTTTTTTTTTACTACCTGCTCTAAAAAAAGCTCAAAGAAAAAAAAGAAAGGAATTTAATTTCTCTTTATTGTGTAGCTTCACTGTGAACTGATTCTTTTAATCTAAAATTATTCCTTTTTGGTGCCACAATCTGACTTCAAGCTTCTTTGCTGCCTGTGAACATGACACACAGCAGCAGCCAGAGAGGAGGGGACAGGCTGTGTCTGGCCTTTGCTGGGCACCAGGAGGGCTGAGCACGGCTGGAGGACACTGCTTTAAACAGCTTTTTCCAGTCCTTTTCTCCCTCATTTAACTGAGTTTTTATCTCAGATGAAGAAAGGCTAACAAATAAAATATAAATAGTTAATTTTCCCTCTGCTCAACATGGGAATTCAGATTCAAGTTTAGACAGGAAAATCAGAAGGAAATTCAAAGATTCTCCGCTTTCTTGATGACTGCAGCTGCTACCTGAACACAGAGATTCCCTGTAGATCTGCGAACAAGGACTTCCAGAAGCTGATAAAGATGAAGAAAACTCTGGAAGACCTTCCTGTACCTGCCACCGCCTGCCTAGTTCATCGGATTGCTTTCAAATCCCAGGCACTACGTGACTCTTCCCTGTTGGCAGGAGGAGAAAATAGACTCCCTGACTGGACATGCAGAACATGAACGGGGCCACCGCCGCTCTGGGCAGGACAAGCTGCTCCCGGGGCACCTCCCCACAAAGCCACGGCCCCAGGGGCTCGCCCTGCCCTCGTTTTGTTCCCTTTCTGGTGGCTGCCATAAAGAGGATGGTGAGTTAGGCAGGTGTTTGGGTGGGCTGCTCCTCTGCACGTGCAATCCCTGGTAATTTGGTAAATGAAGTCCCTGTCCGAGTGTCTGGGTTGCTCTCCCAGGGCAGTGTTATTGCACAACGGGATTTGGAGAGAACCGGTCGGTTAAATGACATTTTTATGAAATAGGATGAATGAGGCTTAATGAGATTTTCTCCCAAAGGGAATGAGTCTGAGGTTTTCAGCCTCCATTATATTGGTTTAATTTTCTGTGCTGTACCAGTAAATGGGACTTGGAGAGGGTTTTATCCAACATTGTTTCAAAGAAAGTTGTAAGGAGAAAGAGGTGCTCAAGTCACCTTCTGATGGTTGGAGGTCCTGGGCTGGAGGTGACACCACTGTCACCATCCCAAGGAGCCCAGAGGGACACAAGGCTGTTCATTCTCCCAGGAAAGGACCGTGTTGTATGGCTCAGTAGCATGTGGCATCGTGCCACTTGGATATTGGTTATTAGCAGCAAAAATATTAATAATCCTAACAATTCATACCTGCTTGTTGTGCCTTGAAAGGGCTTTCACTGTTCATTCGTGGGCTTGGCAGGACATTTGCTTTCCATGTCCAGTGGTGGCCATTCCCAGGCCACAGGAAAACGTGTAATTGGGCAGCAACAACAAATTCACCCACATGTTATTCCATTGTTAGCCCAGGTTGCCCAGTCTGGGCATGGTCAGTTCTGTGGTGCTGTGTGAGGCTCCCAGATGGATTCAGCCGTTGGATAGGTGACAAAATTGGCATTGGGTGACAAAAGACATCGTGTTCAGGACCACCATGTCTCTGGAGCTCTTGGGATGTTTGCTTTTTGTTGTGGTGCAGAGGGGGTTGAGCAGGGCCTGGAGCAGGAGGAATGGGAGCTGTGTGCTGTGGGGTGAATCCAAGCCCTGGTTCAGGGATGGTGCAAACCAGCAGCTCTCCCAGACAGAGGGTGGGAAGGGAGAGGGACAGGTCTGTGGTTGTGATCCTGGTTTCTGGACTCACATTCAGGATCAGCTCAAATCCCTTGACCAGCACTGGAGCATCCCTGGGGTGCCCACTGCCGTTGTCCCACGTTCCCCATCATTCCCTTGGGATTTCCTTTGGCAGGGCAGGAGGGAGAGGGGCGGGCTGCTGGGAGCAGGGTCCATCCGGGCTCCAGCTCCTGCAGCTCTCTGTGTCTTTCTGGCTGGAATGGGCAGCTCTGGAGGGTGCCCCAGATGTGGGACAGGGAATGCAAGACCCCACGGCCTGGGGACAGGGGCTGGGCCAGTGAGGGGCTTCACTGAGCGTTTGCATTTCCCGGGAGGTGCCCTAATGATGTTCAGGCACAGCAAATGTGGAAGGTGGCATTTCTTTTGCCAAAGGCTTTGCCACCTGCCCTGCCTGGAGTGACAGGACGAGGGGCAGTGGCTGCACACTGGCAAAGGGCAGATTGATTATTAGGAAGCAATCCTCCTCTGTGAGGGTGGGCAGACCCTGGCACAGGTGCCCAGAGCAGCTGTGGCTGCCCCTGGATCCCTGGCAGTGTCCCAGGCCAGGCTGGATGGGGCTGGAGCAGCCTGGGACAGTGGAAGTTGTCCCTGCCCCTGGCAGGGGGTGGAATGGGATGGTCTTTAAGGTCCCCTCCTACCCAAAGCAGTCTGTGATTCTATAATAATGATAAAAATCAAGCCAGGCTGGACCCCATCAGCTCTGCCAGCTGGACCAAGGTGGGCTCTGGACAGAGGGACAGCTCCTGGTGGGGGAACTGTGGAGCCCCCGGGTCCAGCCTCGGAGCAGGCTGAGGAGGAGGAGGAGGGCAGGAGGCTCCTTGGATCTGGAGGGCAGGTTTGGGGGCCAACCCCTAATTAAAACCTTTTGTATGAAGTTCCAAACCCTCCATTTCGTGCCTGGTTAATATTTAACAGCTGGGGCCGGAGATGGGAACACAACTGCGGCCGGGCTTTGGCTGCTGTGCCAGTTCTATTGCAATCAGGGATTGTTTAATTAGCCTGCAGAGCGAAAACAGGCCCGTGGATTATACATACATACATATATATATATATATAATTATAATAATACAAGGACCCGCCCCGTTTTCTCCCCGACATGAAAACTTTTAGCGAAGTT
>VZTB01012743.1:255215-271498 GCA_013397245.1 Thryothorus ludovicianus | reverse complement strand
GGCCGCGCTGACACCCCCGCGCCGGCCCCGGCCCCGCTAAAAGTGCGCCGAGAGTTCAGCGGAGCGGATCTGATAGTCGCGATCGGGCTGGCGATAGAGCCGCGCTCGGGTGGCCCTGCCTCCCTCCCTCTCTCTCTCTCTCTCTCTCTCCTTTTCTTTCTTCCTTTTTTTTTTTTTTTTTTTTTTGACTGTGAGGAGTTGAAAAGCCTGTTTACTTTTTGCCTTTGATGTTGGGAGGATCTGGTTTTGATTAGATCAATACTCCTTTTTTCTTTCCCCCCCCCTTTTTTTTTTTTTTTTTTTTTTCTTTTTTTTGTAGAGGCTNTTTGCAGAGAGGAGGCTCCGAGGATCCCCTGCTGACTCCAGGCAGAGGCAGGCAGAGGCACAAGGCAGCTCCTGAAGCAACTGGGAGCCCCTCTCCCCAGCGAGCTCCGGAGCCATGAGCAGCGCCGTGGTCCTCGCCCACCTCCCAGACCCCAGCAGCAGCTTCAGGGAAGACGCCCCCCGACCCCCTGTCCCGGGGGAGGAAGGAGAAGCACCATGCCCGCAGCTCGCCAGCTCGTTTCTTCCCAAAAGCCAAAGCTTCCAGGCCATGCCGGTGCCTCCTGCCCCGCGGAGGAATGAGAACGGACTCGGGGAGCCGGAGGGCAGCGCGTCCCCAGACTCCCCTCTGGCCAGATGGACCAAATCCTTGCATTCCCTCTTGGGAGATCAAGATGGTGCCTATCTTTTTCGGACCTTTCTGGAAAGGGAAAAATGTGTGGATACCTTAGACTTCTGGTTTGCCTGCAATGGCTTCAGGCAGATGGACCTTAAGGATACCAAAACTTTACGAGTAGCCAAAGCTATTTACAAAAGGTACATCGAGAACAACAGCATCGTCTCCAAGCAGCTCAAACCTGCTACCAAGACCTACATAAGGGACAGCATCAAGAAGCAGCAGATAGATTCCATCATGTTTGATCAGGCACAGACTGAGATTCAGACTGTGATGGAGGAAAATGCTTACCAGATGTTTTTAACTTCTGATATATACCTCGAATATGTACGGAGTGGAGGAGAGAATCCCGCTTACATGAACTGCAATGGCCTGGGGAGCTTAAAAGTTGTCTGTGGCTATCTCCCGACCTTGAATGAAGAAGAGGAATGGAGCTGTGCAGACTTTAAGAACAAAATCTTGCCTTCGGTAGTTGGACTATCCAGCAAGACACTGAGGGTTACAGCGAATGTCAGAGCCATGGAAACGATGGAGAACGGATACAGGTAAGGGAACCCCTGGAAATTGTGCTTTGTTTTAACTTTAAGCACTTTGAGAGTGTTTTTCAGAAGGTTTTTGGGGTGGGAATTGAGGAGAGGCAGGGTTCCTCTGGAGGGCTGGGAGCACAGCTGCTTCCCCACACCTCCAAACACTGGAATTTGTGGGATGTTGTCGGAGTGTGGGGGTTTTCCCCCCTCTACAGAGGAAAACAAGATCCTGTGCTCTGAAGCCCTATTGGCTCTTTCAGTTCTTTTATAGATCAAAAACTTCATAGCAACTATGTCCTCCGGACATACGTTAATTATTGGTTCAACTTTCAAACCTATTAAGAGCAGTAGTGGAGTGGATCATAGAGACACATGAATAATGTAACCTACCAGTTCCCCAACTCCACCATCAACCGGTGTTTAACGATGGTGGTTATGTGGGAAGCAATTGTGCGGTCGTGGAAGAGGAAATGTGTGCACTGACTGCATCAAACTCTGCGACTTGGGCAGAATCTGCTTTTATTTTGGCTCTGTGTGTGTGTGTGTGATGTGCAGCTCCTCCATCGCGTGGGGTGTTGGTGTCATGTCAGAGCCATCTAGGGTGGCTTTGAGCCAGTGCATGCAGGGGGATACCTAAAATTGGAGTGTTTAAGGTGGTAGAGGCATTCCAGGTGTGGAGTAATAGATCTTTGGTGCTCTCGTGTTGTGAGCTCAGGGTTAAACTCGTTAAGAGGTGGTTGTCTCCGGTGTGGGGACGTTGTGCCGTGACAGGATGTCCTTGTGCCCTGGTCCTGGGGTGCATCTGCATTGCCAGACCCTTCTCTTTTGTTGGAAATGTTGATGGCACAGCGCTGTGAGGGTGAGGAAAGTAAGAGCCATCTCCAAGTGCAGGGGGGGATGGGAAAGAGAGACTCTGATGAGCAAATGATGAGTTGTATAATCCTCTGAAAATGTATTCTTTCCTCTCCCCACCCTTGCCATAAATGTGGATTGTTGAATCAGGGCTGAGAGGAGAGGGCTCTGCTGCAGATGTGCGCTCTCCTCCGCCGGCCCGGCAGCCTGGGGGTTGGTATGGTGAGTGTTTGACATCTCGTTTACAGGAATTTTGAGAGTGTGTCTGTGATTCATGGACATCAAAGGGCATCGGGCTTCTCCTAGGGAGGCTTTGCTGGAGCGCTCCTCTGCTGCCCCCGGAGAGCTCCCAGCTCTGGAGCCGTGGGGTGCAGGCAGGGTCCCCGTGGCCCGTGGGGTGCAGGCAGGGTCCCCGTGGCCCGGAGGGTGCTCCAGAGCCCCTGTGGTGCTGTGCCGTGCTGGAGGCTGTCCCGCCAGCGGGGCGGGATGGAGGTGCTGGGCGTGGGGACAGAAGGGATGCGCTCCATCCCAGTGCTGCCTCCGGACCCCTCCTGCCGGGGGGCTGCGGGGGGGCAGCGCTGGCAGCTGCTCTGGGCAGGACTTGGGCTTTGGGATCCTCATCTCGTGCCTGAGCGTTTCTGCCTGAGCATCTGCTGTTCTCCAGAACTTGGTTTGAACTGCTGCCCTTCGCTGGCTTTCCAGGAGGGGGATGTTTGATGCTTTCATCTCTGAGCCTTTGTTGGGATTCAGAGCTGGAAGGGCTTGGCTGTATGTTCTACCAGAGCTGCAGGCCCTGCTAAACCCACATGTGCCTTGTCCAGGAGAGCTCTTGCAGCGCCGTGGCTGCTTGCCTGATTAGTGCTGGGCTTTTTTTCCTTTTCTTCTTTTTCCCCCCTCTTTTCTTTTCTTTTTTGTCCAGGGATTAATGCAGCTTGCTCCTCACATGTCAGATCTACCCTCCTAGGACATTAGGTAGTGCGTTTTGCTTTGATCACCTTCTGTTGAATTTCCAGGAGCTTTTGCTCTCCATGGGGCCAAGAGATCTCAATGCAGAGAGAGGGGAGGTCAAGCTGAGATGCTGCTCAGTTCCTCCCATTTGTGAAGCCACTTGTGCGTGCATGTGCTCGAAGCTGATGAGCATATGGATGGGTTATCTCTCATCACTCAGCATTTAGGATCGCAGCTAGGATTGGAGCTGAAGCTTGCACAAAGTCTTTCCTGGTGAGTGGCCAAACCACACCTCCCTCATGTGTGTGTTGGAATTAAGGAATTTGTGCTCTGGTTTTGAAGGGCTGTGCAGGCTCCGGCCGTTCGCTTCGGTGGGTTTCAATGTGATTATCCCAGCGAGAGCCGTGAGCCCTGGGCAGAGCCCACCTGATGACGGGAGCGCAGTGATCTCAGGCCAGCCTGGTGTTTGCAGGGGAGACCACCTGGAAATCCCAGGGCACAGAGTCACAGCCAAGCCCACGGCAAACGGGAGACCGCAGGAACCAGGAACCGGACAAGCTGAAAGACTTTGTTTGGCCCCAGCGCCGGTGATGGACAGGAACAGGAGAAGTCAAGTGAAAACACAGAGTTTGCACCTGGCTGGGGAGCAGGCGCTTGCAAACTGCTGCCTGTGTGTTCGGAGCCCTAATGCAGGGAATATTTAAAAAGCAGGACCTCCCTCTTGTCCTGCCAGGCGACTCCCCTCCCCTCTGGGCTGTGGTGTGGTTAAAACTGGCCTCCCCACGCTGCTGCGCTGGACCTGGCCCCATGCTCCAGGAATTCCAGCTATTATTTATACGCGCTTCTAAATTTATCACGCACGACTTTGTGTACACAGAGAGCGCCTCTTCCTTTGCTGTGCCGCCGGGGTAACGTGGGTTTGTGCAGCCCAAGGTGGGCTCATCTGCCTCCCATTAGGCTCCGACACCAGTGGCACTGGCCTTGCTGGGGGAAGGCTGGGGCTTGCAGATGGCCTTCTGCCGGCTCCCAGTGCTTCCTGGCCTTTGAAAGGACCCGCCGCTGCAGCTCCTTGTGTGTGAAGTTATTGGAACCAAGTTTGGCTTCAATTATCAAAGTAAATGATGCCATTGTAAAGCTATGCTCCAAGCAGTGTTCTACAATTAGAGCATGGAAGTTGTGATTAACATAGTTGTGTTAAAATATACTTTTTTTTTTTTTTCAGGTTTGTGCATGTGTGGTTTTTCTGCCTTTTTTTTTTTTTAATGTTTTTAAACCCATGGTTGCCCAGTGATGTTGGTCCCAAGAAAATACTTAATGAGATTCAGTGCTGCCTCCAACTGCTTCTTGTACGATTTTTCTCTCTCTGTATAAGTCTGTGGTTTGACCTGCCCAATTGCTTTTATTTCTAAAACCAATCTGACAGTAAAAAAGGTACCCCCACACTCGGAAACTGCACCCTCATAACAGGAGGATATGACCAGGAGCCCCCTTGAAATTTTCATGGCATTATAATACTTCTGATGTGGCCATTGCCTAACATAGCAGAGAGAGAGTTACATGCTGTGTGTCATCGCATCAAGATAAGAATAGGCTGAGAAAGATCAGACATTCTCCTTGAAGCTCCAGAGCAACTGCTACCTGACAGCTGAAAACACTTTGCATATTGAGTTTGGAGCTGGGCTGTGTTTGTGTGTGCAGCATCTGTGGCAGGAGACCACCACTTTCCCTGGAATTTAAAACCCTCGCAGGCAACTTGATGCATCTGGGTGCAATTACTGGAGTAAGGTGGTCAAATTAAAAAGGGGGAAAATATTCAAAACCATAAAATGTAGCAAAACAGCCCCCACTGCTTTTTTTTGAATGGATGGGGATATTTCTGTGAGGTGGTGTTGGATGTGTATGACGACTTGAAAAATATGTCAGCTTTAGGGTTTATTATTTTTTTTTGTCCACGAGGTGTTGGGAGGTGAATGATGCTGCAGTGCTGCTGGGAAGATGAGTTAGTTCCGGCCACTTTCTCTTAATTATATGTTTGGACACACCTCCCTCTCCCTGTGCCATGCCCACCCGGACCTGCTGCCTCCGCCCCCAGCTCAGCCTCCGCAGGGATCCTCCTGTGAGAACAGCGTGGCAAATCCACCCCCTGGGTGTGACAGACACCTCCCAGCAAGGCGCTGCTCCTGTGCTGGGGAGCATCCTGAGCCTTGTGGTCCTCAGATGCACCCTCAGCAGCTGAGATGGTTTCACACGATGACCCAAAAGCCCACCAGGGCTCTAGGAAGGGTCTCTGGGGCTGCACATTCCCCTGATGCAGAGTAGAAGACTCCATGGTTTTTAGAGGGACTTGTAGTAGCAGCAGGATAACTTTGCTTTCACCCACATGTGGAATTAATTTATCTTTGAAGATTTAACTTCTTTCCTGTGGCATTCCTTACTATCTCATTTTTTTCCCCTTCTTCTTCCCAGATATATATTTTTTAACATCTTGTTCTCCCCATCAGAAATGCTTTGGCCTCCTTGGAAAGGAATGCAGCCCTGGCTGGGCTGAATACCTGCCTGCAGCCAGCCCCACGCTGCTCATACCAGAGAGGCCCATCTTCCCCACCAGCATTCCCCCTCCTTTTTTCAATTTTTTTTCCTTCCCCTTATTTTTTAAAAACCTAAGCCTTGCTGAGTCTCCTGCTTTTGGTGCTGGGGGGGAGGGATGGGGCACAGGGATGAGGATGGAGATTGAGAGCAGGGCAGTGGGAGGAGGTTTCTGTCACTTAAACCCAGCTGGTCCCTCCAGCCCCAGGGGGGCAGGGAGATGGAAAGCCCATTAAAAAAAACCTGCCGAGCCTGCTGGCACATTCCTTAGGCCCCCAAGTCCTGGGTAAGTGGCCCTGATTATTAAAATCAGCAGTCCTTATCAGATGACAAGGCCTTTTGCTTTGATATACAAAGGCAGAAGCTTAACAACCCCATCTTGCCCTGGAAGAGGAACAAAATGTGCACCTTAACATGTGGCTTCCAAACCTCCTTGCATAATCCCCTTATCACCTGCCAGGATATGTATATTGGTCCTGGCTGGGAAGTTGGAGTGGTGGAGGCATCGGGCAGGGGGATGCCCGGGGCCCCCATGCAGTGACCCTGCCATGGTGACCTGGCCCTGCTCCTTCACAGCCCTCATCACTGTCCATGAATTGTCCAGAGAACAGCTCCTGGGTGCTCAGCTCACACATCCAGGCTGGGCTTTGGGTTAGCTTTTCAGGGTGAAGCCAGAGGTGTTGGGGTCTGTAACTCGCGTGCTCATTAATACAATGTGCTGGTCTCTCCTCATATCCCCTGTCCATCCTCCTCTTCCCCACCCAGCTCTACACAAAAGCACACGAGTAGGAGGTTCTCCTAAAAGCTGGGCCTTTTTGTTGTGTGTTTTTATAGTGCCAGGAAGGTGGCACCTGTCTTTGGGAGGCTGAGCCTGGGACAGCAGATCTCAGCCCTGTGCCTCTGACATGTGGGGTCCTGCCCCTGTAGTTCCAGGCAGTTCTCCTGGTTCAGGCAACAGAGATACCAATAACTTCTGTTTCCAAAGGGATCCTAACCTTTGTCTTCAGAGTAGAACTAAGCACTGTTGGCTGCTTCCTTGTGACTTTCAGTGGGACTTGAGCTGTGAACTTCTTGGACTTTTCTCTGCTGGTGCCAACAGGAAAACTCCTGCTGACCTCAGCAGTGTAGTATCAAGCCTTAAGGACTGAGCTTTTCAGGGTATCAAAGGATGCAGAGGGGCTTCCTGGGATTTTCTAGAGCGCTTTAGAAGATGCTAAAAGTCTTTAAAGTTGTGCTCTGGGTGTGCTCAGACAGAGTGTCCTGGTTTGGGCAGTGTGCTGGCTGAGGTCTGGTTGGTTGGTTCTGAAGAGGTTGAGCAGGCGGTGAGTGTGGTTCCCACAAGGATGGTGCTGCCACGATGCCCAGGGCAGTCTGGTAACTGGATTCCTGTTCTGCCTGTGCCAGATCCTTCAAGAGGAACGACCCTGTTAACCCCTACCACGTGAACTCGGGCTATGTCTTCGCGCCGGCCACCAGCGCCAACGACAGCGAGATCTCCAGCGATGCCCTGACGGACGACTCCATGTCAATGACGGACAGCAGCGTGTGAGTACCTGGGGCTGGCCGCCCTTTGGGGTGGGACACCTGTAAATCGGCTGTTCTGATGCTCTGGGGATTCAGGGAGTGATGGGTATCACCCTGCTTGACCCAAAGGGGGGTGTGCCCAGCCAGGGCATGGCAGCCTCTCTCTCCCTCGCCGTCGCCGCAGGTATCGGATGCAGGGAAATCCTGAATCCCTCTCTTGTCATTTTGCAACTGCAGCTGAGCAAACATGTTCTGCCCTGGCTCATGGTGCTGCCTGACTAACCCAAGGAGCAAAGGAATCTCCCTGAGCCTTTGTCTTAAGGCCAGGCTTCCTTAACTAGTTATCAGTCATCAAAGAGGAGATTACTTCCTGTAGGAAGTGCTTTCTGTAATTAACGTTCATCATTAATGTCAGAATGTACATTAATAGGGCCAGTGACCTGAAGGGGCAAATAGCTGCTCATCTAGTGTGGCTGGGGCAGTCTTCAAAGAGCCATTTGGATGGAGCTGCGTGGGTCAGGTGTGGGTGTTTCAGGAGCATGCAGGCATGAGAGATGATGCTGTGGCTGAAACCAGGAATTGCAGGATCTGTCTTCTCCTGGCTGCTGAGGAGTAGGGTTTGACTGTCAGTTTGCTTTCCCCAGCAGGACAGAAACGGTGCTTTTGTTTCTGTAGAGGGGACAGTGAGGCTCACTTAGTGCTCCTAAGGACCTTTTTCTTCAGCTAAGCAGAAAGCAGATTTGCTGTTTAGGTTTCATGATCTTCACTTAAGTGCTCTAGAAGGGCCCACCTGTAAGCAGAGTCCTGCATTGCTGGTCTTTCATCTTGAAACTTCTCCAGTGTCTGTGTCAGACATGTCCAGTGGTCCCTGTGTGCTCCTCAGAGAGATTTTCGTGCTGGGTTTTTGAAGTCAACATGCGTGAAGATGTGCAACGGAAAACAGGATTTACCAAAAATCCTCGATGCATAAACAAAAAGCCCTTTTTTATTTTTATTTTTTAACGCACATGTGTGTTTTGAACTGATATTACGGAAAAAAATAGTTTGTTGTCCCAGCAGATTCCCTTATTGAACAATATTGGCATTAAATAAAAGAGCTGAATCATAGGGTGACTTCTTTATTTCTTCTTACTGGCTCTGGTTCTATGTGATCATGTGTCAACAGAGCATTCATTGGGTTAGTCATTTCTGGACCAGTGTAGGGTCACTTGGGATTCACAGGGCTAGGATTATACCCTCTCTTCACAGCAATGCCAATTGTAGGCCTTATACAGATGAGAGCACTGAGTGAGAAATAAAGTGCATGGTGGATGAAAGGCTTAACTGAATCGCTTTCAGCCCATTGTTAGTCCAGGGGAGCTTAGCGGGGATGAGAGGGCAGCAGCCCGCTTTGAAATTTGCTTGAACAAGTGAATAGGAGCTCCCCATAAAGCAGCGCCTGAAAGGAGCTGCCTGTTTTTTCCTGCTGTAACAATGGCCCGCGCAGGCTGTGAGAGTTTGGGGAAGCTTGGCTGATTAAACTGCCCGCAGCTCCAGGCTGGGGAGCCCGGGGGTGGCAGGGAGGGAGGGTTCCTGTGGCAGGGCACCCCCGTGCCCCCCGCTCCGGCACCGGGGCTGGGGGCTCTTGGCAGTGGGAAGGGTGAACTGGCAGTTCTGGAGGACTGGAGTTAAGGCTGATGTAAAACTTCCTTTGCAGAGGAGGAAATGCTGCCAGCATCTCTGTAGAGCAGTTGGGATTTGCAGGCATTCCTGGCACCGGCTCTGCTGGAAGCTGGAGGTGCTGGGGGTGTGCTGGGGGCACAAACCCGCCCTGGCTGAGCCCAGGTGCTCAGCCTGTCAGGTTTTACCCCCCTGGAACACGGGACCTTGTTCAGTTCCAGCAGCACGAATGCAAATCAGTTCTTTTTGGCTCATATTGGTATCAACTGAAGAGGAAAAACTTGTTCTGGAAAAGTCTGTCAGACACAGCAGTAAAGTGAGTTTGGAGCTTTTTTTTTTAAGTAAGTCTAAGTCTGAACTGCACTGGGATTAGGAGAAATCTCCAAATAATGCATAATCTGCCTTTTTTTATTTTATTCCAGAAGCCAGGGATCAGTCTGTCCCTATATATTTTGTAATAGCCACAAAGCATCATGCAAATTTCTATTTCCATTTCTTGATTTGGGGGGGGGGGGGGAAGGGGATTTTTTTTTTTTTATTTGCTTATATCTTATTTATGGATTTACTTTGGACACAGGGGAATGCTGCTGAGCAAACTTCAAATATTACCTTATCTTACAAACCAGGCTTTTGATGTTGGCAAGATCAGAGGCTTGTTTCAGAGCCGTTGCCAAATGAAGATGGGAGTGAGTGCATATGCGCATGAGTCTGATATTTCAAAGCAGCAGTAAAACTACATTCAGGTTAGGTCAGGCACATCTGAGTCAAAAGGCTAAGATAATTGGCTCAGCTTAAATGGCAGCTGACTGGGTAGAAGACTTCAAACTAGTGTTTCCCCCAGAAACAGATTGGCTTAGCCCCAGCCTGGTTAGCTGAAATGTTTATAATTAAACTCTACTATTTAGTGCCTCAACTCTGTAGCTCTTCAGCCCAAAGCTTTTGGTAGCCAAGAAAGTGAGTGCAAATGTTGGCTGTTGGAGCAGGGGAAGAGGTGGCACCTGGAGAGCTGGGGACAACCCTTGGCCTGCCCCAAAACCTCAGGCCAAGTTCAGCCCTTTCTTTCAAAGGTGCTTTTCCCCTCTTGGGGGATCTGCTGCAGCTTCAGGGTTCCCCTTGCACCCCATATCTCCTGTTGGTGGCTCCAGCTCTATCCGTCTGTCCCTCCTGCAGGCAGGGGTCACTCGTTGGTCAGTCACCCCTTCCACCCTGGCCTTGTCCATTTTCCACCCATTTTCTAGGAAAGAATTTAGACAGCACTCAGCAGAGTGGCTGCTAATGTTCCTTCCCATTCCCCAGGCTGACTTTCCCAAGAAGCTCTACTGCCTTCCCATCCTGGAGAGATACCTCTGGGGGTTTTTTAATTTATTTTTTTTTTTAATTCTGCACGTTGTTACAAGTTGCAGAGCTGCTCTGCCAAGGCTGGGCTGTGGAAGCAGGGAGCTGGAGGTTTGATGTGGGGCTCTCTGCTGTACCCAGCGGAATTTTGGGGGGAAGGAGCAGTTCTTGTATCAGCCTGAATGAGGGCAGATCTGAGGAACCCACACTGTTGGGTCAGCATTGCTTTTCCTCCTCCTCCTTTACAAGTGGGTCCCCACTCCTGCTCCATAGCCTGTCCCAGGACTGTCCCTTTGGGCAGAGATGATCCCTGTGGAGCTGGGAATTTGGGGATACCCCACAAGGAGATGTGTGCCACAGCAGGGGGGTTTGGGACAGCATCTCGTGCTTGCAGGGCTGGAGGGAGGTGGGGAATGCAGAGGGGCTCCCTGGTTGTATCCCTGTGGTGGGGACACAGCCCTNGTGAGGAACCCACACTGTTGGGTCAGCATTGCTTTTCCTCCTCCTCCTTTACAAGTGGGTCCCCACTCCTGCTCCATAGCCTGTCCCAGGACTGTCCCTTTGGGCAGAGATGATCCCTGTGGAGCTGGGAATTTGGGGATACCCCACAAGGAGATGTGTGCCACAGCAGGGGGGTTTGGGACAGCATCTCGTGCTTGCAGGGCTGGAGGGAGGTGGGGAATGCAGAGGGGCTCCCTGGTTGTATCCCTGTGGTGGGGACACAGCCCTTCAGCTGCTTCCCTGCTCCTCCCCACCTGGCCTCTTGGGCTCCATGGGTCGAGGACACCTCCTTTTCCAGTGAGTGTCTTAATGGGATTCATCCCATGGGTCCATATGCTCATGCTGGCATCTTTACTTACCTTTGAAATTCCTACTTTCCTGGCCATTCCCTGTGCTGAAGGTCTTCCCTAAGAGACTCTTGTCTCAGGAAGTCCCCATGAAAAAACACATCTCTGAAGGTACAGGTGGTTTTGTCTTCACCTTAGATTTGCTTTTCCCCCATCCTCCCCCAAAACTAAGGCATGTTATGCGTCCCAAGCCCTGTTACCTCATGGGTTTGTGGAGCAGAAATGCTTCATGGAGCAATGGAGAGGTGCTTGGTGGCCACCAGTGGCTGTGTTGGCTCTTCTGTGCTGGGCTGCTCCTCCAGAAACCTCCTGGAGCCCTGTGTTGTGCAGTGGGGACATGTGGACAGTCACCTCCTTTCACTTTCCATGTCACATGTGCTCAAAAACTGTGTCTGGAGGAGGTGCTCATCTTGTGGCATCAAGGGTCTCCCAGCATGCTCGTTTTTATTGTAAAGACTTTTCCAAGTTTGTTAAGATGGGATTGTTCTGATCCTCACTCCAGGCTTTGCAGCTCAGTGTTGCCCATTAATGGCAACTGAAGGCTTTGGCCAAGATCTTCACAAAGCTCTGCCATCGCCTGCTTCAAGCTATGAGTGGTGGCATCTGATCCTCCTCCTCCAGGGGAGGGACATGATGGTGTCTCTGGGAGGCTGTTCTGGTGTGTGCCCACCATCCCTGTGGCCACAGGAAGGGACAGGCAGGGACACTGCCACGCTGGCTCCTCTGGCAGCAGCGTGGGGCCAGCGCTGTCTGCTCCTCCTTGGGCTGGAGTTATTTTCTCCTCTCAGGAGATGAGTCAGGTGTGGGGGCAGGTGGATGAAAGGGACGGCACCGGAGATCAAGGTTCTTCAGGCAGTCTGAGGGAAGTGGTGGAATTAGACATTCAGGATCTCCAGGCATGCTCTTCCGGCTGGCCCCGCTGTCTGTGGAAGGCCCTTTCATCCTCACTGGGGTAATTTTTTGCGTGGCTGGGTGAAGATGCCCTGTGGTGCCTGGAATGGGATGTGCAGGGGGCTGCTCCCACTGAAGAGCCTTGAGCTCCTGGCTTGGTCTCTCCTTGTGGCTTCCTGGCAGGAGCTGGGGTGGCTGTGGGCAGCAGTGTCCTGTCCAGAGAACAGGCCATGGCCATGTTCACGCCTCAAGGTGTCCTCTACTGGCCAGCCTCAGGGCAGGGGAAATGTCCTGGATCTTAAATGGGACTAGAGATGGGGAGCAGTCTCTGGATGGCCTTCCATCCTCAGCCTCTTCCTCGTTTCCCCTGTGCCTGCAGCTCATGGGGTGTTCCAGGGCCTGAGGAATGTTGTGGTCCTAGGGAGCATAATTGGTTGGGGAAAAACCCAAAATTAAAGGTCAGAAGCAGAAAAGTGGTGTTGGAAGGTCCTTGGAAGTGAAGCTGATGGGATCTTTGGACGTCTGCCTGTGTGGAGTTGCCTTCAGCTTTTCAGCTTTTGCTTAATTACTGCACACCCCTGTGCATCCTTTGGTGACACAGGCACTTCCCACACCGCCGGATATTTGAGGCTTCGGGTGACATCCAGAGAGCCCAGCACCTCTGGGAACGAGGGCCTGCGGCTGCCTGGGTGGTTCCAGAGGGGATGGAGAAGTGTGTCAGAGCATAGGGACAGCCCCAGCTGACGGTGGCCTCTCTTCCATGTGCAGAGATGGGATCCCTCCGTACAGAATTGGGAGCAAGAAGCAGCTCCAGCGGGAAATGCACCGGAGCGTCAAGGCCAACGGTCAAGTTTCTCTACCTCATTTTCCGGTGAGTCCAGGAGGGAGCTGCAGGGCCTGGGTGGGCCGTGGGAGATGCTGGGGCTGGGGTCAGGCACACGTGGAGGGAAGGGAGCAGGGGAGGAGAACATTTCCATCCCAGGGTGATGCCAGAGGAGAGGCGCTGCTGTGTGCTGGGCAGGAGCCGTGTGCTCTCGGCATCGTTCCAAAGCCCTGCTTGTGCACGGTCACATCTTGGTCCTTCCTGAAACCAGCTGCTGATTAGGAGTTTTCAGGGGCACTGGATGTGCCCTGTTGGTTAAATCCCAAGTGGAGATGTCCCAGTTGGGTCTAGTGGGAGCCTTGGCTCTGGCCATCACCCTGACACTCCTGTGGTGCCGAGCAAGGCTTGGCCTCGTGTGCTGGGTGTCTGCGAGCTGGGGGCGAGCAGGGTCTCCCAAAAGAGAGAATTGGCAGCACATCTGTGCCTGGCTTTGAGGGGATCTGCTACATAGTGCTGCCCTGCTCTTCAAAATTAACTTGCTGACTTGCTAATTCAGTTGACTTGCAGCCTCTCGATTCCTGCAGTGAATAAACTGTTTACACAGACAAGTATAAACTTATCTTGTCTTGAGATTAATATGCTAAAATTCCTCTTTCTGCTGTCTTAAGCAGCAAGAAGTCATAGATGATATTTCTGGTGGAAGGTGGTGGGGTGGTTTATGTGGTTTTTCTTTTTGGTATTTTTTTTTCCCCTTCCTTCCTAAAGAAAGTTCTATAGCCTGAGCTTGTAAATTAGATTATTTTGTCCCAGGGCGTGCAAATCGACTTTCTCTGTAAGGCAGTGCTTTGATCAGGGACTGAATAGAGCCAGCTTGTGTAAGAGTGACAATTTCCAGCAGAGTGGCCTTTTTCTACCCTCACATCATTTCTGGAGCTAAGTGGTTGCCGGAGAGAGGCCCCACCTCATCTGGTGGGTAGTATGTGAAAGAGTTGGCAGTTCAGCTTTCTGCTTTCGGGGGGGGAAAAAGAGAGGGAGAGTGGGAGCAAGGAGTGGGGTGTGTGGGGATGGCAAGAGGGAGGGCAGAGTCAAGTGGGTGGTTTCTTTTTCCTCCTTTTTTTTTTTTCCCTTTCCTCCCCTTTTCCTGCCATGTTTGCTTCTTTTGGCAGAAATTCGCGTTTTGCCTTTTTATATTCTGCACTTGATTTGGAGATGTTCCCTTTTTCCCTTGATAGATCTGCTTGAGGCAGCCAAGCTCAGCAGTGTAGCACCGCTAGCCTGCAGCAGCTTTCTTCATTTTCTGTACAAAGAGATGGAGGGGGGGGGAAGAGATCTAGGACACTGTTGAGACAACACTACCTCAAAGGTGCCCAGTGTGTAGCCAGGAAATAAATTACCAGCACTTCTCTGATCTGCAACCGTTTGACTTCTTTTTTTTTTTTTTTCCCTCCTTTCCCTTTTTCTCCCCCATCTTATTTTTTTTAATTTCCAACTCCTTTCTGTTTATACTCACTTTATTCCTTTAGTTAAAGTCTCTCTCCCTCCCACCTCAGAGGGTTTTTTTTTTTTTTTTTTTTTTTTGTTTTTTTACAAAACTCTTTGAAGATTTTCTACTTCAGAGTAGCTACTGATGGGCTGGTTGTACTACAGAGAGAACAAGCGGGGTTCCTCAGAGTGCGACCAACTGCTCCTGCCGAAGGCAAACGCTGGTGGGGAGGATGTCACTCCATGAGGCCACAGCACTAGCTCATAAAAATCCAGAGCAGACCATGCCTAGTTGCGGTCGTCTTTTCATCCAAACATGGAGACACAACAAGCGTAGCGGGGCCGGCGATGCCGCGGCGGCGAAGCGCCCGCGCCCCGCGCCCGCTAAACATTGCCTTGTGCCTTCTGTCCCCGCTCCTTGTAGAGGACACACCGGCTTCCCAAGGAGATGACCCCGGTGGAGCCAGCTGCCTTCGCCGCCGAGCTCATTTCCCGGCTGGAGAAGCTGAAGCAGGAGCAGGAAACCATGGACTGTCTGGAGGAGAGGCTGCAGCAGATCAAGGAGGTAGGATTAGTGTTCCCAGAGCTCCGCGTGCCACCCGGCCGGCGGGAGGGGGACGTTCCCTGCCCACGGGGTGGCGGGGGGGACATCCCGGCGCGCGCCTCGCCAGCTCCCGGCCCCTTCCATTCATTCCCTGCCATCCCTTGTCTGGCAGGACGAGGAGAAGGAGGGCGCCGAGCTCCCCGCCAGCCTGCAGAGCAGTCGGGACATGGCCAACCCCCAGCACCCCCAGCACCCGCTGTCGCTCCTGCCCTCGGGCAGCTACGAGGAGGACCCCCAGGCCATCCTGGACGAGCACCTCTCCCGCGTGCTGAAGACCCCCGGCTGCCAATCGCCCGGCGTGGGCCGGCACAGCCCCCGTGCCCGCTCACCTGACCGCCTGCCCACGGGCAAGCTGCCGCCCGGCACGGCCTCGCTGGCCGCCTGCGCCCTGCTGGGCAAGGGCTTCGTCACCAAGCAGACCACCAAGCACGTCCACCACCACTACATCCACCACCACACCGTGCCCAAGAGCAAGGAGCAGATCGAGGCCGAGGCGGCGCAGCGGGTGCAGTGCTGCTGCCCGGCGGGCGGCGACTACTACTGCTACCCCAAGTGCAAGGGCCACCCCAAAAACACTGACCCCCCTCTCTCCCCGCTGGAGCCCTTCGGGTAAGTCACCAGCACTGGCGTTGCACCCGTCCCACACCGTCAGCCACCGTCCCGCTGCGGTGGGGCTGATGGGGACGGGGGCTGACCATGGGCTCGTGTCCCTTTTTGCCACCAGCAGGACGGGGATGCTGCTGAAGAGGCTGGGCCGAGGAGTGGACAGCGTGGCCCCGGCGGCCGGGGACGGGGGCCTGCCCAGCCCTGGTGGGGTGCAGCTCCCGGGGGGCGAAGCAGATCGGGCGCAGAACGTCTGGCAGTGGATGCTGGAGAGCGAGAGACAAAATAAGCACAAGACCCATAGGTAAATACACAGCTGTCTACAGCAATATCGCTCCCGGTAAATATTTATATATTACATGGGCTGTCTATTTTTACAATCGCTAAAAACAAATGAGACTCTTTGCTCCTCCGGTTTAATATAAAAGCTGTTCCGCAGAACCAGAAAAACCACAAAAATGTCATGTTTTTGGCAATAAACCTCCTTTCATGTTATGACAGACTTTTGAGAGGGAGCGAGCAGAATAGGAGCTGCTATTAAAGTCATATTTTCCAGCTTTTCTAACCCGACTCCTTCCCTTCCCCAAGCACACAAAGCACAAAGAAGGCCTACAGCTCCGACTGCGCCAAGGGGGCCCCCGGCCGCCACCACCCGTGGACGGGCGGCCACCCCCGCGGGGCACAGCCCGCCCACCCCTTCGTGCAGGACCCCGCCATGCCCCCGCTGACGCCCCCCAACACCCTGGCCCAGCTGGAGGAAGCGTGTCGCCGCCTGGCCGAGGTCTCCAAGCCGCAGAAGCCACGGTAACGGCCACGGCACGGACGGTGCTCGCCGTGGGGACAGACGGGGCTGGGGGGGGGTGGTCAGGGTGGCGGTGGATGT
>VZTB01012743.1:202129-235783 GCA_013397245.1 Thryothorus ludovicianus | reverse complement strand
CAAGATCAGGGATTTTGGGATGGCACATTTCACCAGGATCAGGGATTTTGGGATGGCACATTTCACCAAGATCTGGGATTTTGGGATGGCACATTTCACCAATGTGTGTGCTTGGTCCCTCTCATCCTGCCTCCAGACAATACCAGTCCCATTCCAAACACACCAAAATGAAGGCAGGGTAAATTTAACCATTTGACAACACCAATTAAAAGTGATCAATTTATAGTTCAGGAAAATCAGTGTTTCTTAGAAAGGATTCAGCCCTGTTTGTTGACAAATGATGTGACCCCAGCAATTTATCCCCAGTGGGACAGGATGGGAAGTACTATAGGATTTTCTCTGCTGGAAGCTTTCAAGTTTTATTGTGTGCAATTAAAATGCAGATGAATAACACAGTAAAATAATAAAAAGCTCCTCATAAAAGTGCCCCAGTGAAACAAAACTGTCAAAACACAAGAAGAAAAAAAAAAACAAAACAACAGAAGAACAAATACTGCTTCCTCTCAAAATATTATGGAAGTTTAAACAAACTCTGTTATCAGGAGACCCCAAAGCCAGTGGTTCAATTCCAGCTTCCTGCCTGCTCATCCACAGCTCCTCAAGAAGGTTCTGTGCCCCACAGGCCCCTAAAAGTTGGGCTGCTGTGCAAATCCCAGCCCCACATCACCCCTGGGTCATCTCAACCCCATCACCACTCCAGCTGTGTCAATGGGGTTGGAGGGACACACAGACATGTCCTGCCCCACATCAACACCCTGCTGGGGCTGGTTGCTTTTGCTAACATGCCCAAAGATTCGTATTTGTGAACTTTTTGCATTTTTTTATGTGATTTTGCTTTTGAAAAGGGACAATGGGAACCCTGCCAGCACTGCCTAACTGGGGAATTGCTGTGTTTGTGTGCTGTATAAAAACAGCATTTGACAAAGTTCCTCTCAAGTTATTTAATAAAGACATAACATAAGCCAGGCTTAGGCTGTCAGTTCAGCACTGGGAAGACAGAAGATGCCAGTTCTGTGATTCCCACTTAAACTGAATGTGCAGAGAGAAGAATAAAGCCAGGACACTGACTGTGATCCAGCCTGGGCTGGTGTGGCCACAGGGTGGATGCAATGCCTGGCACAGGTGGGGACAGGCTGGGGACAGGCTGGGGACAGGGTCCTGACAGCATCACCAACCAGATCCAGGTCCCCAACCTGACAAGTCCTCTCCTACAGATCCATTCATCATTCCTCCAAACCCCACCTGCTCTTCGACATGAGCAGCACAAGCACAGGAAAATCCTAATAATAAAGAAGAGGGAGCAATGTTTCTTTTGGGCTAACTGATGGGGCTGAACACAAAACAAGGCCAATAATAGAGATGAAAAAAAACCAAGATACAGAAGGAAATCAGACACTAAAACTCAGGGACAGCAGCTCTCTCCTGGAGGCTTTGAGCCTCACAGCTGGGCACTCTCTGAGGACAAAGCAAGGGGCAGTTTGGACAACACACCTGCACGAGGCAATCCAGGAACCTGATCCAGCAGTGAAGCAAAGAAAACCCTGAGCTGACCCTGCCAGGAGGGGAAAGTTTCCTCCAGCCTGGGTTTGTGCACTGTCAGGAGAGGCTGGGGTGTATTTTGGGTGGGTTTCTGAGATGAGATGATTGTTATTACCAGCCTCACCTTGCACTGGCTTCATCCTGGGGCTTGGAGCATCCCTTGTGCAGCAGGTCCCAGCTCTGCACATAATTAACAATTAATTAACCATTAATGTGGGGCACAGGCAGGGTCCAGCCTTACACTGACCTCTGGGATTGCTGATTGCTCTCATGCAGCACAAGGGGAGCTGGAAACCTGAATTCTGGGCAGTAACTTGGGGTCAAATCATGGCTGAGTCAAGAGACATCCTGTAAAGCGAATCCCTTTGGCTGACACAGCCAATTTGCAGCCCTGCTTCTCCTGGATCTCCCTTGCCACATCAGGCCCTGTCCCCTGCAGCCACCAAATGCCAGGTGCAACTCTCCAGATTTACAACAGCAGAGTTTGTTCAGCGTGCAGCATCTCAGAGCAGCTCCTGCCTTCCTCAGTGGCTCCTGCACTCACAGTTGTGATTTCTCTGCTCTTTCACGCGGCCATTGAACTCCTGTTATCTCCTTGAATTAATATTAATGGCTTCCTTTAAGCTTTTCCTTTAGCTCTCCCTTCTTCCAACAAGTTTTTGATGATTTTGATTCCTCCAGACTCCCTGTCCTCGTGCTGCTTGTCTGCTCTGATCCCCAGCCTTGTCCTGAGATGGCATCAGTGGCACTTGACCTGTGCAGGGGATGTGGCCTTAGGGGGTTTGGGTGGGATGAGGGGTTGGAGGGATTCTGGGGCAGCTTTGGGGATGTCAGAGCACTCACTGAAGATGCCAAGAGCAGATCTGAAGCCTCTTGGCCAAGTCACACCTGCCCAGGAGCTGCTGCCCCCAGCAGCAAGTGATCAAAGTTGGTCCCTTTCCCTCTGTCCCTCCAAATTACAGCCAAAATAGTTAAATCTGTGGGGAAATCCTATTACACAGGTTGTTCTGCCCCGTGAAGAGGTCTGTAGGATCTTTCCCAATACCAGGAGGTCTCTTGCACCAATCCTGCTGGCACTTCTCAGCAGCCCCTGAGGTGTGTGGAGACAGATGTGGTGAGGCCTGAGTTCCTCCTGAGTTCAGCCCTTCTCATCTCCACCAAAGCAAGCTCTTCCCATGGGCCACTGACACAGCATTTCCCAGAGATTCCCCAAATCTCTGCTTGGGGCTGTCCCCAGGCTCACTGCTGGAAATGGAGCTCACCTTGGGCACTGCTGAGCTCTCATCTCACCAAGCTGGGCTCTGAATTTTGTCCAGGATGACCCAGAAACAGATTTATTTTTTTAATTTTTTTTTTTTAAACCATTGAGCAATACCTGAGCATGTGCAATTCAGGACTTTTGCTTCCTGCCAGCATTCTGGGATGGAAACAGAGGATGCCAATGGGTTTGGTCCCAATTTGCAGGCTTAGCAATGTCTTTAACCCCTTCAGCCTGCTCAGCCTCTCACCCTGCCTCTGTCCAGGCCTCTCTGGGATGCTGCTGCACAAAAACACCAAAACAGGGAGCACAGGAAGAGTCTCTGGGAGGTTTTTGTCCTTGTGCAGCCCAAGAGAGACAGGAAGATGGTGATCCCAGTGACTGCATTAGTCTAAATCCATCCTTTCACTGCTCTAAAGCGTTTGCTTAAGGCAGAGCCTTCTCTGGGGCCCAGGATCTCTTTCTTGCATTTTATGAGTTTTTTTCCTAATTATGGAATCTCTTTCAATCTAGCCCTCCTTTGATCACAGCCGGCCCCAGAGAGAACTCGTCTTGTCTGGATCGACTGAGAAAAGAAAGAGATGAGAGGCAGAAGTGACCTGCCTGGGATGACTAAGAAAATACACAGCAAAGGAAAGATGTGAACACCAGCTTTGCACAGCCACAGCCTTAGAGAAAGCTCAGGACAACCCTTCCTCTGTGTGATCACTCACCACATCCTTCCAGGTAAAGCACATTTCAAGCAGGACCCAGGGGTGAGCCATCAGTCAGTGCCTCCTGTGGCTGTCTTGCTCCCAGATGGGAGGAGAATGGACCATTCCTGAGGATCCCAGGGAATTTCTGAGCCAGGACTCCTTACTGGTGCAGCAGGAAGCCATCCCAGTTCACCAGCACAGAGGAAACCTCGCTCTGATTCAGCTGACAGATCACAAAGGATCCTATATAACCCTTCCCAGCTGAAATAAAACCTTCCCATAAAACCCAGCTGAATGAGATTTCCCCAGAACAAGGCTATTTTCAGTGCCACTCTGATTATTTGCCCTCTGTTGTCCTCCATAAAGGATACTGTGAAGTTAATGATCCAGCCGTGGAATTTTAAATAGCTGCTTCATGACTAACAACATGTGCTCCGGATCAGCTCGAGCCTGTATTTACATATTTCCCATGATAAGTCAACATATGGTTCTTGTTTGTAATGTGGAGTTGCTCTCTTCATATTATTACCTTTTTTTCCCCCTTTACTTCTTTTCACAATTACATGGGGGGAAAACCCTTTTCTTTTAATTATTGTTAGCCAAGGCCCTGTGCAAATAAGAAGCCTTTAGGGTAACTGGAAGCCTGATAATATTTTCGTTTGGGTTCCCACCCGATCCTGAGCTGGGTTGTCATGAAGGGGCTCAGGGCTGTGCTCACAGCACTGATGGATGCTCGAGGTCACTCCATCCCCCATCGAGCCACAGGATGGGGTTTCACAACCCTTCCCTGACAGTGGCACTCTTTGGGAAGCTTGCACTAATGGTTTGAATTTCTTCCCTTTTGAATTTGCAGTTTTCAGTATGTAGAAAATTTGTACAATTTTTGTTGGGTTGGTTGGGGTTTCTTCCCCCTCTGCTCCCTCTCTTTTCTTTCCCACATCAAAGCATTGGCTGATGGCTGGATGTAAGCATCCCAACTGCTCTCATGGCACGGCTGGAATCACAGGAATTGGCATTTCCACCTCACATGTTGTTTTCCCTGGTGCTCTGCTCCCCAAACTCCCCTCTAAGGATTCCAGTCCTGAGGCTTCACCTATTTCCTCAGGGAGATTATTCCACATGGGAACTGGGCTCTAACTTTGAAAAATTTTTCCTTCTACCCAGTCATAACTATTATTTCCTTTATTTAATCTTATTACTCCCATTTGAACCAGGCTAAATAATTCCCATCCTCCCAGGGTATTTACAGCCCTCTCACACTTGCAGACAGAGACCGTATCCCACCCTTAGTCATCATTTTGCCAAGCTAAACATATGTAACTCTTTTAATCCTTCCTCATAAATCAGCCCAGCCCTTTCATCATTTTTATTGCTCTTCTCTGAATCCCGCCCAATTTGTTGACATTGTTCTGCTCTTTAGGTGCTCAGGGGATAGATATCCCAGGTGAAATTTCCCTGGTCACACATTACCAGGTTAATTAACACAACCTCCCTCTCTGATTACCTGCACACGGGTCACGGGGCTGAGGCTTGATGCTGCAGCCTTTACTGAGGGGAAAATGGACCCAGTGATATCCCCTGGGGTAATGAACACGGGATCCCAGGACCGAGTGCCTGTAAATCTCAGCTCTGATCTCTTTGAGGAGGTCTGGAGCTCCTGTCACCCCACAGGACCCTCAGGCTGATCCTGCACATGGGGCTGCTCTGGGGGAGGGATTTGATGTTCCAGGAAGGCCAGGCAGGAATTTGAACTCCACATTGAAAACTCATCCAAACCTCACTGCTAGCTGGAGCGGGTCTGGGACAAAGCCCCTCCAGCCCAAGGTTCCTGGGGAGGTCTTGTTCTGTCCTTGGCCCTTACAGCCAGCACACCTCAAGGTGACCTCAGCTGATGCTCCTTTGTGCTGCCTCCAAGTGAAACCAGAGAAGAGGGGAAAATCTCTTCTGGCACCAAAACTTAATCTACTGATCAGAGCTTTGCCTCCAGCTCAGAGAGAGCTGTGCCCTGGGGAGCCCCATGCCCCTGTCACACTACCAGGAGTGAGATCCCACACCACTCATGGTCCTGTCACCTCTGATGGGGGCCTGCATGCCCCACTCTCACACCAAAACCCCCAGGATCCCACAGCACAGAGGGAATTCTCTTTGAATCTCAGTGATGTCACAATTTATAGACTCACAGAAACATTTAGGCTGGAAAAAATCTCCAAGATCACCAGCCCTACCTTGGACCAAATACCACCATGGTGACTAAACCATCTCACAATGAGCCACATCTACTTGATTTTTGAACACTTCCAGGGGAAGTTTCCCTGGGGAGCCTGTTCCAATGCTTAACCACTCTTCCAGTGAAGGAATTTTTCCTCATATCCAGTCTGAAGCTCACCTGGTCCCACCTGGCTTAGCGTTAGACTATTTGCAGACAAATAATCCATGGTAATAAATACCTCCGTGAGATCAAAAGATCCTTAAACAGCCTTGATAAAAAAATAAAATAAAAGATCAGAGCAGAGCAATTTGGTTCTGTTCTTCACCACTTCTCTCCTCTTTGGGAAGGTAACTTTTGCATTTCAAAGATCCACGTCCCATTGTATGGGGGGAGCCAGGCTGAGCGCTTTGTGCTTCCTTGGTTTTGTCCGGTGGCTGTCCCACTAACCAGCCTCCCGCCAAGGGAAAGGGATTTCTCCCTTCTCCTGCTGACAGCAGCTTTGCTTTGAAAGTGAGAGTTGTCTGCTTCTTAATTAGTGCTGTCATGAGCTGGTCACTCCGGGCTGGCAGTGGAGCAGAGGAGCTCAGCTATTCACTCCCTGCGCATCCTGGGGAAGCAATTCCAGCCCTGCCTCAGCTGCAGCTGCCGAGAGCTCCTGGGGATTCTCCTAATGGCCCCATTCAAGCCATGAAACACATCTCAGAAGCCTTGCAAATAAACGCAGGGCACTTTACGGGAAGTGCAGAGATTGATTTGTTATAAAAGAGTTTCCTTTCAGACCCCAGGTATCCTGAGGTGCTGCACACAATAACGCGCGGGGCCAGCCTGGATCCTGCTCTGCTCAGAAGCCCAAAGACTGCTCAGCCACACACACAAAAGTCATTCAGCTCTGGAGACCCCATAGCACCTATTTACAGAGGCACACGTGCAGTTCTTACTCTCCCCAGTGTTTGTGTTTATTACAAAAGCGCCTGAGAAGAGTCCCGGGCTGGAGTTGTGCTGTGGGATGTGCCAAAAACCAGCACAAAACCATAAAACAGCTCCAGCCCTGAGCTGCAGCACCCTCCTGCCTCACCCATGAAGACCAATACAAGCCATTCCACCAGCCTGCACACCTTTCACAACCAGACAAGTGCTTCATAAAATTCCTACCTTTTTTTTTTTTAACTTAAATAATATTTGACCTTGAAAATATTAGCAGCAAATCAAGTTGGAGACTTTCTGACCCAACTCTGTTGCAGTCAGCATCTCTCCATCTCCCTCAGTGCAGATTCCCAGCTGGTTGCTGGGCTCAGAAACACTCATATTTTCCTTTGTGTGTTGATTTGAATCCACACAAAATACAGGATAACTTTCCTTTGAAGAAAGTGGGAAAGCAGCATGGCAAGGAGCCATTGAGTTATTTTCTGTAATTCATATTTTCTCTAATGAGAGGCTTTCCAGAAAGATATTCCCCTGGTTGCTCTGCAAGTCAGACAGGTAGAACAACAAGTGCAGCAGACTTGTAATCCAGAGATGGCTCTGAACCCGCTCCCAGGACACAGAGCACTCCTGAACTTTAAAGGTATTTAGATCCCAATCTGCATCTGGGCATTGTGGCTGACCATTTACCCCACTCCCCCGTCACGTTACATATTTATATATATCTTTATTTTTTCAACAATGACCCAAATGAAAGCAAGAGATTGGAACAACTTTCAACCTTGAGGCAATTTGTTGGCATCTCAGTTTTTTGACTTATGTTTGTAAAAACCAGAGGACTTCCACAAACGTTCCTAGTATATGATTTGCAGCATTTTCCTGAAAATATTGTTCCATTTTGGAGATTATACCAGTTCAGAACAGTTAGAAAATAAAATAAAGCACAGTAGGAACACATGTAGCTTGTGTGGTTTCCATGCCAGAGCACTTTATCAAATTCTACATTTTTCCTGCTAGGATCAGCACAGTAACTACCTCAGGCTTGAGACTAAAGATGAGACAGGATCCTGAACAAATACAGAATTCTCTGACATTACTGTGATAACTTCATGGGAAAATCAGAATTTCAATGAATTTATCAAGAGGTTTCCAGGCCAGGAGGAAAAGTAATAAAGATCCATAATTCAGGCCAGAGCAGCTCCCCGAGTGCAGACCAATAACTTACAGATCTCAGATGAGAACAATCCTTTTACTCTTTTAATGGCATTTCAAATTTACTACTCTGTGGAGAGATTTCAGATTCTTTGGGTGAGTTCTGCCCCTGTAGCTCCACCTGCCTGTGCTACCCACAGCCATGGGCTCCTGCTCCTCGCCTGAGTACACTTGAAATGTCCCGCCCTTGACATTTCTATGAATTAAAACAATTAGTTCCCATGAGTTCATCATGGATACAGCTTTGAAGTGCTCCTTTGGTTAGCACTGGGGTCATTCAGAGTCACTCATTGCAGAGACTGAGGAAAGGAGTTGAGATTTGGATGGGTGGGGTCAGCCAAGGAGTTAAGGTGTAATTTCTACACCTGATAATCAGCTTAGGAGAAAGTGTCCCTCAGGATTTCCTGGCATCACTTGTGCTGTTGGGATGTACCACAAGAGTGGGCAACAGCATCTCCAAAATCTTTTATCTCTACAATTACATTTTCAGTAGGCTTTAAAAATACGAGACCTTCCATTAATTTCCTCTCTCAATGGCAGAAGCACCCATGAAACTCCAAGCTCAGTTTGGCCCTCGAGCTAAACCCGGTGGCTCTCACAACCTGGAAAGCCGAGGCTGTGCTAACAGGGAGAAAAAAAAAATTCTTGGAAGAGGAATTTTTCCTTCTTTTGAAGTCAGAATGGATTTGCAAGGGTCTTAAGTGATGAGGGGACAGTTTTAAGTAGAGGGGATATGTGTATAATTTTAACCATGTAAATAGTCCTTTGCAGCCTGGGAATCTTCAGACTTTTCAAAGCTTTAAGAAGTTGGCACTGCATACTTGTTAAAATCAGTTTAACCACTTGCCAAGAGGTTTAAAGAAAGACGACACCTATTTTGCATGAATAGTAATATTACTCTGATGAATTTAGTTATACTAATGGGAGAGCTTAAAGAATATGCTCCTGCCCCTGATGGAATTTTTAAGGCAAATAATAAGGTTCTGGAGGGTGTAACCTAAAACAGACATTTCATAAAAGATTCATCCTTGAACAAAAATGTCATGAAAGCATGAAATGAAAACTAGACGACAATCAGAATTCCTCTTGAAGTGCTTTGTAGTAATTATTTTTAAAAATCCTCACAAAAGGCTCTATTCAATTGCAGAATAGCAAGTGAGGTCTGGATGGTTCAAGGCCAAATAATTTCTGCAATGGAAAAAACAGGCTTCAGTTCTTCAGTTCTGATGTAAGGTATTTTAAATGGGCACGAGCTCCAATTATTGCTTTCTTTTCCCCAGCTTCTGTGGGACATGAATTGCCCACAGATAAACCCCCTGCTCTGCAAAGTGGTGACCAACATAATTTGCAGCTCTAATGCCCCTGATTCCACAGCCACACTGAGCATCACAGTCTCCAGATAAGGGCCAGGGGCTTGTGGCACCACACTTGCATCTCTTTACTCTCCCTTCCCCTGTCTCATGCAGGAAAAGGCATTTCCCCAGCTGCCAGAGCACAGCCTTGCTCTGCTGGGTGAGCTCTCTGCACCACAGGACCGAGCACAGACTGGGTTCAGCTGTGATTTCCCAGCCCCTGAGCAGGGAAAAGCCCTTTACACACCCGTGGCACCACCAGTGCCCATCCCAGGGCGTGTGGGACGTGCTGGACACCCAGGGCCTGTTCCCCTCTGTTTGGGGGCTCACAGGGTGGATCCCTGGGGAGAAGAGGAGCAGGCAGAGCAGGACCAAGGGGTGGCCTTGCTCACTGCATCACAGCTGTTGGTGTTTCCAGGTCACTCCCAGCCACGCTGTGCCCGCTTGGCCCCGAGGAGCCAGATTTGGGCCCCCGAAACGTGGGTGACAGCAGAGTCATTCTTCACCCACACAATGGTGACTTGTTCACAGCTCAATGGCAGCCTGGTAAAACTCTGAGTTTTCAAGTGTGTTTGAGTTGGGGCTTAGCTAAACAAAACTGGTTTTCTCAGCCAGGCTGAGGGATTCTCACAGGCCGTGCGCCTCCTTGTCCACAGCTCTGACTTGCTCCCAGAATCCTTCCCCTCTCCCTTCTTGTTTGTGCTGCTCACCCCTCTGGCAATTCTAATTTAGCACTGAAAATCCTCCTGCTCCTTCTTAAACTGAGAGCTGACCTGTGTTTAAGACTGTGGTGTTTGAAGCAGAACCCATTCCCCACCAGAAGATTTTAATTTTAAGCTAAGTGCTGCGCTTTGTTTCCAAATGCTTTATTTAAAATTGCTTCAATGTGTAGCAGTCTGAAAGATTATTTCCCCTATTCTGAGGCTTTTCTGGCTTTGGATTTTTCCCTCCTGATTTTTAGGACTTCTCTTTTTTTTCTTTCCTGAGGAACTGCTACTCCCTAAACCAGATCTCCTGCAAAAATGCCTCTGGACTTTCCTACAAATGTATAACTCCTCCACGACTGAGTTTACATAGGTGTAAAAACCCAGGGAGCATAATTTCCCTGCCTCAGAGAAGTACAGTGAAACTCAATTAAACCAAATGATGCCTACAAAGGGATCCCGTATCCTCAGGTGGACAATCTATATGGAAAACACACTCCTGAGAGAGCGCCACGAGCACTTCAGGAAGGAGATAGAGCAACAGGAGATCACGTAAGGACTTGGCTGTGCTCCCCCTCCTCCAGCAGCTCCTCAGTCTGTGCATGTTTCCCCTGAGGGGCCTGTTGGGAGGCTGCAAGGGGAGAGGATCGAGGGGAGCTGGGTGCCTGGATGTCCTCTGGAAGGGGACAGGGACAGAGCAGTGGTGGCACTGCCCACCTGCAAGGTTTGTGCTTGACCTTGTGGAGATCCTGGAGGATCAGGCAGCCCATGCAGCAGACCCTGAGCCTCCCCTTCATCCCGAGCCCCTTCAAAACCTTGGAGAGGACTGAGCTGCAGTGTTCCAGGGATGTGACAGCCAGAGGAGAAGGACTGGAGATCAAGAAGCAAAAGTTAGGGAATGCACACGGTGCTCAGCCTGGGTGTGATGCAGCTCCTGTCCCAGGGTGGGAAGGGAAGGTTTAGGGTGGGACAGGTCCTGGGGAGGGACTGGGGATTGTGCTGGGGGCTGAACTCCGAGCTGGAAGTGGTGACAAAACATCACAGGGATGTACAAGCCTTGCCTGGGGGACACATCCAGCATACCCACAGGAGCCACCATGCCCGGGGCTGTCACCAGTGCCACGCTCCACCCTGGGCATCACAGCAGGGTTCAGTCCCATGTGCACTGTTGGGTTTTTATGGGGTTTCTGTCCCCTTAGGATGGGTTTTTGGTGCAGCCTGCTGTACCTCGCTCCATGGAACCCGATCTGTTGGGAACTGCTGCCCTCCTCTTTCTCCTCCTCCTCCTCCCGGTGCACCAGGAACTCTTCCCAGGGGAAGTGAACTGTGTTAATATGCATGAACACAACCCAGAAGCCAAACCAGAGCTCCATTTTCCAACAGACAACATGCCTGCCACTCTCTGTGGGCAAAGCTGTGCTGCCTACGTGATGAACACAAAGCCATGACTCTGCAAGCACGAGGAAATGCATATTTCATCACCATGACATTCCAGCCTCCTACCACCAAAATAATTAATGACTGCTTAATGGCTCCAACTGGGTTTGGTTTGTAAGGAGATGAACTTTATTCCCAGTGAAAAGAAAAAGGTATAGGTCACTTTGACTTAGCATAAATAGGTATTATATTATTCACTGTTATGTATTTATCTAGGTCAGTAATTTCTATATGACCTAAATAACCTTGGCTTTTATATTTTTTGTATTTTGTATGACTGTGTTTTTCCTCAGTGTTTTCAGAAAAATTGTTCTGAATTTTTTCAGCCAGAAGGAAGCACTTCTTTTGGTTTACAACAGTTTCAAGGGATGCCAATGGAGAGGAATCTAAACCAGCCCCAGTGACAGGCTGTGTCTCTGCCATTGCCCCACACAAGCTATCAGCACCCCTGGTACCTGCAGGAATCCCATTCATGAACATCCAAATCCTTGGAAAGAGTAGTTGGGATGCCATGGGGTTAGAAGTGTTGTTTTGCAAAAAGTCTGAAGGATTCAACTTATTTCCTGGATTCAGGAGCCTCAGGCTGCTCATTCTGGAGCTTTACCTTGCCATGGTATCCTCCACTCAGCACTTTCCACTCGAGGGACAGCAGAACCCCTGGAGCCTTGGCCTCCCTCACTGGCATTTTAGGAGAAGTAGCCACAAGAATTTTCCCACTTTCCTTGCACATTGGCATTTTTGCTTAATTTGCCAGTTTATCTCCTGTGATTTAAGATCTGGGCCAGCAGCATGGAAGGTTTGGGAAACCCCTGCATCTCTGCAAGGTGAGCGTGTCCCTGGGATTGGGATCCCAGGTTAGTGCCTGGAGAGGCTCCCTGGAACAGAGGCTGGACAGAGTTAAAGGAATAAAGCAGGGATTTATTAAAAGGCTTCAAAGGATCACCTTGGGCAGTGCAAGAGCCTGGCCAGGGCTACACCCAAGATGGAACCTGAGTCTGGAGTTCCACACTTTTATAAGTTTTGGGCCATTTCCAGGTGGGGTTCATTGTCCCATTCCAGCTCCAGGTGATGCAGTCCCACCCTCCCAGGTTGCTCTCCTCATTTCTCTGCTGTTTGCACTTTTTGGGCTGAGGCTGCAGCGGTGCCCTTGGTTCTGGGGCTGGCAAAGGATTGTTCTGTGCCTGAGCTGTGAGGAGAGCTTGCTCACACTTTATGTGGAGTTAAGAGTCACCAATGCAGTGCAGAGCCCGGAAAATGCGAAAGTTAAAACTTAAAGCATCAAGGTAATTTGGAATGTCTGAGGAGCACCAGCTATTGTTATGTGCTGCAGGTTTATTGCCAAGTGCCACTACAATATTTATGAAGTGGTTGGCACTCCTGTGCTAGACTGACACATTTTGAGAAGTCATAAACAAATCATCTTTTCAAGAGGAATTTAAAGCTGTTTTGCAGCATTGTGTTTTCACTAACAGCCCCATCACTTTTAAGGCAGAAACGTTCAAAATTCAAGTCCTGCAAGTGCACTTACTACTCTTTTACTACTCCTTTAATATTCCTTTACTACCACAAGCATCAGGATTACTCAGCTGGAGAACAGGACCAGATCCCATCTCACCACTGGAACCACATCCAGTCCTTTCAGATTTAAACCAGGCTGTATTTCTCCTGACTGGTTCAGTTTGACAAGATATTTAAGGACTTGCTCTCCCTACAACACACCCTACATTTCATCCTGCATTTGCAAAGTGAATTTGTGCATTTTCCCCAACAATTCCTGGAGCATTTCACAGCAATGACAGTCAGAACATATCCCAACCTGTCTCCATCATGATTTTTTATGATGCCTGCTCTTCCAAAGTACAATTTACCCAATTTACTGCTCTGCCCCCAATCCCACTCTTCCCTCCTGGTCCTGCTGAGCAGGATGGAGACCTGGTGGTGCTTTGATAATTTTCAGCCAGCTCCAAAACTGGACATAAACACACTCAGAGGTTCAAGCACCGCTGAGCAATCTCAGCACTTAACTCCAAATTCAAGGTGAGCCTCACTGGAAAGCTATCAAGAAGTTCTTAAAAGGCATTTAAAAAATAAAATACAAACTTCAAAGAGTCACCATGGGGACAAAATATTCAAGTGACAGTTTAAGCTGTCAAACATTAACTTTTGATATTTTTATTGCCTTCCATTGGCTACCTTTGGCACATCACCCATCCCACTAATGGCTGTCCTGTTATTAACGATGGATTTCATGGTCATTAACTTGAGTTCAACAAGTCACAGATGACTTTATTAGGCATGACTTCAATAATCACCATTTTAATTGCACAAGCTGTCCTCTGTGCCCACCCTGAAAACACAAGCTATTTTTAAGTTGAAGCAACATTATCCTTTCCACTGGGCATCATCACACAGGGCAGCCTGCCAGAAAAAAAAACCAAACCCTAAATAAAATGATTCAGGGTAAGAGCTCACCCATTTCTGTGCTGCTTTGAGCTACAAGCCACATCTGATAAGGTAGATGTGAGGTCACAAGAACCACATTCTGCTCAGGGTTCTAATAAAATGGCTAAAGGAGAAAGGAGGTGAGATGGGGCTCAGCTGACAGACTGCATCAGGCTCTGTCTGCTTCAAAAAAATACTGAAAAAAATCCTTTTACAGTGATTCTGTAATGAGTGGCTGTGCCCACCCTACAAGGAGCAACCACCACCTTCCCCTGCTGAAGATTCCCCCAACTTTACATCACTGTGGACCCACAAAGTGTTTTTCAGGATGGACAAACCAACCCCCTCTGCTGGGTCTGGCAGGAGAGAAGTAATCCTCTCTTGCCAAGAGAAGGGGGTTTAAAACTAATTCTGAAGCAAGAGATATTGGAAGGTGGAAGGTGCTCCTGCCTCTGCCAGGGGGGCTGAAACAGGATCATATTTAAGGCCTCTTCCAACCCATTCTATGAATTTATGATGACTACACTGGTCAGGCTCTTGGTCAACACCTTTGGAGCTGGCTCATGCCTCAAGGGTGACCCAACATCTCCCTCTGCATCATCAGCATGAATAAAACAGAACTGCTCTTAGCACTCAGCCTCTTGGGGTAGGAGTTTCCCTCCCCTGATCAAGACCAACCCTTTCAGACCCAGATTTCCATGGGGAGAGGTGACCTGTAGGGACAGACACCCCCCCAGCACTCTGCCCTCACTCCTCATCTGGAGGGAGCATGACCTCTTTCAAACACCAAAATTCTAAACCCAAAATTTAAACAAACAAGAGACCCACCACCAAATAAAACAGAAAAAAAAATACACTTTTAAAGTCTAAATTTTTCCTATTGCACTGTGACTGACCTGGAATATGATTTTTGTGAAACTTAAATTTGGAAGTGTAGGAAAAAGTGGATCAATATCCACCAAACTGGATTCTGTGCCAAGCTGGGCTGTATGGCTGGCATGGATAAATTCATTTCTGCATGAACTGTGCTAAAGCACATTCACATCCCCAGGGCATGCAAATATGAGGTTACCATGTGCAGCTGACACCAGCCCTGATATAATCCTCAGCTCTCAAAAAAAACCCCAAACCCAAACCTAAGAAACACCCAGCCATCCCAGGTCAACAGATCCTTCCACAGGCACAGGAAGCCTTCAAGGATATTCCACAGGATCACAGCCTCAGATCTCCCGTTCAATCACTGCTGTACCACTCCTGCCTTTTACAGACCCTGATAACTTTTACTGCACAGTTTAAGAACATAATATAACATGTGATAAATAATTGTGTTAACCCTCCATCCACAAATGGCTTTAACTCGCAGCTTGTGCTCGGTAATGAATGTCAAAGTATGTGTTAATAAAAACTTAAATCTCCAGACAGCAGTGTCAGGATACACTCTTTGGTAACCTAATGCTGTTAAGTTTTCATGTCATGTGAGCTGCAATGTACAGTAGCAAGGAACAGGCATTCCCATTCCCTTTGAATTGTACAGATGTTTTGTGCTCCCAGAGAATATCCTAAAGAGAGACGTACATTCTTAGTATGTATCTATTATAACATTATTAGCCACACTCCTAATTAATCCTTAGGAATTCCAGGCATTTTTCATTTAGTTCTTAGCAGAGAAAAGGGAAAAAAAAGGTGCCTGAACAACTATTTGTGTCGTAGAGTTCATAAATGAGCCCATCACCCTATACCAGAACTGCTATAATTTTATCGGAATGAAAACCATTCTCTTTGATCTCCTTTAGTTCTTAAATCCAGCAGTTGTGTATTCAAACATCAATGGAAATGTGGTTTCAAGCTTCCTCTTTCATTATCTTTCTCAAAGATAAAAAAGAGCAAAAGAAAAAAAAAGTTCTGAGCTTTAGAGATGAGGCAATATTTTTACAGTAATTTCTTTATCTGATTTCATCCTGTTTACAGAAGCTGCTGTTTGGAAGATCTCATCCCCCCCTCCCCATTTTCGAGATGGCTTTTCTTTAAATAAACGTATATTAAAAAATAGAACAGACAACAAAGTCGGCTTCCTGCTTGCTCTTTATTGTAAAGGAGATAAGGCTGCTAAATGCTGTGTTATCTGACTTTGGTTCGGTGCGTGACCTACATGGATCAAGATGGAGATTTAATGATTAAACTTAACTCCTTTATCTTCAGCAAAGGGGGAGGGGGGGGAGGAAGGAGTACCCAAACAAACTACTTATGTTCTGGCGTGATAGAATTACAGTTCAACACAATAATTAACTATCTGACACATTCCTGCGAGGCTGCAGATGTCAGTAATGGCTCTGAAATGCCCCCTCTCTGTTGTCATAACCCAGCAGCCAAAACACACACGTACTCTGCAGGATGAGGGCTGGCAAAAAGCATTTCATCCCTCCTCAGCTGATTCACACAGACCACAGGTGTGTTTCGTGCTTCAGGTACCACTGAGAGGCAAATTTGGGAGCAAATTCAATTAAAACAAAATGTATCCTTAATCTACCAGACCCACAAAAGCATTTCAATCTCTTCTGTCCAAGGCTCTGGACTCCAATCTTTCTGTAAGATTCTTTACAGCTCTTAAAACGTATTTCAACCTCTCACTCTCAGATAACACAGCTCGTTTCACCAACCACTGCACATCCAGTGTCTCTGAGCAACCCAGGAGATGATTCCCAGTCTCCTCCTCCTGCACCCTATCAAGCTCCTCGCAAGTAGATCCTAAAAATCTTGAATTAATCTGCTACACTCCAAACTTCAAAAGGTCTGGCACTTCAGCTTGGATGGCTTGTAAAACCCACACCAACCTATGAGTGCAATGCTTGTGCAAAAGCATTCATGACTGGCAATGAAACCCAAAAATCTCCAAGCCCAACATGGGCTCACCATGGACCCCCTGGGTTTTGTGCAGCTCGGACTGTGGGTGCTGCAGTGGGTTTGATTTCTGCATGACATGCAGCAAGTTTAATGAAGTTTGTTCTCAGCATTATTTCAAACCTCCAGGGCTGCTGTCACCCACGTGGATCAGGACAGCAGGATTTATTTGCATCAGCTCCCACTGGAAACAAGCAGCAGCCATGAGCCCCAGCTCCTGCAAGATCCAGAAAAGCAACGAGCTCCCTCCAAATCCAGCAGCAAAAACATGAGGACATCAAGGGCAGAACTCACTCCCCACCTCAGAGCATCAAATTTCATCAAAGCAGAGAACAAATTTAGGATCTAGAAAATCCCCACAGGGCTGCAGGACCAGCTGTTTCAGGTGCCAGAGGAGTTTCCCTCCAGAAGCCCCAGGGCAGCCCCCGCAGCACTCACTGCCTCCCCTCTGGGAGCATTTACCAGAGCTAAGAAACCCCCCCCGGGGCTGAGAGAGCAGCTCTGCTCCCCCAGAGGGTGCACATCAAACCTGCCTGCCCCTGCCCAGGGGGCTGGTCAGCAATAAGAGGCTCACAGGAGAATTGGCCTTTCCTGGCTACCTGCTCCCGTGTTGGAATGGAGGGGGAAGAGTGAGGTTGTGCTGCTGGGGGCACTTCCATTCTTTGATAAGCAGCTTGAGTGAAGACTGGAGCTTTTTGATCACTTCCCAGAGCCTTTTTCTCCTATCTTTAATGGACTTTCTATGTTCCCCACCTCCCCCTGACCATCTAATAGCGCAACAGCCCAAAAATCTGACAAGGAAATCAAATGCCAGCTTAATCCTATGGACTATTCCCAAATAAAAGTGCTGGAAGGAAGCAGCCTGCAAACACAATGTGAGCCCTCACCAGGGGAGAGAATTTCATCCTGGAAGGATGAAACTGAATCCCATGAATGCTGTCACAGCCAGAAACTGAGCTGCTTCCAGAAGATGCTCTGTAGCTCGAGGGGAGATGCTCAGTGAGGTTATGTTGGCCTCTGCATCACCTGGTATTGATCCCTGTCTTTCTTGTGAGCAGATTTAGATTCCTATGGACAACCACCACAGCTTGACATTGGAGTGCTGAGGAATCAATTAGCTGGTGATGGGAAAGCAAATTTTGGTATAAAAATAAAAAGAGGAAAAGAAAGAGGGGACAACACTTACTGGTCACTCTCTTGCTCCCATGTCTTTCTAAGGAAGTATGGGAAGGGGATAACCTGGATGGAGAGATGCTGTGATGAGCTAAAGCTATCTTGGACTGGGGGATGGGAAATAAAGAGGGTGCTCAAGTCAAACATCAGGGACTTGAGTCACACATGGAGCAACAAAAACAAACTACCTTGGTATTTGGGGACATCTGGCCTCAAAGATGATTCAGTTCCTAAACTTTTTAATAAGCTTCCTAAAAATTGCAGCATGAGGCATTTGGCAGGGGAGAGGCTGAGAAGGAAAGCAAATCATGAGAATTTCCATGTTGCTTGGCAGACTGATGGATTGGGGCCGTTGTATGAAATAAAATGCAAAACAATTAAATGGCACGTGACTGCAGGAGGGGGTAGATTTACTTTGCAGGACTTGCATCAACATTTTCTTTGGCTCCCATCCAGGTGGCTCAGCACCCCTCGGAGTCACTTAAACAAACCCAACTTTGAAGCAAAACTCTGTCAGAAGTTCTGAGTCTCGCCCAGCTCCATGTTCACATCGAGGGATGGCGAATCCCACACGAGGTGGTTACAAGGGCTAAAAATCTTCCCTGAAGGTCTCTGCTCTCCTCACACACACACACAGCTCTCCTCATGTGGTTTTTAAGCCTTGTGGTGAACACTCAGCACAGCCTCATGCAGCCCAGTAGGAAGGTTTCTGGACAGGGCTGTAATGGAGAGAATCACCCAACTCCACTTTCTGTTCTTTGGGAATTTTAGAGGAGATGGTCAGAGCAAGGATTTTGGCCAGCATGCTCTGGAAGAAGGGTTTAGGGGGACCTAATGTTGGATCCAGATGTGCCCTCTTTCCCTGATGCTGAGCAGTTGATGGATGATCTGGTGCTTGACTTCAGACTCATGAGTGACAGAAGTTTTGGTGCACAGATAATATCCTGGTGCATATCCAAACCCAGCTCCATGTTTGTTCCAGCAGATAGTTATGATTTATCTATTTTATGGCATGGTTTGCAAATGCAGAGCAAACTTTTTGTTCCGTACATTTCGGAGCAAGCTGCTGGCTCACACTAATAGCAACATTTGGGGCCTTGTAATTATTTTATTTAGAGCCATTTTTGCAATTAACCTCGTCCCTAAAAGCCTTTCTGTTTTGATGAGGTTATTTTCATATGGTGCAAGTTGAAAGGCAGGGGGTGAGACGGCTCCACACATGTATTATAATCATATTTGAGCCATTTTTGTGCTTCATCTGTTTAATGTCATCTGCACTGCCAAAGTAGCCAAACTCCTTCAGGGCAGACTGGGTGATGGGAGCCAGCATTCCTGATTTTCTGTCCCTGGAGCAGCTTTGAGAGCAGGGCACTGCTGGGGCAGGCTCAGCTCTCCTGTGCTCATCCCTCAGTGACTGTTGCTTTTACAACCCCGTGGTAACCTCGTGGTAACCATTAACCACTGTCAGTTACTGCATGTGCACAGCAGCCTCTGCTTGGGGGGAAGCAAATGGGAATCTGGTTCTGGATTAAAATCACAGCTTGGGTTTGTGGGGCACTTTGGGAGAGCTGCGAGCCCGCGGGCAAGAAAGTTTTATCCAGTGAATAATTGGAGTGAGGAAGAGTTTGAATAGAGGCAGGTCCCTCCTTGTTGCTGGAGTCAGACCCTTCCTTGGGAGGCAAACACCACCCTCAGGCTGCTGCTGCTCCAACTGAAGTTTCCAAGCCTGGATCCTTTTCACACATATGTGATCAAGCTGTGGATGGGAGTCAACTCCAGCCTTCTGGAAAAGATGCATGGAGGGGTGTGTGGAGGGGGAGTTTGCATCACGTGTTCTGGTTTAGACTTTTCCACTTCTCAGTTAATAAACAAATGTAAAATGGTGCCTCCAGAAGCCCCTACACCCCAAAGTCACAAGAGAAGAGGCTAGAGTTATGGGATGGATCTCCTCCCTTGCTGTCCTGCTTCAGGAAGCTATTCAGAAATTTGCTTCATCCTGAACCTGCTTGGGGAAAAAATTCTGTAGAGAGAGGGGACAGAGTTTAGTTTTGCCTCCAGACCTGTGTGAATGAGATGTGTTTGTCCCCATGGGCACTGCAAGCTCCTTTCTCATCATCATCACCTTCCTCCTTTACTGCTAAGGCAGCACTGACAGTTGAGCCGTTGTACTTGAAAATACATCACCAAAATCCATTTCTCAAGTCCTTCTAATTTTTCTTTATGTTCCCTGAGTACACGCAGATATATAATGACCTAAAACTGCAATTGAAGCAATTACTTTAACACTGAGGCAAGCACAGGTGTTAGCATCCTTCCAGAGCAGCCCTTGGTGCATTTTCTTAATGCTTTTAATTACAGTTGTTAATATGACAGATTGATTAGATGTTTGACAGCTCCTGTTTAGGTTGGGATGTTCTGGTACCCAGCAAATCCTTGGAAGCAGCATCCTGCCCAGGATTCAGTGTTACTCAGTCAAATCATATCCCAGAGCTTTGCAGCAGATTAAAATTACTTTTTATTTCTGTTTTCAATGGGGAGTTTTTTCCTCCTTCACCTCCCAGTGTGAATGTGGATGTATGAGCAACAAACAGCAATGGGAAAGGAAATGCAGAGAAACCACACAAAGATTTACTGGGGCTTTAGCAAAATATTATCATTCTTAATGTTTGTCGACATGTGGCAATTTTCTTTGAACCAGGGATAGTTCAAATTCCTGCTTGCTTTGAAGACTTAATTTTCTCCCATAAAAATTATGGAGACTGTCTTGGATAATTTTAGGACTTAGGCACATTATTTGCTGAGCTCAGGCATGTCTTGCACTGTATATATTTTATTTGCCACCTGCCAGCTTGTGTCCACATTTCCCCAAAGTCTAGGGAAGAGGTCCTGGACAAATCCTGGGCAAAACCTTGAGTTCTGGCCCACCCTCTGTGCTGCAGGTGCACAGCTCAAGCACCCACACCCAGGGCAGGCACAGCTCCTTAAATAACAATTCCAGGGACAGTGAAAGCCCCAGCCCTGCACACAGGGACACCTGTGAGTAACTTTGCCATGGGCCATGTGCCAGATAGATGACTGTGTGACAAGGTGACAAGGTGACAAGGTGACAAGGTGTCTGGCTGGCTGCTGGTGCAGAACCCCTCTGAGCTCGGTGCATTGATAGGCAAGCAAGGTGTGAACCTAAAGAAATAAAATCATGGATTCTTTAGAGTTGGGAAACAACTCCAAAATCAGAAAGTCCAACCTTCAATGTCCCTGTTACTCTGATTAAAGTTGGGCCAGGGCTTCAGCCACTCTCTGGTTTGGCCATGGCGGGGGAACAGGTGAGATATGCAGGTGACATGAGGAATCAGGTGCATCTCTGGGGATTATTGCCAAGAAGAAGATGGGGATGAGGCGTGAAAAACCATGTCAGTGTAAATCACAGCACTCTGCTTAGGAGGGGAACACACTGAAAAGGACAAGCAGATGAAACTCCAGGCAGACAAAGTCAAAATAAAACCTGTAGACACAGCAGTCATTGTGGAGTGTTTGTGAATGACTGTTGTGCTTGTGTCTGCAGACGGTTAAGTAGAAAGGGATTGTTGTCTTTACTCACACACATTCCCTCGCCCTGAGTTAACTTCCTCGGGCAGAAGAGTGCCCAGAAATAAACTGTCATAACCATCAAGTTAAACTGCCAAGGGGTGGTGAAGTGTCCAGCTCCAATGTCTTCAATCAGGACCGGTTTCCTCCTTTGAAGATATGCTTCTGCCAAGCACAAGTTGTACCTCAGACAGACGCCAGTTATTGCACTTGATACGGGTGAAATCTAATGGCCCACGAAATAAAGGTCAGCAGAAAAAAAGATTATTGGGTGATTTCCTCTGGTCTCAACTCTATGAATCTGTGAAACGCTGGCGCTCGTACCCACCCGTCATGGTGTTTTTCATGGCATCCTTTGATAACGGGATTAGGAAGCACCAATATTAGTTCAATAAAGCTGCTGAAACGTCCCTGACATTTGGTCATTACCAGTCTTCAGTCACTATTGATTGGAGTCTGTGCTGGAGGCAGTAATCCAGCCCAGGGAGGGATCCAGGGTGGCTGCAGACAGGTCGGGGGTCGATACAGAGCACTGCTCTCTCTGCTGCTCCTGGTGGGACCCTAACACTTGCTGTGGGCATTTTAACAAACCAGCCCTGATTTTTTTGTTTTTTAGTAGATTATCCTGCCAAGCAGTTTGGCAGCATCCTCTTTTCTGCAAGAAGAGGAATCACCATTCTCTTCTCCCTAAGCATTTGCTGTCGGAAGCCTGGAACGGAGCTCCCAGAGCATGAATATTTCATGGGACTGGTTTTGGGGAGATTACTTATGGTTGAGTTTTCATGGCCAATAACTAGATTTTTGTGACTATCAGCACTTCTTTGGTAATTTAAAATTTACTTGAAAGGGAAAAGAAGCAAACCGAGGCTGGATGGGTACAACCAAGGTCTTGTGCTCCTACAAATACCACGATAAAAGTGTATTGGTTCATAAGGATACTTTGAAATATTTAGGACAGCATCAGCAGGAAGTATATGAATAAAACTAGCTTTTCATGAAGTGTGTGGGAAGGAGAACATTTGGGAGTCAGCACATTTCTTACCAACCACATTAAGTGCACCCAAGGGTGAATTTTTTATTGATTGGGATTTTTCTTTAGAATTCCCCCCCTACAGAGCTTTGGATTTCTGAACATGGAGAATAACAACAAACTTTACAAACACACAAGTTGTAAAATCCCCCCAGTGATGCAAAGAAGATGTTGAATCTGCCCAGCCCCTGCCTCTTGGACACAGCTGAGGAAGGCTGGTCCCAAAAAGCTGAGATCTCCCCCCAAAACAGTCAGACCTGCCTGCACCTGATAACTGGGATAGTTGTAAGATTTTCCTGCTCTTCCATGACCCATCCCACCATAACATCCCCATGGCAGGGAGATATTTATTTTCAAGGCTAGCATTCCTCTTTTAATGGGAAATGTCTTCTTTGTGTGGAAATCAGTTTGAAACATCCCTGGGCTTGAGTGGTGCAGAAAGCTTTGACAAAATATTAGAAGCATGTTTAGCTCCTTGGATATATCGGCCTTGCCAGAAATAAAACCATTTTGATAAGCTCTCATTTGGAGAAATTTCTCATCTCCCTCTTTTCTCCCCAAACAGAATAATTAATAAACCAGGAATACAGAAGACTCCACTGGCATCCCAAAGAAGCCTCTCCCTTGCTAGGAGAGGGCAGACTCTCTTGGTCTCTCCTAGTGGGATTACTCTACTTTCAGAAATCAGCAAACAGCCCTTTTTTTCCAGGAACTCGAATCACATTTGGCCTGAAAGTGCAATCCAGGAATTGGTCACAAAACACAAGGCAAAAGCTCTGCAGGTTTTGTCCTAGGGTAGGACGGACAAATTGCCATTTTCCCATCCTCACTGCTGTGTGGATGATGCCAGTGGAGCTTCTCCTGCTGGCCAAGGATGAGTAGTGTCACAAAAAAAGAACCTGTCTGGCTCCTCCTGCCTTTCCCCAGCAACCAGCCAAGATCAAGCTGCTCTTTTTTCCCCTCGCAGTCTCTCACTTCCAGGGTATTTTGCCTTCTCGTTAACTAGCCAATAACCTGGCCCAGTCTTGTCCAGGTTTGTCTCCTCTCCTTGCATCCTGTTTTGGGATGGAAGCCCCTGTCTGGGCATCAAGGTCCACAGAGAGCTCACAAAAGTGACCCTGAGATCTTCCTGACCCTCGCTGTGTTTGCTCATTTCCTTCTCAGCTCTCTTTCTATTGCTTTTCAAATTAAGGTGCACAGGAAACCAGAGCAGTTTCTGATCTCTCCTCCACCTAAAAAATTAGAACATCAAAACCAGTTTTACCAGCAATAAACGAAGCTACTTTGAAAAGTGAGGCAAAGGGATCTATCTGGAGTCAGTAAGACATTGTTAGGATCTCTTTGATCGGGAGCCTTAAATGAAAATTATCAAATGGCGCTTTAAAACATACACCCTTTTGTTTGATTAGCCTGCTGCAGATAACCTTTATTAAACCTGATCTAAAATTACAGCCATGCACTGGTGGTTCTTTGATGCCTTGGCTGTTTCATTTCCTGTTTATACTATGATACACGTTGCACTAGGAGATAAAGCACTTCTGAAGGATATTAAGACATGAAAGTCCCTTGGCTATTTGCTGGCACTGTTTTGATGTTTTCTTGCTCTCTAGAAATTAGCATATCCTTTTCAAAGACTGCCTCTGATGAGAGTAATCCTTTGCCATGATGTATTTGCTAAAAGTCATAAATGATAGTATATTGTGTAAAGAAATGACACATAAAAGGGACAATGCTAGATTATTGATAATGAGGCAACTTGTGCAACTCTGCTTTTGGCTTTTATAAAACACATTTTTGACACCATAAATACATTGAGCTTATATTAATGAGGATTTAATACTTCTGAGATTTTAGAAACTTGCTTAGAACAACTTTTCAAAAGAAGGTTTTTTTGGGAAGTTTAATGTTTTCACTAATTTTGATAAGATATTCTGTTAAGCACGTTTTGCTGCCTTCATAATGAGGAATGATGGAAAGGTTTTTAGCATGGCTTTGCCAGAATTAAACTGTGCTGCAATATTTATTTTATTAATTTCTATAGTGCCTATTGCCATAGAAATGAGGTTGATTAATTATAGAAATTTGCAACAAAATGTTACCTTTCAGAAAAAAAAAACAAACAACTGACACACATAAAAGCAAAACATAAGGATCTGGTATGTGAAGGTGTAAATAAGTATCGCTCCATTGAAGCTTTGAAGTGACATTGATTTACATCACCAAAAGATCCGTCTCCCGTTGTCACTAACAAATGACCTGAGCATTTTCACGGGAGAGAAAGCCATGCCTGGATGACCTAGAAAATAAGGACCAGGGTATTGGGATGATAGAGAGGTGAGGAAGAGCAACAAGGGCATGGGGGTCTTCACCAGCCTCTTTTCAAAGGCACTTTTTTGGGACTTTTCAGAGTGCTTTGCATGACAAGGTCTAAGTTAAACTATACCATTTCTGTATCTGTGTGAAAATCCTCATAATATTCCTTGAGTTGTGTTTGCAAAAACACTCTTCCATCACTCACGTGGTGGTGGCACAAAATCTGGGCTCTGCTGGAGGTGACATGTGCCAGGTGTGGTGTGGTGACTTCCCAGAAATATGACAAAGATACTTTGCCTTACAGGAGGTGCTTTCTGTATTCAGAGAGAATAATTCTGTGTTTTCCATACTGGGGGACCAGTTACCCAGCTGAGGCCAGTGTGTGACACCTGTGGATGAGGATTCCCCTGCTTGGATTTGTAAACAGGAATTGAATACCTGAACTCACCCTGCCAAAAATCCAGTCCCTTATCTATGCACCTTTCTGTGGAGCCCTCACCTTAGATATCCCAGGCTGATAATCCTGCCCTCAGGAAGCAAAGATCTCATCTGATAGCCACCGAAATCAATGGAGCAACTGGCTGTGGGTGGCTGCCCCAAGGAGCCCTGGAGGCACGAAGGTGACAGCCAGCCTGGAACTGAGGCACCAGCACCTCCCAGTAGGGACCAGCACGGACCATTTAGAGTTGCCACCAAGCTGACCAGCACAGAGCACTGCTCCTCTTCTCTGCATCTCATGAGCTTGGGGCAGGAGCTGGAGTTTTATGAGTTCAGGTAAACTGGAGCAGGAGATGAGAGGAAGGAGCAGTTGGAAAGGAAGAGACAAATTATACCTCCAGTGATGAAAGCCACTTTGACTGCAGCAGGGCTAAGATACTGCCAAGATGATTGCCAGTTAAGCATGTATTAAGCAAATATCTCTCCTTCCTTCCAGCTAGGCCTCCAGTGGAATTGCCTTCTCCTACAATTTACTGGATTGAAAGTGCATTGAGTGACAAAATTACTTTTTTAACGGCTGCAGAAAAAAAAAAAAAAAGAAAAGAAAATCACAAACAGTTGACAATTCAAGAGAAAAAGACTTTTAAAAAATTGATAGTGTTTTTTTCTGTATCCTTGTCAGAAAGGCTTTCAACTTCCCTCTTGGAAAGCAAAGACATGAAGGAGGTGCTGGGAAAAGGATTTCTGCATGGGCACCTGCTGTTATTACCGCAAGCAGTGACAGGGAGCGGAGGCATTTAGGATTAGTCCCTAAGAAATGGTGATTATCAGGACTTCTTTCTGCAGGACCTTTGCTCATTGGTCTTCGTGCCAGCCAGTAACAGGATTTGCACGACTCCAGCCAGCTGCTGGGGGAATGTGTCCCATTCCAGTGCTTTACCATATGCCATGGAGCATTCACAGCAATGAGCATGACTCATGAGATCAGCTCATGCCTGTATAAGGTTTTCCACAAATTTGGGATGATTTAACTAAAATACATGCAAGGCTCACGCTGAGCTCATTTTCTAGCCCAAATAAAAAAGAGCAAAGAAAGGCAACGAGCAGAAATTGTGTGGTGTCCTCAAAGCCAAAGGGCTTGGTCTTTCTTGAAGGTCCTTGGCATCCCCCTGCCACTGTCCTTGGAAGCATCCATAGGTCTCCATGGGCCCAAGGCAGAGGAATCCATCCCTGCCTGGCTCAAGTGGCCCAAGAGGCAGCTGAGATCCAGCCCAGACACTCCCTGCAATAGCGGCTCCTTCCAAGAGCCTCGGCCAAGGGCTCTCCCTGCCAGGATGTCACAAGAAGGGTGAGTCAGGGAGGATCACAAAGCGTTGTTCTCATGATGGAGCTTAACAACAGCCGGTGTCAAGGTAAAAGCACCTGCAAAGGAGACGGCTCTGAGCTTTACAGCCTGGCAAAGTCACTCTGGGCAGCTTCAGATAGCTGGGCTCTGAACTCTTCCATCCCATTTTCAGAGAGGCTTTTGGTCTGTGTTGTCACAGGATGGGTTATCTGCAGGACAGTGCTGATAACGAGGCAGATAACAAGCTCCTTCCTCTCCTCAGAGTGCAGGCTTGACCCGTGGGTGACAGCCAGTGAGGAAGCCCAGCTTTGCTGCCTGGGCCACCTGCAGTGAACACGCTGTAAAGCTGGGCTGGTCCAGAGCAATGTGTTCACAGAATCCCCCTGGAACTGCCCTGACCCTCTGGAATTCCACAGCTGGACCTCAGCTGGCACTTCTGAACAGACCATCAGTTTCAGCCCTGGTGGGTGGGCAGGGAGGCCTCGGTGAGCCCCCATGTGCCTTGTTTGGTGGGTGAGGAAGAGGATGCTGCAGTCACCGATGGTCCCCTCTTGCCCTGACAGTCATGGTGATTTTAAAATGTCACCTCCTGCATTCCACCAGTGGCCTCAGTGACCGTGGGCTTTCCTGATCTCCAAGAATTCTCTTAGGCTGTTGTGTGCACTCCAGCTCCTGTGAGGGATGTCCCCTGTCCAGCTGTATTTTACACAGCTGACCTCCTCCTTCCATCAGCAAATCCCTCTGTCCTCTCTATCCTTCCACTTGACAACTTCAGAGAAACTCCCGTTCACTTTCCTGACATCCAGGTAACACACCCAGGTGCTGCCAAATTCACTTGGACCCTTCCACCCAGGCAGGAGGTCCATGGACAGCAGAAAGTCATCAGCAGATAACCATGGCTTAAACTGCCCATTCCACACCTGGGTGAAGACATCTCAATCTGAAAATTTTCTTGTTGATTTCCTGGAGCTGATGGTGCCCTTCACTCCTCCATGACATGCTCAAAGTTTCGTCCCAAACATCCAGACATTACCCACGAGATTTGGTGCAAAAGGTGACCTTTCCCTCTGGAGCTCCTCTAGAAACCCAACCAGGGCACACCTCTGCCTTTGTTTGTCTCCTGAGCATCGTTAGGGTTTGATAATGATCTCAGAGGTGCTAAGCTGATAATCACCTTCCTCAGCTACTCCCAACACTTTGTCAGGCACGTTGGAAATGAAAACACAAAGTGCAAAGATATCCCCTTACCAAGGTAATGGAAAACCTGCGTGGAGATTGACATTAGAAACAAGATAGGTGGAGGGAGAAGCCAAGTCAAAAGGAGGAACATCTGGTTCCGTTTTTCTTTGTGAAATTATCTCACACTGACCAAGCAGTACCTTCTCTGAAGTATATAAACGCTGAAGACACACACACATGGTTGTTATCAAATGGTATTGTGCAAAATTAAATTGGCTACTTTATGGTGAAATGGAGAAGGAAAGCAGGCATTTCAAACACATGCGTGTCTCTCAGCGAGGTCTGGAAGCGATCACCATGCAAGGATGGCTACTTTAAAATATCTACAAATAGTTAAGGCCATTCTGCGAGATGAATAAGCTGGGGCTGAATTTAATAAAGTTATCAAGGCCATAATAACACAGGGGCCAGTGCCTGAAACTAATAAGTGGTTTGGTGAGCATGAGATAGTTCATATGTGCAAAGCATTCCTCCAGCGCTGACTTGCAGAGGTAAAACACCAGGCCAAATTCCTCTAACCTCGCCCAGATGTGCTGAACGTCTGCCCTTTGGCCAGCTGGCCTGGAGGGGATGCTCAGCACGTTTTTGGCCAAGAGGCAGTCACAAGCCCTTGGCTGAGCAGAGCTGGTGGGTGCCCACAGCAGGCATGGGTTTGTCCTCAGCACGTGTGCTCCCCATGCCAGCCGGTAGCACCTTTGTGGTTTAAGAAGAGAATCAAGGAAACCTTCACCAGAAACAATCCCTTAAGGACAAATTTTTTTCTGATGTTTCTCATCAGTAGCTTCAGGGCAGATTCCTTGGGGATTCAGACTCGCTGACCATCCCCAGCTACAGCCAGGGGATCTCACTGGTCCCTGGAAGGATATGGGGACACATCTGAACACTGGGTGTGGAGAAATGCTCCCCTTCATGTTCACCAAAAATTATAATTTCCATTCATCCCACCTCTCTGATTTTATTTTTGACTTTTGTTTTTCTAATTCAGAGGAATATTTTAGATATGAGAAATTTTCTCTGGGTGAGAAATTCCCATTACTGCACATGTTGGGAGGAAAGTGTTCAGTTTTTCCATCAGACAGGTGGCAGAGCAGGAGAGAGGGCTTGATTTTCCTGAATTTCACTCTAGAGAGTGGAGTTCACCAAGCCACACAGTGGCTGCAACACTTTAGTTTAGATAAACCCACCTTTCCCACAGAGCTGCAAACCTGGGCAAAGGGTGAAGTAAGAACCCTACTTATTTCTTTTATTTTTTTTTTTTTTATTTCTGTTTCAGAAGCAGAGACCCAAGAGCAGTGCTGGGGCTGCGCTCCAGGGAACGCAATTCTCATTCCTTTGAAAATTCTTGTTCTGCTGGTTAGGAATTTTGTTCAGCATTTCCCTTCCCAGCTGGCATCGCAGGGCTGAACTTTCTCAAGGTGTTGACTGTGCGGAAAGAAGAAAAAAGAAGGGCAGATTTCATCTAGCTTGGATCTACTTGGGGAAAGATTTTCTTCCAGAGATTCTAATCTGAAACCGCTTCTTCCCGTGGTAGTTTGCAGCCTGTGACGTGCATCCACAGGGATGGACTCTGGATCTGGGAGCACCAATGGGGCTGGCCACAGGCTCTGGGAAGGGATGGGTTGGCAGTTTGGCTCATGAGATTAAGAACCAGTTCTATTCCAGCCACGGCTGTGCCTCAGCACCATGGAAACCACAGCACTTCTGAAAAAGGCAGTTGGGCAGAATTTATTCATCTATCACCAATTTTTCCAGGGTAAAGGAGTTTAGTTGAGCTTCTGGACATCTTCCAGAGCTGGTTCTCTTGTGACCAATTTTAAAACTCATCACTGCAGCCCTCTGGAAAAGTAGGAGAGGTGTCTTCAGCCACATCCTTTGGAGGAAAGGGTTACTGAAGAAACTTTCAAAGTGCTTTGAGAAACATAACTCTGAGCCCCAAGTTTCAATGGAAATGCAGTGAAGAAAAGCTCAAAAAGCAAACTACAAGCTCCTCTCCCAGATTTCCTTTTCCTTTCATGGCGCAAATTAGAGAATACAAACTTAGTGGAATTGCAAGCATCTAAGAATAGCTTTGATTTTCCTAAACATTTACAATTCTGTTTTATGTACATCGTCAGAAAAAGAGCAAGGAAATACAAAATGTAAATCTTTAAATGAACCTGAATACCAAGGAGACTTTACATATCTGCTTGGAACAAATGGGATGTTGCAGCTAAATCTCAAACAGGGGAATCAGAGAGTTTCAATAGCCGTGGATGTGTGGAGTATGATCAGACATGGGATGTCTCTTGTAGGGTTCTTCTCTCCCTCCCTCCCTCCCTGCCTCGCAGGTTAAGAAAATTGTTGTAACTTGCTACAGATTTTGCTGGCTGTTTGGTTTCACAGCTCACAGAGCCAGAATCTCATCTCCATTTCAGAGAGCAGCAACTCCATGCTAAACTGGATGTCAAAATCCTGCTGGAAAGGGGCTGGGGAGGTGCTCCATGGATACTGTCCCCATTAAATGAGCACCACACAAGGTCTAATGAACCCAGCAGCTGTGGGTCTGAAACACCTCCAGACATGGAAGATTTACAGGAATTCCAGAGAGCCTGTTGGGTACCTTTGATAAAAAGTCACCTTTGCAGCCAGGATATTGTTCTTAGTTGTACCACAGTGCTGAGAGAAAAGTTGAATTTGGGGGAAGATATTAGCCCTTTCCTCAGCAGGACAGCCCTGATAGAGCAGAAAGCATTAAGAAAGCAATTTGAAAAACATAATGCTCAGGAAGCACAGTTTTACCAACAGCTGGGTGTTAAATTAATTGTATGCAAGTAAAATGCAGCACGAGATGGAGAAGTCAGGCTTAAAATGTGTGTCCTTTTCTAGGGCCAGTTTTGTTTCTTGGTTGAAAATAGGAGGTGAATCTCAAGGAAAGCACTAGGTGATCAGTGAGTGATATTCTGATGGATTAGCCCAGCACATGCTTGCCTGGAAATACTTGGGGGTCAGTAGTGGGTTATAACTCTCTCGAACACTGAGTTGTGAGCACACTCCGTGTATGGAGAGGATTTTTGGGATCAGGAAAGAGGCTGCCTATGGATGGGCAGAGCCATGACTCACTTGTCTCAGCAGGCTGAGGGAACTGGCATTAGTGAAATCGTGGAGACCGCAGAGGCTGCAAAGTGTTACCACTCCCATTTTCTCACTAGGTAAACTGAGGTCAGGGATGCTTTTTGACTTGCCCAAGGTCATGCACAAATTAGTGGTAGAGCCAGAAACAAGACCTAAAAGACCCTGTTTCCTTTCATTGCCACAGTGTTTTCCATTGCAGATGCAGAAATGTTGTGGGCCTGTTGTTCAAAAAGAACCCATTACCCATCTGCAGAGCTCGGATCAACCTCAAGGGAGATCAAATGGCCCCGTGGTGAAAAGGCATCCCAGAACAGCTGCCTGCTGCTGACTGCTTTTTAGGCTGAGATTCCCTCAGTAGCATCATTTCCCACTGAACGCCTAATTCAGATTGATGGAGCCATTCTGCAAAGCAAGAAACTTTCACTTACAGATATGCAACTTCTGTACTTGTTCAAAACAGCCAGAAATGTTATTTATACCAAATTTACAGCTCAAAGCTATCAGCTGCTAAAGCCCCTCCCTGCCTGCTCCTTCCGTCTTTTTTTCTNTTTTTTTTTTTTCTGGTCAGGCTCTTGTTTTGGAAATACCCCAGATTGTAATAATTTTACTTGTACTGCATTACTTGGCTTTGTTCATCTACTGATGAAGTGCCAGCTCTGAAGTACTGCCAGAAGAGAGTAGGCATCTTGCAGCACTGAAGGGAACTTTCCTGGGATTATTTACTGGTCGAGTCACCCTGCAAGAGCTCTGAGCAGGCAGCAGGACTCTGCCCATGTGGGGCTGAGGTGGGAAAGTGCACAGAAACTCTCATGCACTGCACCCATCAAAGCCCAGGGAAGAGGCTGCAGCTTCAGCTGGACAAGCTCTGGCCAAGTGGACGAGGAAACGAGCAGCAGCAAAATTTTAGGGGTGATTCAGGTTCCCAAGCAAGGCAGCAATGGGAAAGGGGAAATCCAGCACCAGGTCCCACTCCAGACTCTGCTTCCAGCTGCTTTGAACTCCAAACCAGGGTTAGTTCAGTTCTCAGGCCCAGATTCGCTACAAAGATCTGAGTCTTGATGAACATTTTAACAAACTTGGCCCAAACCCCCGGTTCATAACAGAACACAAATCCGGGCACTTTGATGTGGTCTGAGGTTTTGTAAAGAAAGGTTCAGCTGGCTCTCGAGCTGACTTTGGGTTTGGCTGCTCCTCCTGGGTCACTCCAGCCCTCAAGGGCTGGCGTGGGCTGGTCCAGGGCTGCTGTCACTGTCACAGCTGGGGACAGACCAGCTCTTGTCACTGTCAGTTGTAAAAAAGCAAGAAAATAGTGGGCAGCAGATGCCATTAACTCTTTGCAGGCTGCACCACGGTCTGCTGCAAGGCCTTCTAGAATTTCATCCCATGATGGCTTTCTACAAAGAACCCACCCTCTGCAACAACAGAATTTAAACAAGCAGATCATCTTACATGCTTTTCTTGGGTCTGAGTGATTTTAACAGTTTAACTTGCCTCTTGGTAAGATCTACTGAACCATTACTGCAAAAATCTGAATGCCACAGTTTTCTCTCATTATCCTCCCTTCCACAGATTTCAGGGTGTAGGTACAATATCTTAGCAAAGAAGAAGGATTTTTTTTTTTTTTTTCCTGGGAAAACCTGATGGACAGCAAGTGAAAGTGAGCTCCTGGGGAGTGAAGTCCTTTGGGTACTTGTGGATGTCACTGCAGTGGCACCCCAGCTCACTGACCAGTAACTAGCTTGGTTGAAGTCTGCCTCAACAGATCCAACTACAAAGACTTGCAGTTTTGAAGGACTCCTTTCTTGCAAGAATATATAAGAATCCTTTCTGAGAGAAACTGCTTAAGTCCCTCCTGTGATCTCCCACAGTAGACCTAAAAAGTAGATTAAGAAAAGTAATAAGCTAAAGGAAAAAAACCAGTGCTTTGCTCATTTATTTTGTACATTAAGGGGAACACTGACCTTCGAGATCTCTTTTTTCCCTAGAATTCATGGTGATGAATAGAATGTATTCTGACTTTAAATGAAACAGAGTGCTTTGAAAAGACAGAAAATTAGCAACATATGGGCCAAAGGACCCAAAGAGATGAGAAAAAAGGAGGGGGAAGAAAATGAAGGGAAGTTTCAGATGTCACTGTGATCCTGCAGCAGAATATTTTAATGTTTGTGCTGTGAGGGGAGGTCAGGCCCCCTTTGGACATCCCCTGGTGTCGTGATGAGACCTTTCTGTGCAAGGCAAATAGAAATTACACTTCCTCCACTGCAAATTCTCCTTTAGACCAAACCAGAGGATGCCACAAAAGAAAAAGACAGCAGGAACTTACAGACAAGGTGATTTTTCCCTTCCTTATCCCCTCTCTGCTGTCACCCAGACGTGGTTGATCATGTGTGATACAATATCCCCTTCCAGATTCCCTGAAAACCTCAGAGTCCCAGAGTTTGGTCCCTGGTTCTTACCCCCACACTCAGTTCTGCTCTGCCCAGAGGAGGATTTGGACATGAGGCAGAACAGTGGATGTCCCTGGGTGTCCCTGGGTGTCCCTGGGTGTCCCTGGGTGTCCCTGGATGTCCCTGGGTGTCCCTGGGTGTCTCTGGGTGTCCCTGGGTGTCTCTGGATGTCCCTGGGTGTCCCTGGGTGTCTCTGGGTGTCCCTGGGTGTCTCTGGATGTCCCTAAGTGTCCCTGGGTGTCCCTGGGTGTCCCTGACTGTTCCTGGGTGTCCCTGTCTGTCCCTGCCTGTCCCTGTCTGTCCCTG
>VZTB01012743.1:164731-202047 GCA_013397245.1 Thryothorus ludovicianus | reverse complement strand
CAGGAGCTCCTGGAGCTGAGGAAGGGCCTGGAGCAGCTCAGTGGCCAGGAAAGGGCTGAGACCCCAGCTGAGAGGGCTCCTCAGCCTAGGGTGTCCCTGTGTCCCCCTGGGTATCCCTGGGTGTCCTTGTCTGTCCCTGAGTGTCCCTGGGTGTTTCTGGGTGTCCTTGTCTGTCCCTGAGTGTCCCTGGGTGTTTCTGGGTGTTCCTGGGTGTTCCTGGGTGTTCCTGGGTGCCCTTGGGTGTCCTTAGTTGTCCTTGGGTGTCTCTGAGTGTCCTTGGGTGTCCCTGGACATCTTCACACTGCAGAACAGACACCACCTGTAAGCTGTGCTGTGTCACACTCCAAAAGGACACCAGTCCTATTAGCTGGCCACCAGCACTGCTCACAATCCCGTTTTCCATGGCCCCTTTTTCCACAGCCCCTTTTTCCATAGCCCAGCATCTCCTCAAGCCTTTCCCCTACCCACAACACCCCTGAAACTTGCACCAGAGACAGGCCCTGCTTGAACTCACCACTGACACAAGCATTTGCTTATTTTTATTCAAGTAAATATTTTTTTTTTTAAAAACATATTGCCAATTATATGGCTACTATTATTTGGCTACTATAATTTTTCTTATTTTTATTTTTTCTTTTGAGGGAGAATTTCCATGTTTTTTTCAAAAGTATATTTGAAATATTCCATTTCTACAAGAGGAGGCAGTACACTCTGTAAGGGTTGGTTGGTTAAAAATAGCTTATGACCCACTCAAATGCTAATTACCTGAGCCTTTTGGATGGCTGGGAATCTTCATCAAATCAGGAACTAGCTAAAGCAGGAGCTGCAGTGTCAAACTCATCACAGCTAACTTTGTGTAATCATTTAAGTGTTTTATTAATTGATTCAATATTCTTAATTAAATTAAAAAACACTCTCATTTTAATTAAGGTTTGATTCAAGCCGACCAGAGCAAGGGAAGTTGGAGTGAAGGCTCCCAGCTTCACCCCTGATGCTACTGCAGCACACGTGCTTGGAGAGGCCATGTGCTGATAGGAAATCTCTCCAGTGGAAGGGAATTGATGCAGAAAAATCCAACCTGGCCATTCCTGTCACTGCTGTGGTGACACTGCCAAGTGCCACATTTATACATCATGCAGACAGCTATGAGAGACTAAATGCAATTTCTTTTTCCCTGAGTGAAACCAAATCTGGGTAAAATTAACACTCTATCCTGCGAGTACATTTAGTCCAGATCCAAGTCTGCTTATTTTTTCCATTCTGTCTCTGTCATTTTAGCTCATTCGTCTCTCAGCTGAAAAAAAGAAAGTGGGGGGAGGAATGTGCTCTGCTGTTGCACAGGCATGAGAACTGTTCTGTGCTCCCCAAAAAAACCCTAAGTCCAGGTAACCCCATCACATCCAGCAATATATATGTATGTGTGTATATTTTATATATATATATATATACACACACATACACACCACTCTTAGGTATTTGCACAGGCCTGCCATCATTTTGTTTCCCCCCCATATTTTGGAGCATCTGGTTAAAAATTACTAAATTACTTTGGGCTTTGCTTCTCCTCTTGGCCATTGCGAAGCTTTGCTTTTGCACAGGATGCACAAATATTTCTATAAAAGTGGGGATTTTTTTGTTTTGTTTGGGTTTGCTTTTTTTTTTCAAATGCTGCTGCTTCCTTCCAGAGCTGCATGTGCTTAAATCAGCTGAGTGTTAAAGCAGTGAAGTAAATAGGAAGCTTGTGAGTGAAATGCTTGATCCAAGAGCTCTCGCAGTAATAGCATAAACCCCTTTTGGCATTAACTGTGGCCCACTTTGGGGAAGGACAGGAGAGAAATTAAGCCCCTCTGGGCTTTGGCTTCTGTGCCAGGCCTGCCTGTTAAGGTCCTGCTTTGTGTGAGGTTGTTAATGGCTCATGGATTATGGAAATCCCTTAGCAAATGGGCTTTCTGAGCAGGTCTTGGGTGTTTTTCAAAGAGGAAGTCAAAGTCCTGGGATGGAGTTGGAAATTTCAGATGTCAAGCCCAGCCCAGCACAAACTCCTCCAGATGTTGGTGGGACAAGTCATGATTTGAACATTGCTGGCTCGTACAGAAATAAAAGTTTCTTCTCAGTGTTTCATCTGGTCCAAGTGACCACCAGCTCCACCAGCCTCCTGCAGTGTGGAAAGAAAACCCACCCCAGCTTCTTGTCCAACCTCACCTGGATATGCACACCCAGGATAAAAGAAGGGAGGGGAACAGCACCCTGAGGTCACGTTCTGCCCTCAGACCAGTGTCAACCAGTCTGAAGGCTCCTGGTCCCAGCTGGTTCCAGCAGGGAGGACACATGCAGCCTTAAATGTCACCAAAAAATGATGTGCTGGGCCCTGTGACACGGCCTGGCTCAGCAGTGGCAGCCTGTGAGGCTCTCCTGGGGTGATTTATCTGCACATGGGCTGAGACCTCAGTGAGCTGCTGGCTCTGCCCACAGCCCAGTTCACACAACCTCACACAGCTCTGCAGGCAAACAGAGAAGAAACAGAGACCTTAAAGATCATCCAGACCCACCCTCCTGCCCTGGGACACCTTCCACTACCCCAGGCTGCTCAAGCCCTGTCCAACCTGGCCTTGGGCACTGCCAGGGATCCAGGGGCAGCCACAGCTTCCCTGGGCATGATTTTCCTCTCAGGCTCACTCACAGAGCCTGAGCACTGGTATTTGTGCTTTACCTGATTTCCACCAGTTTCTCCTCTGCCTATCAAGTCTTGCCTTGTGGGCCAGGAGGGCTTTGGGAGGGACAGTGCCCAAGCCTGATGGTGCCCTCACCTGTCTGAGGTTCCTGTGGGACAAATATCCCCAGCCAACCCTCATCCTCATCCTCATCCTCATCCTCATCCTCATCCTCATCCTCATCCTCATCCTCATCCTCAACCTCATCCTCAACCTCATCCTCATCCCCACCCCAAGCCATCCCAGGAGCAGAGGACACCAGCCCTGGCTGGCCTGGGATGTGGTTATGGATCTGAGATGGGAAATCCCACAGGAGATTTTTTTCCCACTGGCTGCCTTCCCAAATCTCCCCAGGTTTCCCACACCATGCAGCACACGGAACAGGGAGCCCTAAGAGCCAAGTCCTCAGGTTTATTTAGGGCCAGACAAACTCTGCCCTGTGTTTCCCCTTTGCACCACGAGGACCCCACAGCAGAGAGAGGGGCCAGGAGCATCAGCCAGAATCTCCCAGCCGTGGATTTGAAGTGACATCATGACTTTGTCTGGGGTTTTTTGTTTTTTTGGTTGGGTTTTTTTTTTTTTTTCCCCAAATGGATCTTTCAAAACTCACCTCTTGTGGCTCCTTGCACCGATGTTGCTGGAAGAGATAAGGCTGGGTTTTGGCCAGAGTCCAGCTCAACTGTTGATGGAGCCGTGCAGTTCAGCGCCGAGCTGCAGGACTCTTCCTCCAGAATAAAGGCTCCTTTTCAGTTTAGAGACACAAATACATGAATAAAAGCATATTTCATGCGTGATGTCTAAGTGTATCAATCAGATAACTGGAACTGGTGTGCGTGTGGAGAAATTTCTGACGTAATACAACTTGTACAAAGAAGAAAGGCGCTTTCATTAATCGGCTGCTTGGAATGTCACTTGTACACCAGCAAGTGATTCAGTAAGAACTTGGAAAAACAAATGAAGCCATCGCTTTCAAATATGCAGGAGCCTCCCAAATTACAAGAGTGAGTGAATGTACAGGATTCACAAGCAGGAAGAGTCTCCTAGATCCCAGAAAGGTCCGGAAAAATTAATGAAAAATGCAGGGCAGATATGCACAAATTATGCTGGTGTGTCTAACAGAAAATAAATCAATTCACACTGTTGTCTCTTTTTTGGGAAAGGAGGAAATCACCACAAAAAAATAAGATCCTGAGCAACAGAGTTTGCAACAATCCTCATGCAAATTGCCTTTGTAGTGAGAGTACAGAGGGGACTTGCTGACTCCTGCCAAGATTAAGAGTCTCCTGCATTCAGATCCCGTGTCCTGTTGAGATTTACAGCTTGTCTGTAACATGAGGACAGAGTCTTCCATCACGTCCTTGTAGCCCCAAGAATGCACAATATGCAAAACTCATTGGGACCAACCCACACAGATACAGGTGGTGGATGCACACCACAAAATTCAGCTGTGGATGAGGATTTAAATGCAATGAAGAATGGCAGGCTTGGATTTACTAAAAAAGCACTACATTAGAATTAAACGGAAGGTTTTATTTGAATCAAAGAAAGGAAATTAAATGTAGGTGGAAATTCCATCATCAAAAATTCCTGCACTGTATTTCAATGTTTCGGCACCTACAGATGGATAAATACTGTTCTGTCCTTGGATATCTCCACTATATCTTAAATGACTTTTGTGTAGGCACAAGATGATATTTAATAATATTATTTAATCTCAAGTGTAAAACTGTTTCTTTTCCCTTTTTTTTTTAGATTTCCTATAATATTTTTATTCCTCACAGGTATTTATAAGGTGTCTGTCACACAGGTATCCAAGTGCCAGGTTTTTTTCTTGTAAAGAAAAATGAAGTTCTTTGATTATTTTTTTGAAGGCAATTTCATACCAAGCAAATGAAGCTTTCATTTAAGAGGTATTAAAAGAATAGTTGTAAAAAAAGGAGGAAAAAGCTCTACAAGGATAATAAGAAAACTATATCAGCTTTACAGCTGTTATGGCCCATTCCAGTAGTTCCCCAAATTGATAATCCACAGAATATTTGCCAGAGCTCCACAGAGATTTTGTCTCTCTTCCCCATTTTCAGCTCCTGAAATATATATAGAGACAACTTAAAAATACACATTATTCTTTCCTAATGTAGTTTTCCACTCCAGCATCCATTGCTCTTGACAGAGGGATGTCTGTCAGTCCCAGTGAGGCAGGCATGCAGTCAGTACTGCTGCAGGAAAGGAAGGAAGGGCGAGGAAATTTGAAATGTAAGAGATAACTGGGAGTAATGGACATTTCCCCCAGGACAGGCTGCTGTCCATACAGAAGGATGAAGTTGGTATTTATATGGGGTCTGGTGGGGTCTGGTGTTGGGGTCTGTCAGCTCTTGCTGGCAATGAGAGAAGGGGACACATCCAGGATGAGCTCAGCCAAGTGTCCCATTGAAAAAGTGGCATGTCCCCACAAAATGCAGAAGAAACTCTTGAGTCCTCCCCTGTCTTGCAGGGTAAGCGCAGAAAATGGGGCTCCAGCCACCAAACCCATCCTTGGTGCTCTTAGAGCTGGATCCCACTCCAAGGAGAGGTGAAGTAGCAGCAACAGGATAAAGGAGTGCCCAGATAAAGGGAGCCGGTCAGCTAAGGGTTAATTCCCCAAAGACCAGCACAAGAGATAACAGCACGCTGCTAATGACAGTGCTGGGATAGCGGCTGATAACAGTGACACGGCCATCCAAAAATGTGTCAAACGCGCGGGTGCTTTGGAGTGAATTAACTGATTTTAGCGGCTGCACCTCACACGTGGATAATGTTTTGGTGACTTTTATGCGATAGAGAGGGGAGCAGAGGAGAGTGGACTTTGCAGCTCTGGTGCAGCCTTTCTCTTCCCAGGGAGGATGGGAAGCTCAGTCTGCCACGGGCATGGATGGAGCAGCAGCTCTGGAGCCACCCAGCCCCAGCTCTGCCTCTGGTTCTGATCAATGCCACGGCAGAGAACGGAGTTTCCAGCCAAATCCTCCTGTAGAAAGGTTCAGCTCAAACCCTGTGTGGCGTTGATAAACACCTCAAAGCCACTTGGGGCACCTCCACCGAAGAGGGGACATTTTCCAGCTGCTGCTGTGGGTTTGCACAGGCTGAGTGTGAACACACAGCGAGTGCCCAAGGAGCAGCCCAGCATTCCAGATCTATCCTGCCTGTGCCACTTTGTCCCTATCCACAGAGCAGTACCATCCAAAAAAGCTCTGCCCATTCCAAAGGGAAAAGTTAACAATTATGTCCAGCTAATTGTATCCCCATAAAAACACCAGCTTTATTATTCCATCCCCATTCGTATTTTCACGTCTAACTTCTGTTTATTCAAAGTAAGCGTCCTCAAATTATTATTATTATCATTATGTTTCCTTAAAAGTGTAAGATATCCTCAACCTTATTTTCAGGGATATATGTTCATTAGAGATAAGGTGATTAAAAAAAAAAGTCATTTTATACTGTTAATTGTAAGCAGAAAACAATAAGCTCCCCATGAAAATGCAAAAATAAAGCAACACACAGGCCTCAAATGCTAGAAGTTCAGTAATTGCTTTTCTGATAAAATGTTTTCAACTTCTTAATATTATTTTTATAGCTAGAAATCTCGCTTTCAGACAATGGACTAGGATCTGGCATTCCCCACATGTTTTAGACAAATAATGCACTCCTGATAGAAAGCAATGGAAGAATTGCTCCTGCCTTGTGGGTATTATATTTTTTAATCTACCAATAAGTTTGGTTTTTCTTTCATTTCTTTTTTTTTTTTTTTTTTTACTTTTACAGAAAGTAATTCCAAACTGTAAGCCACGACTGACCTAACTACTTATTAAAAATGCTAATATGCTTTTGTGCTTTGATGTCTGGTGAACAATAAAAGGGAGAGAGTTACTCTGGGACACTGTAATCCTTTATTTGTCACTAAGTTATGACACCCAGCAGAGCTGTGTGACAGTCCAAATCAATCATCCCCCGTGCACTGCAGGCCTTCTCTGCCTCCTGCAGAGTCTATGCAGTTTAATTAGCTTTTTTTCACACTAGCATAATGTACATCTGCAGCTTCAGCAAGAAAAAGAAATGGAGGATAGTTCACTGGGATACGGTGCCTTAAAAAAAGTTCATATAAAAAAAAAAAGTCTGAAAGAAGAAACATCACAATCCTTTGTAGTTTACTTCAGAGGAGTTTGCGGTAGAAATCTACAGGACTGGGTACTCTATATTGTTAAATGTAGATTTTTTTTTTAACCTAATAAAGGGCTTTTCAGCTAAAATCTCAGATGGCATTTAAAGCCTTGTTCTTTTCTAATGGTCTATATCTTTTATACCTTCTTCTCGCCGTTGATCATGCAGCAGCTCATTATCTGCTCCTCTCCCCCTCCCCACGGTGGGCTGGCACAATGGAGGCTTCAAACCCATATTTGCTGGTTAGAACTCACTGCCCCATCCCTGGCTGGAGGAGGCAGAGCCCTGCTCCCTCCCACCAGCACCGACCCCATGGCCAGAGCCCGCTGCAAGCTCTGGATCCGCAGTAAATAAGAATTTCCTACAAACAGCCAAGCATGAGCCCACGGGAGTGCGGGTGGAGAGGGGCAGGCAGGGGCTGAGCCCGCCTGGCATCCCCTCAGCCACCCTGCCCGAGAGCAAGCGACGTCAGGGGAGAGAAAACCTTCAGATAAATGGGATTCCGTCATCCCAAGGAAATATTTCTGGCTCTATTAGGCTCGTGGTCGGATCTGATGACACATTCAATCAAATGAAACGGGCTCAGGCTCTGCCTTGTTTCAGAAGGGGCAGTATCCCTTTCCAGCCATGCCAGCCGAGCTGATAGAACTTGTTAAAATGATGGTGCAAGCTACACTGCCCGGCTTCTACTTCTCTTTTCTCTCCTCTGTGTGCTCTGAGGAAGTTTAAAGGCAGGAGCGACCCTTCCTTGTGCTGCTCCTCCGAGCGTGGCCACAAAGGAGTCACCTGCAGGACGCAGCAGTTGCTTTATTCAAATGCTAGATTACACTACCAGAGGCTTGTCACTCCTAATAACCTCCCAACAGAGAAATGCATCTGAGGAGACGAGGGCTGGGCTCAAACAGGAGCACTCCACAAGAGCCAGCCCTTCCCACTGCCCGGCTGGAGGAGCTGGGCCGCGGTGGAAGCTCCTCACAAAGGCTGGGATGAGGTCCAGTGGGTCACCCCGGTGGAGACCATCACAAAGGCTGGGGAGCAGTCAAAGACATTTATCAGCCTCCTGATTTTGAAGCAGAACTCTGCCTTCAAATAGCAGCAATTTGCTTAAGATCTGTTCGGACTGCTGATGTTCCTCTCCGGCGCCTTCGGTCACGAAATGCAGACGTGAGGCACCAATTCTGGGCTCTAGTGAAAGAACAAGAGCACTGGCCAGATCTACTGTCAAAGACCCTTTCAGGGCTGTACCTGAAACTGTCTTTTAAACAGCACCTCTCTAATCCTTCAGTGCAAAAATACTTTATCCTCTTGTGGGAATTATACATATTTCCCAGTTCAAAGAGGTATAAAATATAAATGTACTTCTGTACAATTCAGCATTAAGAAGAGTAAATAGTGTACAGTGCCTTTTCATCTTTAGATTTCAAGTTGCTTAAGCATTTAGAGACTACAGTTGGCATTTCTTGCTGTGCTGCTTCTTGGTCTAATGCTATTATTAAAAATACTTTTATCCTGGGCCTTGGCTGGGGTAATTCCTTTGAAAAATCTTATTCCACACTTACGCCAGCAATTCTTCACTGTTTCCCCCTTCTAAAACAGATAATTCATTAAGACCATAATATGCAGTTTTAACATATTTCCAGTTTAGTATTTAGCAGAGTGTTCCAGTTTGGGGTCTGGTGGACAAAAGCACTGGATTTCTTGCTCAGAAATGAAACATTCTGAAACTATGACAGTGACCCAGCTGAGCTTCCCTCTGTGAAGAGCAAAGGGCAGTCATGGTCCTCATGAGAGACTTTTTCCCACAGGACCCTCTCCTGGGTGCTCCAGTCCAAACAAGCACTTTCCTCCTAAAGCATCCCAAAGGTGGCTCTTCAAGGACTTGGAGAAAGCGAAGCAGAGGAGCAGCCCATGTTTCATCAGCCACGCTCTCAGGAGACCAGAGCACCTCGATCTCCTCAAAAACACGACCAGGAGGAGATACACAGACTCCTCCTGCTCTTTATCCACCAAGGGACTTGCACAGACACTCAGCACCTTTCTCCTGGCCCATGTGCCCAAACCACTGCACTCCCAGTTCCTCTTCCCACGGAGAGCCTGCGGGTTTTTCTTTTCATTTCCACCCCCATCCTTCCTGGCCAGAGGACAACCCTCACCCCAGAACAGGCTCCAAGACAGGTAGTGCAGGGTGCCAGGGAGTGTTGCTTGATTAGAGGAAAGGATGAAAAGGGAGATGAAACCTCACTCCTTCCTGTTTCTTGTGCCTTGTTAGTGGAAATCTGTTGGGGATGAGGAAAACTGAGAGCTTTAAGACTTCTCTGTAAGAGAGAATTTAGAGTAGAAAAGATTTTTTCCTTGTAATTCAGCAGGTTATACATTGAAGCAAAAGAGTGCCCAATCAAATAATAAAAATTAATTTGTCAGTCATCTAATTCCTTGCCTTGTGCAGGATAAGCATCACTTTGTTGCAGAACAGACCGAGGAAGAGGAGCAGAGGAGGCTGGTTCTGGGAAGAAGATGAAGTGATTGGTTTTCTTTTTCAGAAAGTCAGGGAAGGGTGGTTGAAAGCATCACACTGCCACTGGAAGATGCCCCAATTACAGATTGAAAACAAATCATGGCATTTCCCTCACTTGCCCCACCATCATCTTCTTCAGGGAGATCCAAAAATCAGAATTTTCCTTATTTGAGCTCAGCAGGTGAGATCTGCAAGAGCTTTCAAAGCTGCTACTGCTCCATTCTCACCTTGTCCTGCCCCTGTAGGACGTTCCTCCTCCTGTGGCACGAGGAGTCAGAGGCTCAGCCCTGCAGAGTCTGGGAGAAAACCCTCCCTCCCTCCCTCAACATGAACTGCTGGGTTTCCCCTGGAGAGCTCATGGTGCTGGCACAGCTTTGCTCTTCCAGCTCTGCAGGGGAGGGGTGGGCAGGGGGAATACAGAGAGAAGGGGAAGTGGGGGTGTGATAACATCTCCAAGCACCCCAGCAGATCTGCTGGAATTCACCTGCCAGCCCCTGAGTCACACAGGAGGTCAGTGGGACCCATCTCTGGGGCTGAGTTGTTGCCTCCAGCAAAACCAAGACCTGCTGTTCCAGTGAGGGAGCAGCCCAGGGATCCCACCCTGCGCCTGACTTTGGAGCTCTCAGTTTGCTGACACTGGAAAGGCATCAGAGAAGATAGGAGGATACTTATGCAAAGACTTCTATCAATGGGGAGGCCCATCTTCAAAGCTTTGATTTTTACCAGGTGCTGGAACCCCTTCTGAGAGCTGTTCTTGCTTGGGGGGATTCCATCTCAAAGTCTTCACATCACAGGAAGGGGAGCCTGGCTTTGAAGAGTCTCACCAGCAATGGGCCAAACCTCCTATTTGCATTTCATTTTTGGCTGTGCAGAGCTCGTTGGCACCAAACAAGCATTTTGCAACCTTTTTAAAGCAACGAGGTGAAGTGTTTGCTGACACAACTCAACACCAGGACTTGTACATGTGCATACAACTGGGAAAGTCACCAGCAGTCTGGGCAGGTGTGGATGAGTGAATTAGAGTCAGAACAAAGCAGTGGTGCATTTGGAGTATGCCCATCATGTTGTAACAAGCTGAAGTTAATGTTAAATTAAGGGATATACTTCCAGCATTTGCACTTGGCAGCTAGTTTGATTTCTGAAGCGAAGCCATGAAGAGAACTTTAAGTTTAGTTTATTTCAAGGCTGTCTTGTTTGAGTGGCTTTGCTGATGGTCCTGGGGAATCTGTGTCACGTTGGACTCCAGCAGAATTTCTGCTGGATCCTCAGCACAGCCAGTGGGGCCTGCCTGGTCAGGGAGCAGCATCTTGCAGTATTTCAGAAGCACAAAAGGCATTGCCAAAGGCCACTCAAACTTGTTTTTAACTTCAACTTTACAACTTTATCCAACTCAGAGTTTCTTTAATTTCCTAAAGGTTCTTAGAATATAGGGCAGCGCTGACATAATCAAAGCAGCCAAGTCTCCTGGCTCAGACACCGTCTTTGACCTTTCTGTGGTTCATTTTCCCTCTGTCACTTACTTTTCAGTGGAATTGCAGAGCTTCACCCTCTAGTGTCTGAGGAGGAGTTTGGAAGGCGTTTAAGAAATGAAGGTCATTAGACGTTACCTTTCCTGCTGCAAGCCCTTGCATGATGCACAGAGAGGATTATTATGCCCTTGCCCTTTGGTGTAAACAAACCTTGGAGCTGTTCTCTGCCGTGTAACCAGAACAAAGCCCTTCACATTGTTAAACCTCCAACATGAGAGACTCAAGCAAAGCCTATTTACCATGCAGAACACAAGAAAGGTTCCCGAATAATCCAAGACAAAACGCCTGTGCTGGGAAAGTACAGAGGTGGGACTGCTGGTTTCCCTTTTATGAGGATCCCCACATTCCCCAGCTCCCTGCTGGGCTGGCACAAAGAGCCTGGGGCTGCTGGTCCTCCCTGCTCTGCTCACTGTCCACAGAGGACTTCAAGAAGATGCAGCAAATCTTACGTCATGCTGAAAAATACTTTGTGTAGTGGGTGATCTCTTGGTGCCTGGGGACAGGTTGACAAAAAAGAGGGTTCCCAGGGAGGCAGAGCTTTGCACTGAACCCTTAAGACACAGAGAAACTGCTTTGAACTGTGTGACTTGGGTTGCACTGCAGCACACATTGTTTGGTTGGGCTGAGGTTGAAGCCAAGGGCTTGGTTTGGGTCAGCATACCCATGGAGGGGGTCAGAGCCAGCTCAGCTTCCCATGGAGAAGCCTAGGCCAGAACATGGCTGCTGTGCCAGCAGGACTTTAGGAACTGTCCAGCCTAGTGCCCATCTCAGCACCCTTTCCGTGCACAGCACAGAGATACAAACCAGAGCTCGTTTTGCCATTTCCCATCTTCCAGTCCTCCCCCTTGACCCTCCAAGCACAGCCTGGCTGTGTGGGAGCATGAGGAGACAGCTGTGTCCCCGTTTTGGTGGGTGTGGGATGTGGCTGGCAGGGACTTTGCAGGGCTGCTGCTCTCCCCATCACAGGCGTGGCAATCAAAGCCCGGTGCTCAAAGCCCCGTGCTCGGCTGAGGTGCTGCCCGGAGGGTCTGCAAGGGCAGCTCTCCTGCTTCTTTGTTTAAATGCTGGCCCATTTGTTGACTCGGAGGCACCCACTCCTTAGCAGAGGCAGCAGCACTGAAATCGTGGCTCGCTCTAATGAGCGTCCCTTCAATAACCATTGCCCTGATTTTTGATACCTGGAGAGAAGATGCACCAGCTAGGGAAGAATTTATCAAAAACACGCCACTGACTAGACATCAGAGAGAACCTCAAAGGGACAGTGAACTAGAACAAAGAACAAAAACATTTACAGAAGTGCTACGCTGAAAAAAAGGGAAAGGGAAAAACTGTACTAACAACAGTAACAAGGTCAGCTATAAAACCAGAATTAAAAGGCACTGCTGGGGAAAAGACGACGACTCAAAAAAGCACCAAGAACTAAGAACACAGCTTGCCAATCAGATCTACACAGATTCCCCTTGATATCTTCCCACTAACAGGCTTTCCTGCAGGACAAGTAAAAAGTTTAAGCGGCCGGTTCTGTGAAGGTGGGCTGGAAGCAGGAAAGCAGATTCACAGCTTTTAACACAGATTCAGGTTCTCCATCAATGGGATGGCTCAGAGGCTCGGGGCTCGGCAAGCAGAGCTGTGCAGCAGCCAGGAACGGGAGCAGCCCTCCAGCAAAGCCCATTTGGGGCAGTTGGACAATTTGAATAATTATTAATGGAGCTTGACACCTGAATGGACTGGCTGGTGCTGCCTCTGCCACTCGCAGCCTGGGGGGGACACTGCTGTAAATCAGTCCAAACAAAGGCCCTGAGCTCCACTAGACTGGAACTAAAATTAGGATGGGTTGAAATCTTGCAAAAAAGCATTTTCTGCAGAAATGGAAGTTTTCTACTCCACCGAAAAATAATTTATTTTCTTTTTTAAATTTCAGTCTCTGGTAATATGAAAATTTTCAGGATTCAAGGCAAATACCCAGGGGCTTTTCTACACAGAAAGGTCTTTGCAGATCTGCTCTCTTTGCCTTCTGTCCAGATGCACTCATGCCCTCTTCTGTGCATCCATCCAAGGGGAGAGAATTTCTCCCTCCCGCCCTTATCCATGCTACAGAGAACTTCTGGTTCCCTATGGGACATTCCCAGGTATGCCCCACATGAAAATAAGTGGAAGAAAATCAGCTTGGGATTTCAGTCCTGAGTTTTTCCATTCCCTCATTGCTAAAGGGGTCAAAAAAGATTCATGGCCAATACAGGCACCAAATTGTGAATATTGTAGACACAGATAAGAGAAACATTCAGAGCCAGATCAACTTCTCAGCTTGGACCTGGACTCTGGGCTCCTAAATGCTGCCCACTGAAACTTCAAGAAAACTGAGTGGCCTTTCCCCAGTAACAAGAGATTTTCAATCTTCCAAGCCCTGATGTGACCCCATCACATCCTGCCAGCACATCCCAGCTGGGGTGGGGCTGTGCTTGCACGGGGATGAGCAGATGGAGCCCTTATGTGCCCTGGGGGACCTCCCTGACCTCTGCACACCCCACATCCCACCAGCTGCTGTTGGGCCCACCAGCCTGGACAGATCTCCTGAGTGACCTGAGGAGTCCAGAATGGCATGAAATGTCTACACTGAGGTCACTGAACTGCTCAGGAGATGTCACAGAGCTTGGACCGCCTTCCACAGGGATATTCACTCTGCACAATCAGGGGAGCTGGTTACCCTGGCTGATCAGTGGGGATGGACAGGCTCCTCTGGAGGAGACAGAGACCAGGAGCTGAGCTCCACTGCTCCTAAAGGAGCCCCTCTCTCCCTGGGAAGCTCAGAACACCAAGACCAGACATCAAGCACTCTGAACACCCTGTAATCATATGCCTCCCACCATGAGCTCTCCAAAATCAGGACGGCTTCTATGGGCTGGGCACTAATATTCCATTTTTAAAGCAGGTCCTGGCTGCTTTTTTCCCAGTCCCTTCCCTGCGAAGCTGTGCTTGTTAGTGAAAGTGAAGAGACTTTTGATTTCTAAAGCCAATGTTAGAATGAGCATTTCCCCATGAGAGCACCTGGTTCTCGTGTTTAATGAGTAAACACAAGGAAACAGAGGCTTGAAGAATGATTGTTCCCAACATCATTACTTCTGAACCCGACATTAAAGCAAAGTAAAAGACAACAGCACAGCAGTTCTTTGTTTTTCCACCACTCTCCCTAAAAAATATCTTTAATGAGACGCATTTGAAGTCTAACATGGGGCCGTTCTCCTAGATTATAATTGATAAATCTTCCAAATTGGTGTGGGGGGAAGTATTGTGTAATAATTACTTGTTCCTTTTGAGGAAATAAATAAAATATGAAAAATGTAATTACTAACTGGCAAAATGCAGCAAGTGGGTTTCCCGCGGCTCTGCCGACCAGAGAGCGCGGAGCCGGGATTTCAAAAGTCTCTCTGCGAGTGCAGCATGACACACAAGGATGTTGCTGCTGCTCGTGTTTGTTTTCCAAGTGCCAGCTCCTCCAGTCGGAGTCACTGGCTCGTTTGAAGTCCTTGCATTTACTCCTGTGCCACAATTAATTTCGCTTTAAAAGGGAACAAATTGCCGCTCTTGTCAGGCTCGGGAGTGTGTGGGGAGGGCTTCTCCCAGCTGCCAGGGAGGGGACAGGGACAGAGTGCCTGGGGTCCCTGGGCATGTGGGGATGTCAGGGCCCCGTTTCCCTGGCACAGTGGGAGATGTGATTCCCACTGGGCTCAACAGACACACGGTTTTCCTGGCATGCCAGCTCCTCCTTACTCCACTCCCTGCACTCCCACCGCCCATTATTTCAAATTTTCCCGTAAATCCATACTAATTTCACCCAAAACCATCTCTAGCATGTCTCAGCTGGGACGCTCCCCCATCCTGCTGTGTTTTGGGGATTTAATCCCTGATCCTGCCCTGGGAGAGGTGCGCACACCCACTCAAAGCCCATAACAGCAGCTGCCAGAAAACAGTTTTCAAATCCTCGTTTTTGTGCCTCTCCGTGAGGCAGCAGAGGCCTGCTGGCCTTGGCAGGGTCACCACCTCCCTCTCCTTTCCCTGGAGCATAATTCTTGCTCCAGCTGCTTGGAGAGAGGCAAAACACTGCAAAGGTGCCTAAAGATGCTTAGACCTGAGAAATTCGCTGTTTCTTGCGAGATGCAAAGATTTTCCCCGAACTTTCAGCAAAGTGGTTTCACTGCCTTGTCCCTGGCTCAGCTGTATCCAGTATCTTCTGCGAATGACCCTCGTCTTCCCTCTCCAGCCTGGAAAGTTCATGCTCTGCTGCAGTCATTAATCATTCAGAAATTCTCAGCCAACCCACAGATAAAAGTTTCGTTCAGCCCTAAATTAGTTCAAGTTCCAGACTTCTGATTCTCAGATAAAGCTGTCAAATATATATTCAAATATCTATATTCATGCCTTCTAGACCGTTTTCTCTTCTTGCTTTTTTAACCATTGCTCTGAACAACAACATGAAAATTTAATGGACTTAGAAGATTTCAAGCCAATTCTCCCCTTCCTAATTTTGTAAAATGTTATCATAAATGTTTTATGATGTTTAAAAAAAAATAAATCGCTCCTTAAAGTAACAATTTGAATTTTTCATGCACAATGAAGACCTTTATCTTATTCACAGTTGTCATTTTCTGTTTAGCATCACAACACAACACTAATAAAAAAATGCATTTGGATTGCCTTAAGCAGTTTTGCTGGTTTTAATGTATAGAACAGCTTTGTTCATGTTATTCCTTTCTATAGAGCACCCTTAGATCTTTGTTCTCCAAGAACATAATTTATTGGTTTTTAGGGAGGGCAGGTTACCTACAGAGCATGCTTTCCCTACAAAAAAAAAGGTGACTTTTTGATTAAAATACTGAGTGGTAAAATTCTAGCAAAGAAAACCATCAGCACATTACTGTAGTTTTCTGAATTATAATCTTTCAGTTTGGTCCTGACCTAATCCAGCCTGATTAATACCCAAGAGCAATTTTCAGCAAAGTGGTAGAAAGTATTTCACTAAAAACCCAAAGTATTTCACGGTAAACTCCGTGCTGGACAGATGTGCTGTCAGCAAAGCAAATCTTTCTTGGTTGATGTGCCCCCTCATCCCTTGGTCAAGAGTGTTTGTCCATGAAAAAAGGTGGAAAGGCCCTGAAAACCCCGAATTGAAATCTAAACTGCAGATGAATTAATCCTAGAGTGGCCTGGGCATGGGGCAGGGTGAGCAGCACACCTGGGATCAACCCCAGAATCCCAAATCCTGCAGGACAGAGGCTGTTCCCTGTGAGGCTGAAGAGAAGGAACAGATCTCTTGGGTCTCCCCACTGAATAGATTTGCAGCTTTCCAGGCTCTGGGCTCAAAAATGCAGCTCTTTCAAGTTCCCAGGCAGCAGATTTTTCTCTCCATCTTTTGCTTTTGAGAATTCTAGGAGCATCTTCCATTAAATACGAAGATGTTTAGCCTTTTAACCCTCTAAATGCGATACCACAGGCTCGAGTGATCTATTGTCAGTTAAATTCACCCTCTACACTCTCTACTCCAGCCTGTCTCTTGTATTTTCCTCCCTGCTGCGTGCACTTATCCCTGCATTGAAAATATGCTTTTAAACTAACACACACTATTAGTTATTTTTAGGTATCAAAGACATTTTTCTCAAGATCTTTCTTCATTAATTCACTAATTCACTTTTTTTTGTCTTGATCCCATTTGCCCCATGTTCTTTATTGTCTCTTAACCCCGATGCTCAAAAGGCATCAGCACAGATTAACAGGGAGCCTGAGAGCTTCTGGAGAGCAGCATTTCATGTTCTCCTGCATCCTTTTAATCAGGTTTAAACTCTTGTGGCCTTCTGTTTAAGTTCAATTTGAAGGCAGCTAGCAAGCCTCAAATGAAAGACCAAATAAAACACATCAGCATCCCTTTTTTTCTATTTTGACACACATTGCAAATACACAGCAATGTAATAGGAGCCAGGGAAAAAAAAAATTAATGAGAAAGTTTTTCCCTTTCTATTAGACCTGCAAATAATTTTGCTTGAGCTGGTCAATAAGAGGGAGTTATCATAATGGTATGACAGAAAAAAATCCTCCTGTCTCTCCTCCTGAATGGTAAAATAAATATTGAGGGCAAGAGATAAGTGCTGCAGAAGATGTGCTGTAGACCTCTGGAACAGACATCTCTGGGAATCCACAGTAATAGATCCCAAACCTCAAACTCAAATGCTTCTCTGCTCAAATGCTTCTCCACACTGGGGTTTTCAGTATTCAATCCCAGCAGTGCTTCTGAATCTGCAGCCTGAGTCCATCTCAAATGGCAACCCAGTTCTAAATAATACATTATTGCAAAAACTGTAACTCTATCCCCCACAGACTGCCTGCCCCAGTAATAGCATCTTATTCCCAATTGCTTTTCCCATACCAGAATGAGGAAAGGCTGAGCTGGCAGTTAAAGCAAGGGATTGTGAGCTGGGGGTCTGGGGTCTAATCCCTGCTCAGCTCGTCATATGTTTTGGGAAAACACTTTACTCTTCTGACCTGAAAAATAAGGTGGCACTTCTTTATGTTGGGACTTAGTCCACCAAACTTTGCAAATGGATTTGAAATCCTTAACTGAAAAATACTCTAAAAGGTCAGAGTATAATTAGAAAATAGCTAATAACCTCTTCTTATTTTCTATTGCTGGGCCTGGCATAAGAAAAATAATTTAGACTAAAACCTCAGGGGTCTCAGAAGACTCATGAGAAGCCTGAACTGGCACAAGTCTTTTCCCTATGGATGTCCCAGTGATTGATTTGGATGGGCGCAGCCCTGAAATCGTGAACCTCCTTTGAGAGTTCCAGGATATTTCCCAAGGAAAGGAAAATGAAGAGGCTGAAAGGGATGAGAAGTTGCTTTGCCTTTAGGAAAGGGACCAGCAGTGGAACAGCTGTACAGCCTTGGGAAGAGAGGAAATTTCAACGGGAACTTCTGCCACTATTGCCTGTTTTGAGCAAGGCCTTGGCAGCAGTGGTAACAGATTTGAGCAGAGACACTGAAGCAGAAGGGGCAGGAGGCACTTGGGTCAGCCTGGGGTGTGTGACCTGGCAGCCAGTGCACAAGGCCAAGGACACGCCAGGCCTGCAGGGAAAGCACGTCCTCAGAAAGCACCTGCGGCTCATTTGGGCAATGGAGAGCAGGAGGGACCTCATGCTCAGGGCTGAGCACTTTGGGCAGATCTCGCTCCAGTGGGGACCGTGGGGCACAGCCCTGCTGCAGCCTGCTGTCCTCCCCGAGCCCCAGGAGCCCGCCTCGCATCTTCTGTTGGTATCCAAAAAAGAGAAGAAAATGTCTCAGATTATGCTAAGCAGCAGATCCTTGTCACCCCACCTCTGCCAATCACCAGATAAAAGGAGTCATTATTTTAAGACCCCTGCAGATGTCTGTCTGTCTTTTGTAATGAAGCCGCGAGCAGCCGCGATCGCCGTGGCACCGTTAATTGGAGCACCCACGGTGCCGGCTGCTGGAAGGCTCCTGTTTGTGTCACACGAGTGATTCCTCCTCCAGCAGCTCTGGTTTGCAGGCACACACGCACGTCTGCACACACATTTGGATGCAGGTGGCTCCAGAAAGCCAGACCAGGCTCCTTTGGGAGGGCAATGTCTTCCAGAACCCTGCTCAGCGTCTCCTCCGGGGGCTGCGGTGGACAAGGTGTCCTGTTGGCTTTATGGAAACCGACTGGCCACCCAAGCACTCCAGCTCCTGCCTGCCTGCCACCTGCAGCAATAAGCTCCATCAGGTAATTAATACCAGCCTTTACTACCTGCACTACTAGAGCTGCTACAAAGAAGACAGTTTTGTTACTTTTTAAAGAGCTTTCATGTGGTTGCTGGGGCTGGTGGTAAAAAAAAAATTAAAAAACCCTCATTCTCCCCCCAACAGCAGTCTGTACAAGTTACTTTGTATTTTCCTCCTCCCATACTCCCTTCCATGGCTTTGGGGCTTTCAAGTCATGTAATGTTTCGGCGTGGCACTGGGAGAGCAGCGAAAGAACAGAATCATCACAAGGATGTTTGAAAACTCTACAAAACTCTTCAGCAGCAGGGCAAGGTTAGTTAGCAGTCTTGTTTAGTTCAGTTTTATCATGGAATTTATTTACTGGAGAAAATTCAGCTCCAAGATGCCACATCTGGTTTTCCAGTGAGGATGTTCTAGCATTTTTTTTTTGCTTTTCCAAGAAGGAAGGAAAAGGAAAAAGCCCAAACCTGTGGCTGTCCAGAGGGAGCTTAACACAGCAGCTGGCCCGAGTTACACATCCAGTTGGTGGCTGAGTGTTAACTCAGAAAAATAAAATGTTTCTTCACACCATTTCCATCACTACTTTGCCCCTTCTTCCTTCCACCTCAATCCCTGCACCATCCAGTGCTCTGCTTGGAGAGCAGCAAGGCAAGAATTCAGAGATTTCTCTTCTGTTTAAGCCATATGGTCTACTATTTCCTATCAGCCTTCATGAGACCCTCAGAAATGTCTATTTAACAGATAACTGATAGCTCAGGGCCTTAGGTGACCTTCAAAGAGCTGAGCTGGACTCCAGACAGCCTACACAGAAGATCAGGTCTGCACCAGCATCCTGGAACTTTAAACTTCAGCTTAAAGTAGCCTTCCCTAAAGAAATCCAGAGGGTTTTGTGTTGATTCATTATGCTCTGTGCAAAACTTCTCATCTTATTTCTGCATTGCCTTTGGTAGCTCCATCTTACTGGATCTTGCTACTCTCTCTCCCAACCAGAAGTGATTACTGTGAATAAAGGGACCTTCTGCCATCTTTGCTACTTCAAAATGAGAGCAACGTGGTTTCTCAGCAGTGAAATCAAGGGGAACCAGATGTGACGAGCTGCTGTCCTGCAGCAGAGCACAGCTGGATCCAAACACACACCTGCAGATGTGGCACAGCTCCCAAGGCATCAGGATGGGCACGAGGACTCCAAACGAGGAGCTGCCTTCAGCCACTGTGTTTGGTTCTACTGTGGCTGAATTTCATGCAGGTCTGTCAGGTTCCTGGTGATTTATTCTCCCCCCAGCTTTCAAGAAAGGATCAGCATTTCCAAGTGCAGCCAGTGGAGCAGCCCCTCTCCAGGTCTTGGGGAGGGAGGAGTGAGGAAATCAGTGCTACAGCTCCAAAGAGATCAGCCACAAATTACGGCTCAAGAAGGGATGTCTGGACCTGAGCACACAAGGGATTTTGTTCAGAGTTTCTTTCTTGCTGTTGTTTTGGAGTTTTTATGAGCTAGCATGAAGCTGTCCCCCCTCTGAAACCAGGTTTAGCAGTCGAGGGATGTGATTGAAGTGGAAGTCAAGGCTGACAGTGCCTTCTCCTAGTTCCAGGAATAGAAGGATTTATCTGGTGTCTATGCAGGGGAGAGGAGAGTTATTCCAGCTCTGCATATCCCAAGGGGAACCTGGATTCAACCCTTGCTGCCTTCTCCTCCCCACTAAAGCAATGCAAGGTGGGATGGTGCAGTTGAGACCTCAGTGGGAAGGAACACATGACTCAAAAGCAGTGGGAAAGGTTCTTTTTTCAATTCCTCTGAATAAAGTATTTCTTTTTAAATAGAAGTTTGCTGAGGTTCACGTTAAGATCTGATGTATCAAATGCCCATCAGCCACATCTGACCTTACTCTGAGAGAACATTCAGGCACACATTCTTCTGAAGGGTTGAGATGAATACATGAGACACAAGATTTCCCAAAGGTTTGCCTTATCTAAACTAGATCACTTTTATTTCAGCGAAACTGAAGAAGCCTTCTGTAAATCCTGCAGAGCAGCTCCTGATTAGCTAGGCACATAAATACTTTTAAAATCATGGGCCTGTAGCTGGGATCCATCCTGCCCCATGCAAGTCAAGTGTCTGGTCTCTCCAGTCACACAGGCAGCTCCTATCATCAGTGGAGAGTGGACATCACCACAGGGCATCTCCTCAAACCTCCCCTGAATGTCAATCTAAGGGCTGACATCTCTCCCTTTGGGGCACTATCTCTGTCTGCTCATCATCAAGGGAGACAAGATGTCTAATTTCAACTGCTTAAAAGTTCTGTCTGAGTTAAAAGAGACAGATCCCACCCTTTACAACTACACTGATGAGATGGGTCAGTAATGCTGAAAACCTTCTGCAAGGCCTTTTCTGGATCTGCCCACGGGACAGAGTGGCAGCACACGAGGTGCTTTGGGCTGGTGTCTCACAGGAATGCTCAGAGTTTACCAGCAGGAAAGCGCTCCAGTAATGAAGTTTGAAGTTTAATGCCTTGAATGCTACCCAAAAGCAAATTTCAGATCAAATATTTCAAGTATTTTGTTAGTCAATCACCCAAGTTAGTCAGGAAGAAAGAGAAGCAATACGACAGAGCTGTTTTGCCAGCAGTGATGGAATGCTGAAGTTTAACTCTTTCAGAATAAGCAGGGAGAAGAAATAAGGTACAAACACATGGAGAAGTAATTTAAAATAATGAATAGAGGTGGTATTCTCTTTAACTGACCATCTGCAGCAATGTAGCCTCTGAAAAATTCCCCACTTCAAGGAAAAATTCATCATCTTTTCTTCAGACATCAGCATTGAAAACATCAGCTGCAGCCTGAGAGCAACCAGTTCGACTGGGAAGTGAAAGCAGTGGGGAATTGTGGCTCACTCTGAAGCAATGGAGCAGCAGAAGATCACCTCAAGGAACATGCCAGGGAGTTAGCAACACTCCCTAGAAAAGGCCACTGGAACAGCACAGCCTCATCCATCACGGCCCACAGAGGACAGCTTTACAGCCAGCAGGGACCAGGCTGGTAATTACAACACAGAAATGTGGCACGCAGGGTATTTGCAGACCAAATGGCAGAGGAGACACAGCCTGAGGGCTGGGATCTGCATTTCCATCCTCGGAGGGAGCAGGGGCTGGTGCTGCTCCAGCACTGGCCTGGCTGGAGGGTCACTCAGCAGAGTGGGCACAGCCCTGCTCCCTGCCAGGACAAGGGGTAGATCAGAGACCTGAGCATTAAACACATCAAAGGCACTCCCTGTGGCCTGCTGTGCCACAAGGACACAGCTCCAGGACACCTGGATCCCCTGTGGGATGGCGACTGGGGGACCTCTCCCTCACCCCGCAGCACTGAGCACACACCAGGCCAGGAAAAACAAATGGAAAGGCTCTGCTGCTGCCTGGGCTGCTGGCCACACTCATCTGCATCCAACACACTCTGAGCAGTGGCTTTAAACCCAGCCCAGGCCCCAGGACACTGCTGGGATCTCCCTCCAAGTGCAGGGACCTCAGAGTCTGGGAAAGCCAACGCCTGTGATAGAACTGAGATCTTGAACTGGAATATCCTCATTAATTATGACTTTGCAGGGAGGTTGCCAATGGGAAAGAATTTCATAGATGCAAGAGCTGTATCTTACTCCATCCCTTCCTTTTATGCTTCAAAAGATAGGCCAAATGATCTGGTAGCATATGAAGTTTCTAATTATTCCCAAAGCCCTTGGCTCTTCCTGCATTAAGGGCCAGAGATAAATTCTCCCTGGAAAGGTAACAGAGCATGGATCCCAACACAAAAACAGCCAAGAACACAGGATGTTTGCAGTCTGTGAGAAAGACCTGAGACCCTGTATGTCAATATTTAGATGTCCATCCAAAATCCAGAGTTCTAAACTTAGCCCCAAACATAGCACAGCCAGATCTGAATCTGTTTCATCTCTGGCAAAGTACATGTCCTGCAAATTCTGTTATTTATTCATCTCATTTGTTTTCCTTGGTCATCCTAGACACAGGATGGAAATTATTTATCAGACAGGATTCTGGGTAGATGCAATTAGGCTTTTATCATTACAGGGAAAGGGTGCTCTGCTAAAGTGAGATTTGGAGAGAGGATCTGAGGGCTTCCCAAGGCAGCCATGGCATTTGACACTGGCTGAGCAGCAGCTCAGTGTGAGGGGACAAAGCTCAACACCTGCCCAGTGCAGTGAGTGTAGGGATTTCTGAGGTGAGACAGGATTTTGGAGCCTGGCAGTCCTGGGATCAGGTCCCTCCCACCTGCACAACAGAGCTGCAGGGTGGTGGATGCTGGACAGTCCACACAGAACACAGTCTACTTCTCCAACATGTGATTCTCACAAGAATTGCCACCTTACCTCTGGTTTTCTGGAGGTTCTATCCCATGGATTTGATCACTGCGGGGATCTGCCCAAAGGACTGATGTCTCCCAGAATGTCGGGGAAGAAGCCTTGTCAAATACTAGCTCAGGACATCACTTCTCTTCCCAGTTATCCTTTGATTTTTTTCAGCACCAAAATCAAGCACACTTTGACCCCTGAGAGCAAAGAATGACCTCAAAGCTCCCCTTAAGCTTCCCAAAGAGAGGCTGGGCTTCTCCGAGGGCTTTTTGGAGAAGGGGAAAGAACTAACACTGACTGTAGGTGGCTGCTTGCCCAGGTGCATCCAGAAGAGCCCACAGCTGGGCAGATGCTCGGCTCAGGAGTGTGATGGAATTACAGGAGTGGCCACATCAGTCAGAGCACAACCCAAAACAGACAAGGAAAAATAGTCTGGCCTCTGATGGACAGGAAAACCAAGAGAGATCCTAGGACAGCACCCAAATAAAGGAAAGGGCAGCTGTCAGGGAGCAGGGGCTGTGCCACAGAGCACGGCCAGCGCTGACAGCCGCGGGCTGGACAGCCCAGCAGCTCCTGCTCTGCTCCTGACAGGAATGCTGACAACTTGTCCTTTCCCAGGCCTTTGGTACGAGGAGAGCAATGGCTTGGTTTGGTTTTATAGTTCCCATGATATCAGGAGTTAATTGTAACCAGCACATTCCCTCTCCCAGTGCCTCCGAGGGCCGGAGACAGGCACTCGCCTCTCTTGGCTCCACGTTCCCAACGTGCCTTTGAAACTATTTGCATTTCAAAACTTCTGTACTCGAGCTGTTTGCTGGATGAGCTCAGCTGACAGACACCCTGGGCCCAGGGCAGAGAGGGGAAGGAAGTCCTAGTGTTGTCACCAGGAAAAGCCAGAAAAGCTGAACACAGTGTGCTCAAAATCACCTAAATCCAGGCTGGGGAGAGACAGATAAAAGTGTCAACATATATCTGTGTCAGAAATAAGTTTGCATACAACACATAAAACTGATGAGATCCATTCAACAGCTGCACATGCAGCATGGAGAATGTGATTCTTGGAAGAGCTTCTGGTTAAAGCAAGTGGCCCGTCCCATCAGATTGCAAGGAGAGTTCTCCCAACCCTCCAGCTCAAGGGGGAATTGCTACAGCTGATAGAACGTTGTTGTACTAATATTTGTAATGCCTTTGAGAGTCTCAGATCATGAGTACCACTAGAGGAGGGCAAAACATTATATAAGCAAGAGCCAGTTGTTATCCCCCTGTCTTGTGGTCTCTTGCAGGTGATGGCTGCTCCATGGATGGGCTGTTCCTGCTGCTCAGTATTTTGTTTCCTTTTGCTTTCACCCTGACTGAAATCTGGAGGATGGAAATGCCAAGTGCCTGCATTCAGAGGGATCTACTTCCCTGCTCAGCAGAGGCAGCCTCGATCTTCCCCATATCTCCTTCCTGCTCCCTTAGCAGTGAGCTCTGCCTACTTTAATACAGGCACAAGAAAGGGAAGAGCCTTGAGCTGGAACATGAGTTCAGTCCAACACTTCAATCCTGAGAATGGAAACTCACAGTCCCTCAAGAGGAGAGAGGCTGGGTTGTGGTTTCTGGAGGGAGAAATTTAATACAAGCTTGTAGAGTAAATAAACTGCAACCTCATCCCTACGTCTGGTGTGTGAGAACCTTGGCCAGGCAGAGGGAAGGAAACCCTGTCCCTAATGGTGCTGGAGCAGGGAGCAAAGTGAAAGCAGATGCAAGGCTGGGATGGGCCCAGGCTGGTGGGCACTGCTCCTGCACAGGGACTTGGCATGCTCTGGTGGCTGGTGCCCACTGCTAACCTTGGGAATGGGAATGGAGAATGGGATGGGGAAGGGAATGGGGAATGGGGAATGGGATGAGGAATGGGGAATGGGATGAGGAATGGGGAATGGGATGAGGAATGGGGAATGGGATGAGGAATGGGGAATGGGATGAGGAATGGGGAATGGGATGAGGAATGGGGAATGGGATGAGGAATGGGGAATGGGATGAGGAATGGGGAATGGGATGAGGAATGGGGAATGGGATGAGGAATGGGGAATGGGATGAGGAATGGGGAATGGGATGAGGAATGGGGAATGGGACATGGGATTGGCAATGGGATGGGCAGTTGGATTGGGACATGGGATTGGGAAGGGAATGGGCAATGGGATGAGCANGGAACAGGATGGGGATTGGGCAATGGGATGGGCAATGGGATTGGGACAAGGGATTGGCAATGGGATGGGCAGTGGGATTGGACATGGGATTGGGAAGGGAATGGGATTGAGATGGGCAATGGGATTGGGCAATGGGATGGAGAATGGGGTAGGGAATGGGATGGGCAATGGGATTGGGAAAGGAATGGGCAATGGGATGGGGCAATGGGATGGAGAATGGGATAGGGAACAGGATGGGGATTGGGCAATGGGATGGGCAATGGGATTGGGACAAGGGATTGGCAATGGGATGGGCAGTGGGATTGGACATGGGATTGGGAAGGGAATGGGATTGAGATGGGCAATGGGATTGGGCAATGGGATGGAGAATGGGGTAGGGAATGGGATGGGCAATGGGACAGAGAATGAGATGGAAATAGGATGGGCAATGGGGTGGGAATGACTCTTCCCATGCTGTCCCATGCCCATGGGACCTGACACTGGTGATCGCTGTGGGTAGGGCAGGAGGCAGCTCCAAAGGGCAGGGACAGGAAATTTCCTAAACTCTCTTTTATCCACAGGGACACTCAAGTGTCACAGAGCAAAAATCAGCCTGCAGAGCATCATTGTGAACTTAAAAAATACCCACCACAAACTTCCCCAGCTATAAAGGACTGAGCTGAAGCCATCCCAGAAGACCAGAGTTTTAAATTGGTGGCCAGCTCTCTCAATTGCTGCTCCTGGGTTTTAATTTCCTGAAGTGTCTCATTTCTCTCCCCCACCAAAGGGAGCTGGAAAAAAATCCTCTTTCTCCCTTTTTTTCTCCCCTCCTCACAGTTGCTCTTTGAGTAAGGCCATACCTAACAATTATTCAGGAAAACATTATGTTGACATTACTGTTTAGAAAATAAAAAAGGGTTTTTAAAGCTAGAGAGTAACATCGTGACCATATAGCACTAGTGAATGATTAAAAATTTAGATGACTGCCTTTGAAACAATAAAAAGCTTTCGAAGCTTCTTAATGAGCAGCTATCAGAAATAAAGCATTTAAAACTTCAGAAAGTGCCTCTGTGGAAATTTCATTGTCTTTGATGCTGTAAAATAACTGCAGGGTGGATTCATTTCAAGTTCTTTTTAGCATACTGGTCGTTTAGAAATATTGGGAGATATCTTTCTTAGCAATATGTGGGGAAAACAATGTCTTGGTCGCTTTCATTTATCTGCAATTTGACAGGAGTGCAGTTTATTAACTTGAAAAGAGACAGATACATTATCTGAAACACAGAGAGTATAGTGGGTATTGCCTCCTTTTTATACCAGTGGGAGTCCATGACACTTTGAACTTGCTCACCATTAAACGCCTTCCTGAGTTGTTGAAGAGGCCTTTAAAAAGGGAGCCTGTGCATTTATGATGTAAATTCGTTATTTTGACAGTCTTTGAAATCTGTCATATTCACGTCCAATTTAATGCACCGCAAAAATTCTTTTCTTTTAAAATACTTTTCTTTTAAGATTTCAAAGCCATTTTCATGTAGAAAACTATTGTTATACCTAATATATCCTGAAAGTGTTTTAGCAAAGGAACTTATATGATTCTGTTTTAAGTCATGTCAGGTTTTAAAACATGTCATTTCTTCAAATAAGCTTTGACCACCCCATCTTTTTTTTTTTTTTTTCATTAGTTAAAGTGCACTTGATTTCCATGGATACAATTAGTCAGAATATCTGCTATAGGATCATCATTGGATCAAACAGGGTCCTTTCAGGCTGTATTCCACAGAGCAATTGCCCACATATCTGAGATCAATACAGCCCAGCACACAGGTAGGGAGATGCAGGGAGCTGAGGGCTGGTTGGGAAAGTGGAGGATTGTACTGAAGCACAGCACATTTAACGAGAACCTGGGCCGGTGGGAAAATTAAACAGCTCCTTTTAAAATGATGAGCTCTGAGTATTTACTCTGAACATGGAGTGGGGCGAGGAGGAGCAGGACAGGAGGGGGCCGGGAGGCATCTGATGAAATCCAAGTTCAGTTTATTTCTGGTCAAACCCAAGCCTCACACATTTCAACTCAATCTTCAATCCAAACAAACCTCCTTAGGCTTGCTAATCCTCATTACACAGTGGATTTTAGCTGTACCTGCACTTCTTTATCAGTTTGCAAGATATTTTCAGCCGGTACAGAGGTCTTCATGCAGCTCTGCTTCAAAGCCGTGTACAGAGGAGGTTCTGTGCAGAGTTTCAGAGAGTATTTTCATTTACAGATGCCTTATCACTTTGGGAGAGGGGGTGGTGGGCAGGGGGAACACATTCCTCCAAAGCAGCCCAGAATCATCCTAATCTAGGGACACGATCAAATAAGAGTTTCAAAGATCTCCTACTACAAAGGAAGGCATTAAGCTCACTCCTTGCCTGCCCAGGCTCCTGGGCTGTTTTGGAATACATGGAAATATCTCTGTAGCACGAAGGAATCTTCCACTGATGGTTTAAGCACCATTTCACGTGTCCCCAGTGGCTGGGTTTAAAATGCAGTGCACCACGAGTGAGATAAACCAGGAGAATCATTACTTCAGTGGCATTTAACCCTATAATTGGGTGGTTTTTTTGGGCCCTGATTTTATAAGGTCACCCTGTTATTTCCTTTGCTGGCTGGCTTGTGATGGTGCTCTCACATGTTATTACTCTCTTCCATCACAAGGAATGATATTTTGGGAGTGAAAGGGCGAAAGATTTGTAAGGACTGTCCTTTCCCACACTGTGATTGTCTGAAAGCTTCAAACAGCCAAAGGCTGAGTGGAAATGTGCTTTAGATGGTGTCTCTGGGGCAGAAATCCCACCTGGTCTAGGGGTAGAAAAGAACTGTAAGGATCTGATTATTTCATGGTTAGATCACTTCGTCCCCCTGCAAAGGGAGGAATATACTTTCCTGATAGAGCTTGTATCAGGTATTAAACCAATACTACACTTGATCTCAGCAAAAAGGCCATTAAATCTCTCAACTTGAAAAAGGCATCTTGCTCCTTGAAGCAGGGAATCCTGCAGTGCCTGCTGCCTGCTAACCCGATGGCCCGGCTGCGCTCGCTCGCAGAATTCATTTCTGCTATCATTTCCCCCAGCCTCGCATTTCACTGGCACGAGCAAAACCTTGGGCTGCATGAGAAAATACTTTGAAATGGTGCCTAATTGACTTGGGCCTGGTTCAGGATATAGTACACCACACAAACCACCATAACATCAATCAGAGGCACAGAGGATGTCCCCATGTTTGGCTTAAACTACGGGGTATTTCCTTTGCCGAAAGCATTTTAATCACGCTTAAGTATAGGTTTGCCGTGGCAAAAAAGACAGACCTATTCCAGTCGTTGATTTTTCCCACAGAAGGAAACTTCTGTCAGGCATCCCAGGAAATGGCCCTGGGTTCGTTGCACCAACTGCACTGACTTCACCAGCCTTATCGTGCCTCTCCTCTTTTCACTCCCACAAAAAGTCGTGTTTCTGTGGTCTGCGAGAGGAAAATTTCCGTCCAAGTCTGATGGCATTAAGCTTAGCCTCTGGGATCTACTCTCCCCCCTTTTCCTCCTGGGTTTTGTGCTCTTTCCCCTCACTCCCCCTCTCCAATTAGTGCTCTGATAGTGCCTCGCTGGTAGAGGAGAAACACGAGCCAGTTGTTAAGGATATAAAAAATATTGTTTCAAGGAGGCTACTGAAAACAGGCAAAACCTGTGGTTCTCTTGGGCATGACTGCCCTGCTCAACAGAGCCAGTCTGCACCCAAAATTATGGCATTTTCATGCCTCAACACTGTCAGAGATGAGCTAATCACTTACTTAATGGCTGTCATTGTCAGACACAACTATTGGGTTTAAACATCTCAATTTTCAGTCATGCAAAAGTCCAGGCTGAACATTTTCACTAAGCTTTGAGTAACCTCTGTGAAAATCAAATCTAAGGAATCAAAAACTGCATTTGGAAATCCAGACTGACAGGCAAGAAACCAACCAAGGGGTTGCTCCCCTTTAGAGCAACAGCTCAGGGAGAGCACCACCTATTTTTGGGTTGGTTCCATGAGGGAGGCTGTGGACTTTGTGCATTGCCAGAGTTGGAATTAGTAAGAAATTAAAATCATGCCTGGGCATGCCGGGGACAATCATTAATGGCCATTTCAGTCATCATCTCCATTTCCCAGTGCACACAACAATCTCATTCTTTATCTTTCTCTTCCTATGAAACAGGGGTGATCTGCTTACAAATATCAGCAAGAGACAGAGGAGTAGAAAGAGGGGAACAAGCCCATGTTAAACCACCCTGATAAATGAGGCATACAGCAGGGGAGAGGATGAGACAGTGCATGAGAATAAAAGCACCACTCTCTAAAAAAGCCCTCTGAAACCCAAGTTGTAACTCATTGTCTTGCACTGGTGTGCAGGGAGCAGAGCAAACACATAAATGACAATTAACATCCCAGCTGACACCAGCCTCAATTTCTGACCCACTGAGATGCCACCCCTGGGAACAGCCATGAGATCAGTATTTTATTGGAGAGAGGGTTCAGGGCTAATTCCAGCTGGACAAAGCTGGCAAATGAATCCCACACACACACGTCAGAGTGAGGAGGGATGTTCCCCTGGCAGCTTCAGCCATGGTTCCTGCTCTGCTGGCAGGGGGCTGTGCCCACGTGTATGGACTCCACTGCATCCAGGACAACAGGAGCTGATCCTCACGTGCCCAGCTCCAAACCAGCTTGGATTGAGGAGCTAAATCCACTGCCCTTAGCATGACATGAGACTGCAAGTGCAGAGCCCTGCAGAGTTTTGACAAAAAGCCCCACTCAGCAGGCAGGACACTGAATCCTGCCCTGCATTTCTAAATGGCCTTCAGGCACAGCCAGTGCCCTGCCCTGAAGGGAAAACCAGCTGCTTCCAGGGAAAAACACAAGGAACAAATGTTCTCCTGTGGCCCTCTGTCCCAGACTCGCAGCCGTGTGCCCCAGTCCAGAGCCCTGGACCTCACACCAGCACTCCTGGGAATGGAAGGAACAACCACTCACCCTCATTTGGGAAGGAACAGTTCAGCTTAATGCAAATATTGCCCAATTATGTGAAAGGGCTCAGTGCCTTGGACACACGGCTGCAATTCCTGAAAGAATCCGAGCAAGGCAAGATCAGGGAATCCTGGTCTGTTGGGCAACATCAGCCAGAGAACAAACCCAGGGAGTCACAAAGGAGCACCACAGCACTGGGAGACAGCCAGGCCATCCTGAACCGTGCCTAAGGGTAATGGTGACAGAGAGGAAGCCATGGGATGGAGTGGCCTTGCTTACACTTCCCACAGCTTTGTGCTCCTCTGTTTCCTGACCCCCACCTTCACCTGCACAAGGATGCACACGCCCAACCCAGCTGAGATGCTTTTGGTTCAGCCAGGCTCCCCCAACATCCCTTCTGCTAAAATTCACTTGATATTTTTGCTATTTGTTTTTCATCTGGGGGTTTGTTAATGTCCCCTGAAACAGTCTGCAAATGCAAATCCTGCTGTTAGGATTGTTGAAAGAAATCAAAATTTAAAAAAAAAAATAATATTAAAGAAAAATCAGAAGGAAAACATAAAAAGTAAGAGGCAATGAAATATCTCCCAGACGAAAAGGGAAAGAGTAAAACTGCAACAGTGGGTTGCAAAAGCAAAATCCATTGAACTTCACAATCCTAGCAACACATCCCTTTGTTTACGAACCATCTGAAGCAAGTTCTACCCTGCAAACTCCATGGGGAACCTTGATTTCTCTAGCCAAATTAACTAATTTTCCTAACACACACTAAAATCTGGCCATTTGATCTGTCGCTCAAAGCCTGGCCTCCAAGTAAAAGAAAACACCCCGGAGTTTTGATTCCACAGCAGCCCACAAGGAGAGGGACAGCATCCCCAGCAAACTGGGCTGCACGAGGGGTGCTCCCCACTTCTCATCCAGGAGGGGCACCCAGAGCTCAATTGTGCAGGAAAAAATATTTAAAATTACAGAAATAAACCCATTTTTGTATATAAAACAGAGTATATCTTTATGCCATATGTAAAATAATTGTCGTTTAAAGTCTCGAGTAGACTGAGGAGAAAATAATGGGACTTCACTTCCTTCACCTTGGAACCCCCATGGCACCCAAATGCTGTTTCTGTCTCTGCTCCCAGGTACTGAATAACTTCAGCTGCAGCTGGAAAACCCACACAGATGTCCATGAACACAGGCTGTGTCAGGGATTTATGTGGGGCAAAATCTGGCTATAAATATAATGGAATCACAGACTCCTTTAAGCTGGAAAAGACCTTTAAGGTCATTAAGTCCAACTCTAAACCCAACACTAAAATTCAGTAGGATGAACTTTAGAGGCAACCCAGAGATATCACAGGATAAGGTCAACTCAAAGATTTTTTTTCCCCCATTTTTCCTACCCAATGTCTTTTTACTAACCTTTGAGAATTTCACTTCTTTGATTCCAGCTAAGCACTGGGAACAATTCCAGTGGCCGTGCATCTCTGAGGCAAAGTGCCTAAAATAGCCCAAGGAATCCATGCTGGGGCAAGGGCTGTTATGGGAAGGAGATAACCTCCATCCTCTGCCTCAAGGGGGAAAATTGTGCTATTCCTGCTCCAAACCCTGTGCTATTCCTGCACCACAGACTCGGAGCAGTCTTAATCCAGCTCCTTCCTGGAGGTACAGGGGTGTCCTGTGTCCCCTCACCCATGAGGGATTCAGAATTTCAATTTGATGCCCTACTGAGTAGACTCCATCCCATTGCCTTACAAAAAATGAAGGGAAAAAAGCTGGAGAAAGATGAAATGATGCTTTGAGTGGTCCAATGCAGTAGAATGACTTAGTGATGTGAATATTATGGTCCAATTTGTGTTTTATGGGATGTGAAATCCAACAGGTTCAGAGCTGCTTTCCCATCCTCACATGAGACTCCCAACAGCTTTGAAGCTGCTGCTGAAGCTGTTTGCTTTCTCCAAGAAAGCTTTTGTCCACCAGGACCAGATGGAGATCTCAAACCTCGTTTGCAGTGAAGATAAAATGCCAGAGACAACACGAAGCAATAACCTAAATGGAAATGCTGACGATGGGCTGGAAAAGACATATTCACAATGTCACTGCTGGCACTTCAGTGTCAAAGTCAGCAGGCCCAGACAGACAGACAGACAGACAGGGAGTGCACAGAGCTGTAAGAGAACCTAACACATATTTTCGTTTATAACTTTCTGATTGTTCATGAATTATTTTTGTACCAGTGTTTCCCCAGCTCCTAAGACATGACTAACTACAGGAGAAGCCTGACAAAAACTGGATTGTATTTGAAATTCTTGTCATGCAGGTGAATGTGACTGGGCAGTTCAGCCCCACCGAGCCAGTGACTCAGTCCCTGGTTTGCAGTGGCCAGAGCTGGACGTGACTGCCCTGCAGCCCTGGTTCCAAATGACCCATTTACTGAGCCACCCCTGCAGACAGGGCTGTGACAGGAGAAATTCACAGGAGAAAGGCAAAGGGGAGCACAGAGAAGGTGGTTTAGAAATAAGAGCAGATGTAGATAGGACAGGGGGAATGGCTTCACACTGACACAGTTTGATATTAGGAAAAAATTCATCCTTGTAAGGGTGGGGAGGCCGTGGCACAGAGAATATGTGGCTGCCCCTGGAGTGTCCAAGACCAGGTTGGATGGGGCTTGGAACACCCTGGGATAGTGGAAGGTGTCCCTGCCCATGGCAGGGGTCTTGGAATCAGATGATTTTAAGGTCCCTTCCACTCCAAACCATTCCATGATTCTGTGCAGACTGGGGAATGCTCTGCTGCGTTCACCCATCTTTGGGTGCTCTTTCTGCCACAGAGATTTAATCCAAAAAAATGCACAAAACGTTCTGCCAGCTTCAAAGAGAAGTTCCCAGCGACAGCTCTGCCTCTCACAGGGTGCAGCTCAGCACAGCTCCCCCCTCCAGGGTCTGGGTGGGAGGCTCCCTGATACATTTTACAGCTTCATGATTCATTTATGATGATTATTTTATGGGCTTTCAGGTAAAGCTGCTGCTCACCTGTTTGAAAGCCCAGCTCACACCCCTGCCTGGTGGGAGCACATTCAGCCACGGAGCTGTCACCAGCCCAGGCAGTGTCCCCTGCTCCCTGGCTGTGCACCTGTGCCCTCCTGGCATCCCAGCATGGAAAACTCCCCAGGCACAACGCTGCTCCTGGGAGAGCTGCTCTGCCTTCTGCTTGTGGGGTCTCTGCTGCACAAACACTCGGGCTGCTGAACAAAGAGATATTACAAAAGGAGAGGAGGCAAACAGGCTCCTGCTTGCCCCTCCAGAAGGAGCAGCAGCCTGGGGTGGGCAGGTGCTGTCCCTCACAGCCACCCCGGCCTGGCTGAGCTCAACAAGCAGAAAAAGGAAGTGGAGGCTGCAAATAGCTCCCAGCTCTGATGCCATGGTCATGAACATAAATTCTCATTTATACTAAAGGCTTCTTAGCTTGGCAAAGTGATTTAAAAGGGTGGCAGTGGAAGGGATAATCATGCTCATGCTTGTGCTGATCAGAACAGGTGAGCTCACAGCAGGTTGTTTCTCTGCAGAGGCTGCCTAAGGCAGGTGCTGGGAGCTCCCAGAGTTAATTTTCTGGTAGCCATGGCCAAGACATGGTGCAGGTGGCTCCTAGCAGGAGCATCACCCTCCCAGAGCAGTGAGCAGAGCAATCCTCATTTTGCTCTCCTCCAAATGAGTGGAATCAATCATTCACTTCAGTACTGGACCATCATTCCAGTTACTCCCTTTTATTCTAGATGAGCAAAATTGTTTTCCTTGGCTCTCATGGTGCACCTGTGCTCTGTTATCTCCACCCTGTGTCAGACCTGGCTCTGCTCTTTCTTCTCCCCCTGCTTTTCTCTCCAGGTCCCCTCCCATGTGACACAGTGACCGTGCAAAGGGAAATGTGCAGTTCTGGTGATCTAGGACACTAAAACCCGTGCTCATGTGCAGGTTGAAAAGGCAACGGAGCAGTGCTGATGTGGTGCAGACACAGCTCACGCCAGGGAATCACAGCTCCAAAGCCAACAGCACTGATCCAGCACGGCCCCAGGGGCAGCTCCTGCTCCCACACTGCACCCACAGCCCCTTCCCTGAGCTCTGAGGCTGCTACAAAGCCAGAGGGATCTGCTGAGGGCAGGGACAGATTCCCAAAGGCAGCATTTCCCTGAGCAGGGGACAGCCCATGGCCACTCATGGCCAGGGTCTGGGGGGGCCATGCCAGCTCCAGCACAGCAAACACCCACAGAACCTGGGGATGCTGGGGACTAAAGGGTTCCACTGATGAAAAACAGGCATTATCAACCTCAGCTTCTGCATCCTTTCCATACAAATAATTGCATTTTCTCTCACTCCCCGCAGAGTTCCAATGAGCCCCTCACAGCAGCTCCTGTTTAATTCCAGTATCACCTCCAAGTCTTATCCTTATTCCCTCTGAGCAATATTCAGGCCCACAGTGCTCCAGCTTGTTCCCTGCAATGCAATTTTATCTGAAACCTGCAGATTCTGGTGGCCCCACCAGTGCCCCTCCCATGCATTTCACCTTGTCCTGGAGCAGGGACAAGCTGAGGTTCTGCCACAGGTGGGTCCCCATCATTGTCCCCTGAGGGGCTGTGCACATACTTCTCCCTCCCATGAACATGGATTTGGGAATTTTGCAGCAGGAATGAAGGTACACAGCAAAAAAAAAAAAAATTTGATTTCCCTCTGCAAGGTTTCCCTCTCACCCTGTATTTGTCAGGATCTGCTGAGATTCAGCCTCTGAGTTTTTCTTGGGGAAGGCAGGGGGGAAGCATTTGTTTCCTAGTTCCAGATTTTGTCCTGCAGTTACATGTTTGTCCATGAAAAAAAAAAAAGTCGTCTATTGTAAAACTTGTCAAATGAGACCACCCAAGTGGCCAGAGGGAGGGAATTGGGAAGGAGGAAGAAATGCCTTGAAAACCATTTTCTTTTTGATGGTTTAGAAAGGGAATTGAATGTTATTGTCTCACTTTAAATATGTTCTTTATGAGGAGGTCATGTAGCAGGCACATAATTTTCTAATTACAACCATGCAGATAACATGGAAACAAAATATATGGAGATTTTCCAAAACAGAGGATGCCTTTTCAAACAATATACTGTACAGTTTGTCTTCCAAGGCCCAAAATAAAGCAGAGAGCTTTGCTCAGGAGGAACTCGATACAGTTGTAAGCTGCTAATCACTTCCTTTTACCCACTGTTTTGTTGTCAGCAGAAAACCTAAACCCAGTCAGCCACTAGATGATAACTGGAAAATGCTGTCTGAGATTTGGTGGAGGTGTCTCGGGTTGTGCTGGTGCCATCCTGGAAGAGCCTCCCTAAACCCACTCTCAGGAAAGGAGGAATTCAGCCCCACTGTAACCCCCCCCCCTGAGATCCAAAGAGTTTTCCCAGAAAAACTTGCTCACTGCATGATCACATCCCATTAAATCGACAGGAAATGAGGCTTAAGTGAAAACTACTGTTCCTTTCCAAACATCTCAGGGAAAGGGGGGACCTGGGGCTCTGTTTCCCAGGCAGAGAGAGGTGGATCCAGGTGGAATCACCAGCTCCTGCCCCTCCTCCTGCCAATTCCCTCAGTCCAGCTCCAGGACACTCCCAGTTTGGCACTGGCAGAGGCAGGTTTCTCCCAGGGGAGCTGAGATTTCTGTCCCTAGCTTGGGGTGATGTGGCTCCCAGCATCTTCCCAGGTGAAACAAGGCATGGATAAGGAGGGAAACCCTGTACAGCACCTTCCCCACACACCTCGGGGATGGAGGGCAGCAGCAGCCAGGGCTGGCTGCCTTCCCACCAGGGTTTTGCAGGCATTGGCTTTCCCCACTGTCTCTCTGGTGTTTCAGCTGCCCAGACTGGGATCAGAGAGGTGTCCACCTGCCCTGGGACACCTGCAGGGTCACAGCCAGCAGCCAGGCTGGCAGGGTCAGGTGTGCCCTGGACAGGATCCCATGGACATGTGCCCATTGCAGCGCCAATTCCTTCGTGGAGATGGAAAACTGTGGGGGAAAGGTGGGAACGTGTCCCCAAGATGCCCTTCTTGGTCTTCTCCACCTGCTGAGGTTGAAGGAGGGGATGCATTTGGGTGCAAAATGGGCTCATAAATTATCTCTGGGGTTTTATCCCTTCCCAGAGCTGCCTGCAGTAGAAAAAGCATCCTGTGAGTGCAGTACCGATAATCCTTGTGTGCAAAGCTCCATCTCCGGGAGGAGCAGGTGGAGCCACACCTGACCAGGACATCCTGAGAGCCAGGATGGAGCAGGACAACTGCTGCCCAGCCCAGGACTGCAACATCCTCAGGACATGGCACGGTGACATTGGGTTTGTTATTCACAGCTCTCCACACGCATTTTCCCAGCAGACAAAAACCTTCAAGTGCTGCTCTGGCTCCATCCAGATGGATTTGACCATAATGAGTGATCAGGGTTTTGCAAAGAGGGTAATTTAAATGTGTTTACACTGCCACTAACCCCCCTGCTTTGTTTGCCCAAGATGCTCGGGATAAGGGGATGTGTCTCTGGTCTCTTTGTAGTTGAAGTAACACAGTAGCAGATAATTGAGTGGATCACTTCTGGGCTAAACTGTCCTGCTTGCAATCCTGGATAACAATAAATTAGCGTGGAGTGAAAGGGACGGTGGTGGCCTGGATTTCGAGCTCCCTACACTGGAAGAAATCTTATTTTGGGGGATGCCGCTCAGTTTCTTTACTCGTATCCCTCTCTGTAAAAAGCAAATCCATCCTTCTCCTTCCCCACATCTGTTCCTGATGCTCAGGACTGCAAATTTAATATACACAACAGTTTAAGCAGCCAGGGACTTCTGACCAAGTAAAAAAATAACCCTTTATGGCCTGTAGTAACCAACCTACCTGGTGCAACCAAAACCCTCACGGCTCTTGCTGGTTCCAGTTACACCCCTGAGTAAAGTCCAAGCAACCTGAGTTTCCTTGTGGCCTTTTCTTAGGAAATTTAGACCAGGAATATGATTTCATAGGTTTGCTCCAGGATGAAACACCCCC
>VZTB01012743.1:132437-164684 GCA_013397245.1 Thryothorus ludovicianus | reverse complement strand
AATGAACAAACAAATAAACGAAAAAAAAGGGGAAAAAAAAAACCCCACACTGAAAGAAGTAAAAGGAACCCACGTGGAATAAGGAAATAAAAAGAGCAGCAAAGGACAGAGGGGGAAAGGCAGGAGTGACCCAAAGCAAACCACTCCTTTTGTTTAATTGTTTTCTGTCCCAGGCTGCCCAGCAAGAAATGCCCCTTTTAAAGGGGGGCAGGGCTGGAATTCACACCTGGAGGCTGGACCTGCTGCTCCTGACATCGGGAAGGCCACAAAGCCCCAAGTCAGCTCGGATCAGTGTCAGTGCACAGGGGGAATAAAGGGACCTGAGCCCTTCCCTTTCCACTGCATTGCTCCAGAAGAAAGCTGTGTTTGTTTGAGGTGGGCTGGATGGGATTTGGGGGGAGTGGTTTCTTTGTTTTGGGGTTTTTGGGTTCTTTTGTGGCTTTTTTATGTTTTGGGGGATTTTGTTTCTGTGGTGGTTTTTGTTTGTTTTTGTTTTGGGTTTTGTTAGGGTTTGTTTTTTGTTTTTTTTTTAAAGTATCCACTTTGTATCTATTTCTATCCCCAAAAGGGGGAGGAATTCTGCAAATCCACATGAAAGCTTCCCTGGGAAGCTGTGAGGAGCTGTGCTGTGGGGGGGCTCAGCCCCCTTGGGCAGGAGCACAGCCCACCACGATGCTCCAGCAAACCACATTCCCAAAAATCATCTTTAGCACATCCCAAGGGATCAGCTGCTGCCGGACCCAATCCTGAGCTCAGAGATCTCTCACAGACACCCCCAAACCTGCTGTCTGGAATCTTTCTAACCTGAGGGTGGGACAATGCCTGGTGCTCCAGAAAAGCTGCTGCTTTTTTAACATTTCACTGCCCTTTTTGGGCTTAATCCTGGTCCCCATCTCGGCTTGGCAGCTCAAGTTCAGAGCTGGGCACACAAATAAGAGATTTTCAGGGATCCACAATCCGGGAAATCCTCAAGGGCAAATCATCAGATGCACCCCATGCCAGGATGTGTCTCAGGATCCATCATTCCCTCCTAATCCTTTACAGAAAACGAGGAGACTCTCCCAAATCCTATTCAGAGGCGCTTGGAGTAGAGTCATTCTCGCAGCCTTAATCAGCTGCAGGAATTAATGACCCATCGATGCTGTAATGCCTGTCCTTAGCTTGGGACCGTTTGAAGCCCAGCATCTTCCTCAACCTGCACATTTCCTTCCACCACGAGCAATTCTAATGAGGTCAAAAATTATTTTCCTTCCTTTGCTCTAATCTCCTCAAAGAACAAAAAGAAGTATGAAAAGAAAACACAATATTTATTGTAAATCAGTGACTTCTGCATTAAAATGATCAAAGTGTGTTTGCTGCACACTTGAAGTTCAGATGCAAAGGGATTTCCAACTTAAATAAATAAAAGATTGTTTTTCTGTAATGCAAATTGTGAGGCACGGAGTCGTCAAACACGCTCTGCACAAGGCCTGGCCCACTCCTGCACCCCACATATTTTGCATGGATGATGCTCTTCATCTTTTCAAAAGCACCACCACTCCACCAGGGCATGTTAATGTGAGCCGAGGGGGGAACTGGACTCTACTTGATGTCTGATTACAATGTGCAGCTTAATCATATAATTTCTCAGTTCAGATATTGATCCTTGGGAGCCAAGCAGTGCTGGGAATAGAGCAGAGCAGGGGGTGGAGAAATCTCTGCTGCCTGTTTTCTCATCTAACAACTCCCCAAAGAGACAGAGCCTTACCCATCCCACACAGCCAGGCATGACAAGAGATCAGAACTCGCTGGGGACACGCTCTGTGCCTTTCAGGTAACTTATACTATTATTAATGATCATAAAAGAAGCTATCAAGGTATTTTACATTCCTTTCATCTGGCAAGCCTGTGAGCACGTTTATTAATTGAGGAAGCCTCACTTTTCTGCAAGGTAGACTTTAATATTTCTCTGCTATGAGCAGGAAGCAGAGGCAAGGGGGTGGCTCTGCTCCCAGGCAGGGCACAGCACAGCCACCACAGGGTGACATCAGCCTCCTGTACCAGGGACAGGGACTGTCCTGCCCCCCCAGATCGGGGACTACACCCTGCCCTGTGCCCCCAAAGCTCAGACAGGGGAGCACACCTGGACCCAACCTGCTCAGGTGCCAGGCTGAGCAGGTGAGAGCAGAACAGCACTGCTGGAATTTGGGAAATAATCCATATTCCTGAATAAAAGAGGCCTTGTGCCACCTGCGCCCTCCCTCAGGTGTTACCCTGCTGCACAGTCAGCAGTCAATACTCAGAGGTGCAGCACACCAGGACTGTTCATTTCTCAAGGACAGCCAGGCACAGCCGGGAATATTTTCCCTCATGGCAGTGGCACTCCAGCCAAGGTGATGTTTTCCCCCTTTGTGTGTTTTCAGAAGTTGTTCTGGTTAACCCCACGACCAAAACAGCTACTTGTGTGTCAGGAGCACTCACTCATCTCCAGGAGACATCTGGACCCTGGAATCACCAGGAAAAATCCCCAGTGGAGATTAGGGACATTCACAAATCCATGTGTCCGAAGGGCAGGAAGGAGATTAGAGCATCAAAGTGACTAATTATGGCAGTTTCTGGAAGGAGACCAGCTCCAGTTCAAGGGATGTGAAAATGGAAGTTGAACCTGAAATATCTGTGGCAGCCTCTTGGATGCTGTGAAAACCAGCACATGTGTTTGGCTGTGTGTGAGTGAGCACTCCTGGTCAGTGTGGGCAGCAAAACCTGTGCTGAAGTGTTTGCAGAAAGCAAAACTAAATCTAAAACTGGTGGGTATCAGGGGGATCAAAATCAGAGGGGAGTAAGTTCACTCACCCTGCACAGCTTCAAGTAAAGCAGTTCCCAAGATCCACCAAGAAAAGGCAAAGTTCAGCCACAACACAGCTCAAGCTCACTTGAACAAGCCCAGACTTTGTCAGAACTACAGCAGGTTTCCAGTTCCTTGCCAAAGCCAGGAGAAGCCCAGCACAGCTCCAGGCCCTGGCCAAGGATCACACTGCAGAGCTTGGATCCAGAGGAAAACTCCTCCAGCTTTCAGGGTTCCTCTGTGGTTCACAGCTCCACAACAGCCCTGCACAGCCTGTGACACCTCGAGGTGTGTTGTGTGCTCCCCTTTTAGGTGACCACCACAAGCTGAACATTTTTCAGTCAGCTACAGCATCATCTGCTGTATTCCAGCTGGCAGGATCAGCACAGACCTGGCTCAGCAGGATGCTGTTTGTTTAGCTGGAAGTCCAGAAGATGTCTTCTACTTATGCATCTGAGTAAATGACTGTATTAAAGTTTAATTTTTTTCAAACAGAACAAAAATAGACACTCATAGAAAAATTAGCCATTGCTTTATGTATATTGTGTACTCTGTAATTAGCAGGTAATAATCACTCTTTAATTTAAGAAAAATAATGTTATGCTAAATAGGAGGATTTTTGCTTAATTACAGGCTAATCCTATTTCCCCAGAACATGTGATATTTTCTTATCTCCCCAGATGGAAAAGGCACATTTGAATGGTTGGTATGCTGTGTTCCATCCTAAGCCGTGCAGATTCCAAGGAATCTCCATTTTCTGTGGAGCTGGAGAACAGGGAGGCAAGCTCCAAATCCTTACAGCTCCTGGGGAAAAAGAGGCACCTTGGTTTGGCCAGTTGTGAGCCTCAAGGTCCCCTCTGAGGTTGGCACAGACAGGGAATCCAGGCAGCCAAAAAGGATTTTCACCGACACTTCCATGACACTTTAAACCTACATTTCAAGACAGGTGCTGGCTAAACAAGACATCCCACTCAATGTCCTTTATTTCTCCAAAGGCACTGGCAATTAAAACTAAACCTGACAAAAGTGGCTGTGAGTGCTGTGGTGCCAAATAACCGATTAGAGAAGCCAAGGCCCAGGGAAGCAAAGTAACAAACCCCGTGCAGGATCAGCAGTGGGGCTGAAAACAACGCCCAGGCTCGGCTGCAACCACCGGACTCGGTGGCTTTTGTGCTTCTCTCTCCATTATGCATACCCTTCCCTTTTCCCTTAATGATTTAGTGATGTTTGTTCCCTCACACTGCGTGCAGACCTTGCAGATCAAAATAGCCAGTCATCTAAAAAAAATTCTTTATCCTTTGTTCTTCAAAGAAACCAAATAATCTCAATCCTTTGAGAGAACTCAAAGGGTGAAGGCAAAGCATCAGGACTGATGAGAACAATAGCGGTGCATCCCCCGACGGACGAGCATCTCCAGTGCTGTGTGGTTATTAAAAAAAAAAAAAAAAAATTCCTTGTAGTGAAAATTCTTGGGTCAATTACTTGTTGCCACAGGGAGATTTCCTCGGAATTTTATTGTTATTATCACCGTTCGGTGATTATCTGCAGCAAAACAAAGGTGAATTTTGATGCGAGGAGGTGCAACGTTTGGTAAATCTTAAACAACAGCAAGTAGAAGGGGGTGGAGTGCTGGGAGATCAAAGTCCCTGTGATTCCTGTAAGGTTTTGGAGCTGATGCTGGACATTCACTGCTGCTTTCAGGGGACTGAAGTATTATTTCATCGCTTTGGAAGGTTAAACAGTGGGAAAAGAGCAGTTGGCCAGATAACCACAACATTTTCACACAGCCAGACAGTGCCAGGGTCTCACTGCCCATTCCTCACTCCTGGAGGTGGTGAAGGAAAACCCTCCAGTCCCCAAGAGACATGAAACTCAGTTTTCCAAAGCACACACCAGATTGTCATTTTGAGAAGGACACAGATGTCTCTGGGCTGAGGACACCATTTCAGATTTCCAGTTTGGTTTTTGCCCACCACATTGACACTGCAGCAATGGGAGAGGCTGTGCCCCCTCCTCAGACCTCAGCTCCAGCTCCCAGAAAAACAGGAGCAAATGCAAAGTGAAGCGGGAGATGCTCCTACAGATGGATTCTCCCTCAACAGAAAGAACCTTTTGGATCCAAATACAAATCACCTATAATTAATTCCCTTTTCCCACAGATTTGTACACAGGGAGCAGCTTCCTCCAGGATTTGGCAGGGGCAGAGGCTGATTTGCCTCTTCTTTGTGACCAAAGAGAAGAGGAAATATCAGAGGGGGACAAGGCTAAAGCATTTCCCATACACTGGACTGGTGCCTTCCTTTGACAAAACTAAAACAGTGATTCCAGTTGTCTTTTTAAAAACGATAAAAAATATAACATACAATATTTTCCACCCTCTGGTGTGAATTGCTGTGGATTTTCTGAATTACTGTGGATTTTCCAATAAGCTGCAGCAGAAATGCTCCTGTTCACACCCAAAATCTGCATGGAGGGCAATGCCTTGACTCGAAGCACTTCCTCAGGCTCTGACAACCCCTCTGAAGGATTTGAGGGTCCCAGCCCCACTGGTGTGATGGAGAGCCAGGCCTGTGCAGCTCCTTTGCTGGCTGCTCCCCAGCACTGCCCCATCACACAGAGATGGGATGGGCAATCTCTGTTTCCCCCATCCTCTTTTCCACACGGCAGAAGATTGGGATTTTGCTCTGTTCGTGCTACCACCACACAGGACTAACACTTCCCCCAGTAACTGGATCCTAATCCCCCACTCCTGCTCAGAACAAAATTTGCACATCTGAATCACATCCCAGGGGATCCTGGGGTGCCTGCAGTCACTCTCAGAAGCAAAGGGACTGCCATGGCAAGCCTGGCAGAAGCAGGGCTGGAAGAAGGAATGGCTCCCACTGAACTGGCTGCCTGAAGAGAATTAATCCAGTAAATGCATGTTCTGGAAAAGATACACTGGGACATGAGGGCTGATAGGAAATGCCACCCGGGTATCAAACAGGAAGCTGAAATGTGTCTATCAAGCCAGGGCTCTTTGATCATCAGCAGTCACTCGGCATTTACACATCACAGGAGGATGCTCAACTCCACAAGGTGCAGTCAGCCAAAAAGGAAGGAGGATCAGCTGAGTATTTGTGCCTTAAAGATGTGCAGTGATTAAATAAATACAGAAAAATACCCCAGTCAGCCTCCCAAGGGCAGCAGCACCTTGCATTCAGACAATTTACAATTTTACACAACTTTCAGCCTCACTGTTCACCAGAGCTGTTTTCATTCCTCAGGCCTGAGCAATCTTGCTCCCATTTCCTCTTCCAGACCCATCCCACAGGATCTCTCCTGTGCTATTTACAGCTGGACAGCAGGACAGTGCTGTGGAGACACATTCTGGGTCTAGGGATGTATTCTCACCATCCAGCTCATATTTCAGCAGCACAAGCACCTGCAGCTCACAGAGCCAGGGCCCAGACTGGGGACTGTGGGGAGGAGCAGCTTTCCTGCACCTCCCCAGTGCCAGGACAGCCAGGGAAGGGTGTGAAACACAGATTTGCTGTGCTTACACAACCAGAACTCAGTGCCATGGGAGAGATTTTTAGATGATGTGGTTAAAACCACCCTCAGAGCACAATTCAAGGCTCCATCAAAGAGCAGGTGACTCAGAGGAGGGCAAAGCCCTCGGGCTGCTCTTACACCTGGACACAGCACCAGCTCTGGGCACACAACCATGGAATAGGCTGGGCTGGAAGGGACCTTTAAAGGTCATTTAATCCAAGTGAGCAGGGACACCTTCCACTGTCCCAGGATGTTCCCAGCCCCATCCAGCCTGGCCTGGGACACTGCCAGGGATGCAGGGACAGCCACAGCTGCTCTGGGCACCTGTGCCAGGGCCTGCCCACCCTCCCAGGGAAGGATTTCTCCCCAAAATCCCACCCAAACTTGTCCTCTGTCAGTTTGAAGCCATTTCCCTTGCCCTGTCACTCCAGAACCTTGTCCAAAATCCCTCTCCATCTCTCTCAGAGTCCCTTTAGGTGTTGGGAAATATCCAGTACAAAATCCTGGGCTCTTTTGGATCCTTGCAAATCCAGAGCTCTGCTGACCTGTCCCCAAAACCTTTTGCTCAAGTTTTCAACCTCCTTGAGCAAACCTGGTCCCAATTTTGAGTTGATTTGAGCTCCATTTGAGATGATTTATAGTTCAGCATTAAACAACAACAACAACAACAACAACAACAACAACAACAACAACAACGGATCTTTAAAATGGCAACTTTCGCCATAATTTATGTGGGGCCAGATGGAACTTGTTGTTTTCAATTAAATTTCAACTGGATTTTGCAATTTTAAGTTTTTTTTTGTTCAGAGCTAAATATGAAAGAAGGAATGGAAAGCATCAATTAATTCGCATCCAACTTAATGGGAGGGTAGTTATATAAAAGTCTGGGAGCAGAGTAGTGTCCTTCCAGGTACATTCAGCTGCAAATGGAAGACAACAGTCCCTGCATTTTTTTCCCAACGCCAGACCTGGCTCTGTGGTCCCTTGGATCAAGTGTGCCATACACAATGCTGTACCCAAGACATTTTGACACCATCTTGTAGCTACTTTCCTTGAGATCCTGGTATTTTAATAGCCAGGATTAGCTCACAGCAAGAGCTGAACCTTTGACATTTCTTCCTTGCAAGCAACTCACAAATTGATGCTAATATTTGGCTGTGCTCAGCGGAGACCGAGTCAATACTTACAAAACTCGCTCCTCCCTGAGGTTCCAAGGCTGGGTATTTTGGTTTTTTTTGTGGGTTTTTTTTTTTTTTTTTACAGGGGGTAATATCTGGAACCTTTTAATGGATTAAAAATAAGTTGCAGTTGATCATTTGTTTGTGAGACAGAAAAGGCTTCAAAGATCCACAAGCGGATTAAGCGGGAGCGCCGGGATGATTCACAAGCTGATACAGGCCACCAGGCAGGAAGCGTCTCGAATGACTCGCTCCTTTGTGCCCGCTTCAAAGCACCCCCGAATGACTGGCAGCCCCTCTCGGGGACACCGAGGTGGCAGCAGGGACAGTGCCAGCAGCGAGGTGTGCGTGGTTTGGGGAGCCAGAAGGGAATTTTCCTCCCCGCTCACCCCGCTGCGCTGTGCCCGCAGTTTATGGGGGAGGCTTGTGCCAAAATGTGCTTTACAGCCATAACCTTCTCCTCGTGTTGTTTTCCTGCCTCGCTTTTCTTTCTTTGTCTTCTCGTCCCTGCTTTATCTTTTTTCTTTTTTTTGGGCTGGGCAGAGGAAGCCGTGTGTGTGTGTGTGTGTGTGTGTGTGTGTGTAGCCTGCTGAGTGTCCCCTCTTGTCCCTGCCTTGTGCCAAGGCTCCTGAGCCAAGGGATGCCATCCCAGAGGAACAGAGGCTGCCTGGTGCTGAGGGAGGGGGCAGCTGAGGGTCACCTTCAGGATTTATGGCCCACTAAAGACAATGGGAAGAACACTCCTGACAGAACTGGGCTGTGCATGGAGCCTTGGGCTGACCCATGCAGGAAAATCTGAGTAAAGGGTTGGAGGAGACAAATAAGAGTTGTAAAATTGCAGCTGGACCCATGATTGTTTCCTTTTTTTTTCTATCTTTTTAGTCTTATTCTGGAGATTCTGGGAGTAAAAAGGAGCTGTCTGTAACACCAGTTCTCCAAAACTGCATGGGGATGAGCAGCAGTGAAGATGTGGAATAATTCCAATTGCAGCTGCCCAGGAGCAGGGCCAGCCCTGGCAGCCCAAGGGGAGTTGCTTGGCTCAGGAGAGAGTCCTGCCACTCCAAGGGACACCTCCTCTGAGTCCTCTGAGTGTCTGGGAGTTGGCATTTCAAAAACTGAAGGGAGGTCAAACTTCCCATCACTAGAATTTTCCCAAACACACCACATCCCTGGAAATATCCAAGGCTAGCCTGGATGGGACTCTGGGCAACCTGTTCTAGTGGAAGGTGTCCCTGCACATGGCATGGGGGGGTGGAACAAATGATCTTTAAGGTCCATCCCAATCCAAACCAGCCTGTAATTCTATGGAACTTTTACTCAAAAGCTGCCAAGGAAAAGTTGGACCACAGGGCAAGAGGCAGAGAGCTCCAGATCCTGGAGGCCAAGGATTAAGCCCATTGATGTTTGCAGAAAGGCTGCAGGAGATGAAGGCTGCCCACATTAATTCCAGGCAGATACACAAGCAGCAGCCACATGCACCATGTGGCAGCAAAACCTCCAGAGTTCATGGCAAAAGATGGCAAGGATTTAATGGCGTAAACTGTGAAATTAGCTGGGAAAACTCTGCATAAAGGGAGGAGAGATATTGCACGTACACGTGTGGGATCATTATATTACAAACTTTCAACATCATCTCATAAGGAGCACTGAAAAAGACCTTACAAGAGACTAAAAAAAATCCCACACCTCTTAACATCCTGCACTTTTAACCAAAGGCTTAACTTGCACAGAGAGCAATGCTTTTCATATTTAAATCCCATCAGCACGATGGCAGGCCAGGAGGAAATATATCCCGGTTTTGGAGCCCAGCTATGAGGGGGGAACACATGAAAATGGGGTCAGCTGGGAAAAGAGGCTGACAGACATCCCAGGGTGGCCACCAGTTCAGTGTCTGGCTGTGACAGGCAGCAGTCCCCTTCATCCTGACATGGGGCTGGAGCTCCAGACACTCTGTGAAAAAGCAGGAGCTGCTCCCACATCACCAGGAGAGCCATGTCCCCAGAGCCCTGTGCCTTCAGGTGGCTGTAACACAGCTGGGTGGAGCTGTAAAAGTGATGGGAGGTCCTGGAGGTCCGTGAATGTTGTCTCCTGTGCCATCCAAAGGGATTTCCACCCAGGTAGGGCACACCAGGGGGCTGTGGTCCAGTGCCTGTCCCTTCTACAGCCCTGGAGAAGGTGACTGTGCAAACCCAGCACAGGAGCCAGCAGGTCCCTGTGCCTGCCCCTCCTGGATCCCTGCTCCCAGAACTGTCTCCTGTGTCTTGGCACTCCATCCCTGTCCCTTTTGGATCCTTGCTCCCAGAGCTCTCTCCTGTGTTTTGGCACTCCATCCCTGCCCCTCCTGGATCCCTGCTCCCAGAGCTCTCTCCTGTGTCTTGGCACTCCATCCCTGTCCCTTTTGGATCCTTGCTCCCAGAGCTCTCTCCTGTGTTTTGGCACTCCATCCCTGCCCCTCCTGGATCCCTGCTCCCAGAGCTCTCTCCTGTGTTTTGGCACTCCATCCCTGCCCCTCTTGGATCCCTGCTCCCCGAGCTCTCTCCTGTGTTTTGGCACTCCATCCCTGCCCCTTTTGGATCCCTGCTCCCAGAGCTCTCTCCTGTGTCTTGGCACTCCAGCACACAGGCAGCTTCCAGCTACTGGAGCTGTGACTGCTTTCATTTGCTGCCAGAGAAAACTCTGAGCCCGCAGCCCTGACCAACCATCAGGCCTGCAGCTCCCAGCCCTCAGAGGTCTTTCAAAGCAGCTCTTTCTTTTGAGTTTGGGGAAAACCACTGGCTCTGGTGAGATCTGCTGCTTCTCTTTGGACCTGGGGTGTTCCTTCACGTGTGCACACTGCTGTGCTCGTGCAGACTCACAGCCCCCAGTTGGCAGGGAGCTGGGGAAGGGCTGTCCCACCCCCAGCCCTGCTCTGGGCCCTGCTCAGCACCTTTACCCCGGGCTCACAGTGGGGAGGGTGGCCAGACTGGAGATGGACACAGACCTGGTGACATCCTGTGTCAGCCCTCACACGCAGACTGACACACACATCCCTCACCCACCCAGGGGGAGCTGCCAGCCCCCAGCCACGGGTCAGCAAGGGCACCTGTCTCTAACATGTCTCAAAAGTTTACCTTTCCTAACAGGGCTGAAAAGATGGCATCTTAATTAGATGGGAAAAGTACATCGAGCTCATTAACTAATTACGAGGGAAAGTCCCTGCAGCAGATGCCTGGATTGCCTAAAGTACTGCTTACTCTTAACTGCTAACTTTGAAAAGGATTCTGCTATTAAAGCATTATTTTGTTCCAAAAGCACAACAAAGTCATTTATTTTTTATCGTGCCTCTCCAAACTAATCTCTTGCAGCTTTGACAAATCATTGTGTGAGAGAGGCAGGGGCTGGGGGTATGGGAAGTCATCCTTAGAGATTGCTGGGACCCTCCCCAATGGCACCAGCTGCCTTTGGAGGGACAATGCAGTGCCTGACACACTTCAGCTGCCTTCAACTGGTGCCTCTACAGCCCTGTCAGGAGCAAAATATTAAACGACCTGAGGGATGAGGGCTGGAGCATGGACTTATCAAGCATCCAAGAATAAACTCAGCCAATAACCTCCCTGTGATCAGCAGGAGACTGTCCTCCTTTCCTTTCTAGTGGGAGCTGATAAAGCAGAAGGAGATGAATCTTGTGGCTACTCCTTGCTGCACCAGATAAGGATGTGAACTAGAAATGCCATTTATATCTCTGAGCACCCATCCCTGCTCCTGCACCAGCTGGAGAGGCACTGCTGGGGTGCTGGGGCTGCACTTGGAGATGGGATATTGGGGAGAAATCCTTCCCTGAGAGGGTGGGCAGGCCCTGGCACAGGTGCCCAGAGCAGCTGTGGCTGCCCCTGGATCCCTGGAATGTCCAAGGTCAGGTTGGATGGGGCTTGGAGCACCCTGGGACAATGGGAGGTGTCCCTGCCCATGGATCTTTGAGGTCCCCTCCAACCCAAACCCTTCACCCCAACAACATTTCCTTCCCACTAACTCCCAAAGAGATCTGAAGAATTTTCAGGGAACTGCTAAAAGGGACATAAATCTTGCAACAGCCCAACCCAAGCTTCCCAAAGCCTGAGGAACCCCAAATCCTCCCTGAGGAGCAGCAGCTGGAGCTCACCAGTGCCCCTTGGCAAAGAGGCAGAGCTCTCCATGATCACCCTACACTCTCCAGGTGTCTGCTCCCCAAACTACAGTCAGCAAACCCTATCTTCCCTCCTCCCCTCTTGAGGCTGAAGGAATGCCTCAAAACATTCCTAATTGTGTAATCTCAGCTGTCATATGACCTCAGCAGCAGAAAATGGCCAGATTCAGAGGAAATTCTTTGCCTAAACCTATCATTAACTCTTCCCCCCACACCCTCCTGACCCATTTCAAACAAACAAACAAATGAAACACCCCACGGTGTTGTGTTGTAGGGATGGTGGTGGTGGTGTTGTTTTCCTTTCCCTGAGGATTTCATGGTCAGGGGAGCCCAGCTATCTGGGGACACCATGGAAGCCACCCTGCCCCAGGCACCCATCCCTGTGCTCACGGGAGCATTGTCAGCCAGCAAAGCCATAAATCGCCTGTGGGACAGGAACCTGGAGACCAAAGCCATGTAACTCAAACAGGCTCAAAGCAAAAGAGTCCCTTTAGTGTGAGGGTGGTCTGTGTAAAGTTAGGAGACACCTGCTAGCAAGCCCTGAGACACAAGCATCTGTGTAAACTTGCCCCCTCCCTGCGCCCGCAGCCCTTAGAAGGTGTTGAATGAAGCAGTTTTCATGAAAAAGGCTCTGTTTGGGGCAGCTCTGAGGCTCCCATGTACCTCAGTGGAACAGAGGCAGGGCTGTGCAGCCCGGGGATGGATTACCAGGGCCCATGGGGAGGTCTATTAATTATGGTGACATGCTGATCTGGGGCTCGCTGGGCTGGGGTTGGGTGTGGGGGTGATAAGAGCCCGCTCTGTGCGAGGGGCTGGGGCAGCACAGCAAAACCCAGGGGAGCTGGGGAAACCAGGGAGTGAGGGGGGAACCCCAAAGAGCTGATCCTGAGAGCTCAGAACCTGGGGGGGTCAGCCTCAGCCCCCTGCACATCCCTGGGCCAGGAGTAGGTTGGCAGCACAGATTTTGGCCATCCCAGCTGTGATCCTTCGCCCCCTCGGATCAGCAGCCAGAAGGATTTGAGCACTGATTTATTTTTAATTGGGAAGCAAAAGCTAAACATTGAACTCTCTACACACAAGGCCATCACACCTTCTTATGAATTAAACAGTGGAAATGCTTGAGCACTGGCAAAGCTGAAATCTGGAAATACCAATATTTCACCAAAGCAGTTTTTAATATTCAGAAGTGTCATACACATTGCTCTGAAGTTCCTAGCTGTAGGTGAAATCTTCTCATCATCAACTCTCAATATAATATGTGCTTATCTTAAAGGACATTTACTTTCCTGTGCTTACGGCCTGTATTTGAATTGTCAAATGACACTTTGCTGAAATTATTAAAACCTAGAGGTCACAGGGAGCCTGACTTGAAAGTGGGAACACACATTCTTTCGTCTGAGCGAAAGTGCATATTTGGAATTTTAAATGCAAATTTTTTTTGGAGGAAGAATCGTTTTTCTGGCAGCCAAGTACAGATGGAACATTTGAAAGAAGGTTCTGCTTTAATTTTTGACAAGTGCTGTGAATAGACACCCTGCTCTGCTGGGAGAGGGGAGGGCTGGGGCAGAGCCCCGACCCCAACGGGAGCTGGTGGGGGTGAGTGGGGGTCTCACCCTCACCCAGCCCTCTCTGGTGGGGGTTTATAGCAGGTGAGACCACACCAGACTGCAGGTGAGCTGGCAGCTCAGTGCCCTGGGGAGGGAGGCAGGACAGGGAGGGCTCTGAGGGTGCTGGGTGCTGTCCCCCACCAGCCTCCAACCTCCGGCTCTCGTCCCAGCCCGAAGAGCAAAGATCAGGCTGCTGGGATACCCAGCTCTGGATTCTGGGATACCCAGGCTCTGGATTCTGGGATACCCAGGCTCTGGATTCTGGGATACCCAGGCTCTGGATTCTGGGATAACCAGGCACTGGATTCTGGGATACCCAGGCTCTGGATTCTGGGATACCCAGGCTCTGGATTCTGACATACCCAGGCTCTGGATTCTGGGATACCCAAGCTCTGGGTTCTGGGATCCCTGCACAGCTCAGGCTGAAGGAAGGCAGGCAGTGTCTGGCTGATATGTCCTGACTCCAGGAATGTTTTTTTTCTGAGAGCTGAGGCTTATGTGTTCCCCTTGCTCCTACTTCCTTTTAGGGTGTTCAGTGAACAGATAGGAAGGGGAAGTAAAGACGTTCAACATCTATCTCAAAAAAATCCTCCAGTCAAGCACCTCACGTGACATTTGCAGATCAGCCATGACCTTCCTGTTGTATAGAGGCTCTCCTCAGGATGAGCCATGGTGCATTCCAGGACAGGCCTCCCTGTGAGGCCAGACCATGCCAAAAACACTCAGACAAGGAGCAGGGAGGCAGCAGCTTGAGAGGGGATGAGAAGCCACCGTGCCCAGGTGCCAGAAGCCACAGGGGCAGAGCCAGGTGGGTGCCTCTGTGGGGAGCTCACCCTGCCTGAGCAGTGAGGATCTGGAAACAAAATCCCCTGGGGTTTTGCAGGGCAGAGCCTTCCTGACACATCTCAGCTACTCCTGGGCTGGTTTTCAGTCCACATTGCACCAAAGCTTCAGAAAATGCTTTTATTTTGTGAGAGCTGCAGGGAAGAACAGGAGCAGTAACACAGGGATGATCCTGCCCTTCCACCAGCCTCCTGCCCATCCAGGAGCTCCCTTTGCACAGAGGGGAGAGGGAAGAGCTTCCACAGGGCAGCCCATGGCTTGGTCACCATCTGTGAGCAGCAAGCCCAAGGCAGTCACCAACCCTCTGCCTCCCTGCCTGTCCTCTCTTGGATGAAGGTGGTTGGTATTTTAGATAAGGTGGTTGGTATTTTAGACTAAGGTGGTTGGTATTTTAGATGAAGGTGGTTGGTATTTTAGACTAAGGTGGTTGGTATTTTAGATGAAGGTGGTTGGTATTTTAGACTAAGGTGGTTGGTATTTTAGATGAAGGTCGTTGGTATTTTAGATAAGGTGGTTGGTGTTTTAGACTAAGGTGGTTGGTATTTTAGACGAAGGTGGTTGGTATTTTTGCTGTGCTTAGCTAAACATTTGATGACAAGGATGAAGACTCAGCTTCCTACAACCCTGAGATGAGTCTGGTGCTTCTGCTCCCTCACTGACAGGCTCCCTGAGGGGGATTCTGACAAAAACCTGCTGCAACCCCCAACCCCAGCACCTGGAGGAGAACAGCAACAACATAGAGGTCCCTCTGCAGAGGAGGGGATGGAGGAAACCTGCACATGGTGGCAGAGCAAGGCAGGGAAGAAATTTCCTGCCATGAAGGGCTCGTCTCTGTTTTCCCCTTCTAGCACAAGCAGAGAGGAGGTTTGAGGTGTGCAGGCTCTCAGCTGGTGACAGAGGGCACTGACACCATCATCACTTTCCAGAGCAAACACAGCCCAGTCTCCAGCCAGGCTGAAACCCAGGTTGTTCATCTCTGCCCAGGTATTTCACCCATCCAGCCTGAATCCTTTCCCACAGATGTGCTCACAGCCACCCCTTCATTCCCCCATGAATCCAAAGCCTTCTCCTCTAACATGATGAGACCTGACTTAACTGTGACATGCTCCATCCTGGTGCCTGCCCAGAGAGGGGGACAGTGCCTGCCAGCTCCTCACCCCCCTCTCCATCAGCACAGCTCCTCAGCCCCTTCCCATCCCTCCTGGAGAGCTCCTCGGTGCTGATCTGAAGTTTGGATGCAGTGTTGTTTTTATATATAAATGACATTATGACAAATGATGAAGGATTAAATTACACTTCAATCAAATCATGCCAAACCAGTAGGGATTGAGGTCCCAGTGGAAAGTATACATGGAGTTCCTCAGCTTCCTGATTTGAATGACTTTGTTCTTCTTCCAGAGAAAAGGGGAGGGGGGGGGACGAAGGAGAAGAGAGGGAAAAGGGAGAGGAAGGGGGGATTTGGCCTAAAATGAAACATTTTCCTTTTAAGTTGAACATTTGAAAATGGCTGGGAGGAAAGAGCTGAAACACTGTAATGGCTGATACTGAAGAACAGCCTGGGACTTTTGCTTTTCGAGAACAGAAGCCAGGGAGAGAGCTGTGGTGTGAAAAAGGCAACGCTGTGTGCCTTGAAGGGGAAGGTGTTTGCAGCAGCCCACCTCCTGCAGACACTGAGAGCCCCCTGCGAGGCACTAACCCAATTAGCTTTGCTAGAGCTGTGCCGTGCAAAGGCAAAGGACTGACAGTGGTTTTGGTAAAGGCTAAAGACAGCTTCCCTCTGCCTTGCACTCCATCGGAGGCGCTTTATTATCTTTGTGTAACCACATCTTGCAAAGGTTGGCTCCAGAGCCTCCAGCTCTGCAGCTCTGTCCAGCCAGAACCTCTCTCCTCACTCTCAGCACTGTTGTGAACAAATCCTGCAGAAACAGCCACGCCAGGGATGAGTTTGCCTGGAGAGAGACAGACAGACAGATGGACAGCCAGGCAGACACTGCGCTCTGGGATTTGCTTTAAGCACTTTGCCCTGGCAGTTGTGTTCAATACAACCCACCCTGGGCTGATTTCTGGGTGCAGATCTTGGGTGTTGTGTCCGACAGAGCCTGTCAGTGGTCAGGCATTGGGGTGAGACACCCAGGGAGGTGGTGGAGTCACTGTGGAAGTGTTCAAGAGGCACCTGGATACACTTGGGGTTATGGTTTAGGTGCTGGGTGATGGTGGGACTGGATGATCCTGAGGGTCTCTTTTCCCTTGATGATGATCTGTGACCAGTGGAAGCCCAAATAAGCAGAAAACACCAGAGCCCCCTTTGGCTTGATAGTTGCCTCTGAGGAACAAAGGGGTTGATTCAGGTGTGACACAGTCCAGGATGGCATCAGTCTGACGAACTCAGAGCAGCTCAAAGCCTCCCTGGCAGATGAGAACAACATTTCAGTGAGTTCTGAGAGCTGTGGCTCCATGTGAACCGCAGAGCCAGAGAGGGTACAGGACCTTTTCCCACCTCCCCATTTGATTCTTTCTGTCCTCACACAACACACATGACCTGCACGTGCTGTCTGTGATGGACAAGCTCCTCTCTGGTCACATTATTACATTATTGTCTAATCTAATATAATCTAATTTTGCCAAAATAAAAGGCAAAGAGAGCACTCCAGCAGGTTTAAATACCACTCTCAAGGCAGGGCAAGGCCAATTCCTCTGAGAAAAGAGCCAAGCCCCCATGTGCACACACCTACAAGTATGCTCAGGCACACACTCTTGCACCTGAACAGGAAAAAATCAGATCATCCCTTTCCCAAAGTCCTTTTGCTACGATTTTTCTCCTCATAGAAACAGGTTTTGCAAAGTATTTTAAAGAACAATCCAGCAATAATTCCCATAATGGTAAAAAACACCATTTTTTACCTGTGGTTAATGTCCGATCTGCTCACGTGGCAACTCAACTTTCTGACACAGAAATCCAGGAGAACACTCAGAGAAATCAAGATCCAAATTGGTTCAGCCTCTGAGGATAATAACGACTCAGAAATATGTATAAATTTAAGTGGTTTTGAATAAGGACAGCGATTCAAAAAGCACTCGAATTGTTACTTTGAAATAAGCCATTATTTTCTGCTTTTTTAAATTCCAGTCTTTAATAGGGGATGAGACCCAGACTGCCAAGAACCAAGGAGAGTTTTTGATGCAAATGAAAAGCGGCATTTAAGAAGTGCAAGTATCCCATAATAGAGCCCACACCACATTGCCAGCCTGCCTGGAACATCCAGGGATCCATGCAGCCTGGGACACCAGAGAGGGGGGGGTTAGAGGCCCCCTGACCTCATGGCTGACCTGGTTTGTGCTGGTGAGGCCTCAGGGCTCACACCACAGCCCCACATTCACGTGATTCCAGTCAAAAACCACAGAAATTCCAACCTGGAGTCAGAGCCAGACACACACAGGCAGATGTGGCCACGCAGGGCAGGGATGGGTGACAGGAGAGCTCCTGAAGGCTCCTTGGACTGGTTTTGCTGGTCCTACCCCTGCCCAATGTCCCAGGAAAGGCTCTGTTTCAGTGGGATTGAAAAGGAAGGGCCATACTTGGAGAAAAAAAATCCCTGTCAGAGAAGCATCACTGGGATGAACACGAGTGGTTCATACACCCAGCAAGGAGTTCAGGATCTCCACACCCAAACCCTCCATGGACACCCACTCCTGGCAGTGCCAGAGCTCCCCAAGCCTGCTGGGTGAGCGGGGGAAGAAGCAGCTCTTGGAGAGGGCAGCAGCAGGACCCAGGCACTCCCTGTCCTCCCCACGCTGAGAGGAAGGAGCAGGATGTGCCTTCCTCACCCCCAGCCGTGCCACAGGCTCCTCCTGGGTGGCCAGGACACAATTCTGCCCTGGAGGGCAGAGCCAGCTCTGCCAGGGAGGAGCTGAAATGGTGGGGATGAGATGGCAGGTGGGAGATGAACCATGGAACCATTGAGGTTGGGGAAGACCTTTGGGATCATCGAGTCCAACCCTTGCCCAAAACCACCACCAACCCCAGGGCCACATCCTCGTGGGGTCTGAGCACTTGCAGGGGTGGTGACCCCATCAGGGACTCTGTGGTCACTCTCCCTCCAGGGGTGGTCACTATCTACCTTGGGCAGGCTGTTCCATGCTTTACAGCCCTCACCATGAAAAACTTTTCCAGTATCCAACCTGATCCCACCCTGGTTCATCCCCAGAGGATGGGGCTGTCCCTGGTGCCAGGGCAGGGGAGGGGGAAAGGTGGGAGCAGGGAGGGGCCTGGCACAACGGGGGAGGGACAGAACAGGAGCTGGCCCTGGACAAAAGGCCCAATTAAAGCGTCCTCCCGCAAACAAACATCCCCACAGCCCAACTTTTTCAAAGATGGCTCAGGAAAGAAAAGGGCCACGGGATCGGCGGGATCAGCCTAAGTCATGTACATCTATTTAACAAGAAAACTCATTGATAAGCAAACCACCTGATGCTTGCACAGCAGAAAAGAAAACACCTGGTTCTGCCTGTGGGTTGATAAGCCAATATCTTTAATCTTTTTTTTTTCTCTTGATGACTGAAGTACACACTCTGTGCGGCCCTATGCTCCAGCCACATTGGTAATAGTAACAAAGCTTTGATGTCCCCCTCATTCAACAGAATGTTGTTTAGTTCAAAGCGAAGAACAGAGGCAATTCTTTGCTTTTAAATTATTAGCTCCCTAAGTCTTCTGTAATGATATAGTTTGACTGAAGTGTGCAGTTTATTAACTACATAAAGACGATATTATTAGAGCGGAGAAAGGCAGCCGAAAGTTTTGCCTTTCAGCTCAGCAGCAGGGGTTTTTGATACTTTGATCTCAATCAATGCTAAATGTCTTTGTGAGATAGAGGGAGCAGCAGAAATTACCTTTGGCACCATGACTACATCAATTATTTAGTTCTTTTTCTCATAAATTAAAGTGTTCTTCAACTTTTACCCCAATTTTTTCTTCCTCTTCCTCTTCTTTTTTTTTTTTCCTTCACTTATAGGGTGGGGGGGAAGCTGACTGCAAGAAGTCTAGCTGTGAGTATTAATAAAAATTCCACTGACCTTTCCCAATCCTGGTCTGGGAGGGTCTTCTCTGTGTGAGGAGAGGGGTTCATGGGAACAACAACAGCAGAAGGGGGGCTTGGGGTAATGTACTGTTTAATCAAATGACTGGGTAAGCTCTTATTCCAAATTTGTCTATATTTAGTCTAATTTCCTTTTTTTTTTCGTTTTTCCCCTTGGTCTTTTCCAGTATTGCTACTATGAATGCAGCTGGAAAAGTGGGACACCTGACAAGAAAGGTGGAGGGAGACTATTTACAAGAGCAAGCAGCAACAGGACAAAAGGGAATGGCTTCCCACTGCCAGAGGGCAGGGTTGGATGGGATATTGGGAAAATATCCTTCCCTGTGAGGGTGGGGAGCCCTGGCACAGGTTTTCCAGAGAAGCTGTGGGTGCCCCATTGCTGGCAGTGTCCAAGGCCAGGCTGGAGCACCCCGGGGCCGGGGAAGGTGTCCCTGTGGGGCTGGATGGGCTTTAAGGTCCCTTCCAACCCAAAGCATTCCATGATTCCAGGGCTCCTGAGGCTGAAAGCAGAGCTTGCAGGGAGCCAGCCCCTGGGGCTGCAGCAGCTGCCTGCACACTGATGCTGGATGCAGAAACTCCCAGTAAAGCCACTGGTGTCAGGTGACACCAGCCAGAGCTGTCACCAAACCCTACCCACACAGAACTCCTGCCCAGCCTGGAGTTCATCCCCTAAAGCCAGGAATAAACCATTCCCACAGCTGATTCATCCCATCCCAAGAGGGGTGACAGACTCCTCCCCTGGGACAGAAGGAATCCAGCATGATGGCACTGGAGGTGAGCGAGGATAACACAGCTCAGTGATTCCCTCGGATAACACAAATGAGTGGACATTTCTGTGGGATACCTGCTCTTTTGATACTTCAGGGTAGAGGCTGGAGCAGAGCCAAGGGAGGAGGGTGTCCCTGTAATCTTGGGGACAGCAGCTGGTGGCTGGGCTCAGAGCTGTGGTGCACCAGAGTGGGTTAGAAACCACTGGAACCAGAACCTTGGCTGGAAACACGAGCAGCAGGACCACAGAGGTGCTGAGGAGATGCCTTTAAACCAAGATTTAAAACACTGACCTCTGGCCAGAGAAATTCTTTGTGAGCAAGAAATAAAAGAGGTCTTTGCAGAGGTGTCGAGGCATGAACTATGGGAACTTCAATATATTTATGTGTAGAATGTGTTGGAGAACAACATAATTCTGTTTTCATGGTGATCAAAGTTTTGCAAGAAGGAGGACTTGAGACTGTGCTGAGCTGCTATGGCAACATGAATTTTAAAAAGTAAACTGACTTGCAAGTGCTTATCTTTTCCTCTTTAGTGTGGTGCAGAACAGATCTGGGAACCTCTACCTGAAAGGGATCCTGTGAGGTGCTCACCTCTGCTCCTGGGCCAGGTGTATTGCAAAATACATAAAACATATCCCTCGTGGCAAGGGGAAAATTATTCCGTGGCGGGGCCTGTCCTGCACCCCAAAGAGCCAAGTCACGGTGGTTCTGTCATCGTGTGCTTATCACAGCTCAGACACTCAGATGTTGGGGTGGATGCAGCACGGAGCACTCGGGCTGTGCTGGCATCCTATTCTGGGAGCGGGGTGGGCTGCCAGGCGCTGCTCAGGGTGAATTCCACCCACGGGCAGGCGTTTCCAAGAGCACCGTGACGTGGGCTCGGCTTACAGCTCGGCTTTCAAGCCACCCGCACAAAATGTAGAGGCAGCGGTGTCAGGAACCCTCCCTGACAGCTCCTTTCAGGAGGGGATGCTGTGAGGAGCTGTCACGCTCTGAGTCAGCTGTTCTTCCCGGGCTGGCATTCCAGGCAGGAAGAGCCTGCTTGAGGAACCATCCCAACCACGCCGCCTGCCAAAACCACCCTGGGAATCCCATGGGAACCAGCCCTCTCCCGGGCCAGCTGGTACTTCCTGCTCCCGAGGCCTGATCCTGCTGGATGCTGAGCATTCTTTGTTCCATTTTTAAATTAATGAGACTTGAGCAATGCACGGGCCCAGACCCTGGGCAAGAAACAGCCCCTCGGTGTTTTCAGCACTTTGGCCGTGTGGCCCAGCTGGAGACAAGAGGGAAAGGTCAAGTTTGAAGGGAGAGATGAGAGATGACTGGAGAACAGATCTGTACCCTGGAGATTTTAACCAGGTTCCCCGAGCTGGCTGTGCTCCCACACACAGCTCAGGCTGACCCCCAAAAGTGGCAGCCCCATCTCTCCAGAGAAGGATGAGGATCACCAGCGTGGGGCTGGCTCCCATCCTATCCCAACAGTGTCCCCTTGAGGCTGGTGGCTGAGGCAGCTGGGAAGAGCCCTCATGGAGGTGCGGGGGAACCCCAGGAGCAGCTCCGGTTTGCCAGGCTGGCCCAAACAACAAATCCCAGCAGCTGTGGGTCAGCCTGAGGGAAGGAACCTGGAGGAGCCCAACCCACTGTGGGTGTGGGACCTGCACACTTGGGAATGGAGCACTTGGAGAACTGTTTGGGTGGGAATCCTCCTTCCAGCTTAATTCTGTGAATATCCAAAGCTGGAGCACTGCAGCACCAGGGGTGTGGGAGCTCCTCCAGCACTGGAGTGGGAGGGTGTGTGCAGCCACGGGAGGTTGGAAAGTGGAGCCTCTGCAGAGGACACGAGGCTCCCTCTCTGCTGCTCCTGCTGCTGGAATCTCCTTTCTTCTGGCAGCCAAGCAGCAGGGAGTTTTCTGAGAAACTGCCCACAGGGAGCGATCACTTTTTCCAGCCATTAACCTTACACATCCCTCACATTACAGGAATACCTCGGATGTCTAAGCGGCTGCAGCGAGCTAATTCCTCCAGGTGACTCCAGGCAGCGTTAAGTGGGCTCCTGCACAGCCAGGGGATTTGAAGTGCCAGAGCTGAAAGCTCTCCCGACTCCAGCACGCCAGGCCTCCAGCAGGGACACAGCCTCAGGTGTCACAGCACGGTGGCAGGAGGGGTCCGGGGCCTCTGGAGCTGTCACTGCCAACCTGCAGCCAGCAGGCACCCGGGGGAGCCAGGGCAGAGGGAGGAGAGCCAGGCTTGAGATGCACAGAGCAGGGCCCTGGACCCCCAGGGAAAAGGGCTGTAGTTGAAGGATACTGGGGAAAAGGATATTTGAAAGATATTGGGGAACAAAAACCAGTGCCCTGAAGGGATAAATGCTGGGAACTGCCAGTGCTGGCCTCTGGGATAGGTGTGTACCTGGCTGATGTCACTGTGCTGGGTGGCCAAGCCCTGGCAGAGCAGCAGATTTGCATCTGAACTCTTTCCTCTGGTGTGGAATATTCACACGAGGAGTATTCAAAGGCAAGGAGGTGCCCAAGAGAAGCCCGAAACCAGTGAGAGAAGTATTTACAGTAGGATGGCTCTTACCATATGTACATAATATTAAATATAATATTCTTCTCTCTGACAATTCACAATGTGTGTTTCCTGGATAATACATCACCAGTGTCCTGCCAGGACTGGCTGAGTAACAATATTCACACAAAAAATTGCAGAAGACCCCAGATTTGTCTCTCATCAATAATAGATGTCCCTGTCAGTGACAGCAGAGCAGGACCACTGACAGAGCAAAGCCACCGAGAGCCAACGTGTGTTTGTACAAGAGGAGCACCATGGGTCAGCAGCCTCCTGCCCAGCCCTTGGCTCCCCTGGGAAAGACTCTTTGGAGACAGAAGCAGCCTTCTGATTTTCCCACTTGCCCTGTGATGGGAAGTGCCTGCCCAGACTGGGTGAAATGGAGAGCACTTGAATGTGTGTGAGGAGAGATTTAAATCCCACAGCAGTACTGAGCATGTGGAACCACATCAGCCACACAGGAAAAACTCCATTTATAATCAGAGAGTACAAAACAGCAACATCAGATGTCACAGGTCATGGCCAAGGTACAGAACAGGGACCCACAGCACACACACACCAAGGAAACTCCTCCAGGGAATAAAACAATCACTATCAAACACAAGGAAGGCAACAGTCCAACACCCAATGTCAGCACAGCCTGTGGCAACGCATCAATCCCAGCTTGGAGGGGCCCAAAACACCAGCAGGGTTTGGCTTGGATCTCCCCAGGTGTTCCCAGGCTGAGCCATGGTTTCAAACCCCTGCACCGGGAAGCTGGAGCTAATGCAGGCAGGCTCTGCACTCCTTGGTGCTCCTGGGATCATGTCTGGTTCAGATGAAGGAATGATGCTTCTCCACTCAGCACACAGCTGCTCATGAGGGGCACTCCACTTTCACCAGCAAACAGCTGTCTCTTAATCAGCACACTTTAAAATTAAAAAATTGTGATTAATGGGAGGTAGGCCCAGGCTGAGGACACAAACTCCCCACTTTTGGCACTGAAGCCTGAGTCCTGCTCTGACAGCCCCCTGCCAGCCCTGCTCCAGCTGGGCTGTGTTCAGCGTGCTGACACCTCATGGCCAAGCCAGAAACTCCGATAAGACACCATTTCCCAGGACATCACCCGCCCATCTCCATCTGCTCCAAGGCATGAAACCAGGCTCGCTTATCGACACGTTTGGCATGGGCAGAGCTGAACACACCAAAGATAGGAAAGAAAACCAGTCCAGAAGGGCTTGGAGCTCTTGGATCACAAAGAGCTGGGCCCACCAGGGGCTGTTATCCGTAGCTGTGGCGTTCTGTGTCCCTTTGCTGGAGGGTGGCCCTTACACACTTTTCCAACAGTACAATCCATGTGCTGAGCCATGCACGGCAAACCCTGCGGTCTCAGGCCTGGGAGGAGCGTCCGTGTCGGGGTTACCCTGCTCTCCCCTCCTCCGTGGGGGTCTCCCAGGGGCAGATCAGCTCCTTTGCAGAGTCCTTCCGAGCTCGGTGGTGCCTGTCCTCCCCCTGCCCGGAGCCCCCGGGGCAGGCTCGGCTCTCCGAAGGCGCGGCCGTTTTGACTTGGAAGAAGCTGCGTTGGGAAACAGAAACTCATCACACACACGGCGCTTTTTGATGTGCTCCGAGGCGGTGAACGAGCTCGGCTTTGAGATTTCCACTGTTCCAGCCCCAAATCCCAAAGCAAAACTCCCGGGCACGAGCCCACAGAGAGGGAGGACGAAGGGAATGTGTGCTGCCACCCCTTTGAAGCTGCAATGCTGTGTGACAGAGCTCCGGAGCGCGGAGCCAGGTAGAGCAGGAGCCCTCAGGTTTGTGCTTTGGAATTTATAATGTGGACTCATCCACCTGGCCAGCAGCAGAGGTGGGCTAAACGAGATCAGGGACATGCTGTTCCTGGTGAGGGACATGGCCAGGGTTTGGTTCCTGCAGGGGCAGCCTTTCCAGGCAAAAATTCCCCATCTCTGCCCTGGAATGACAAACACTCAGCAACTCTCTCTCAAGATTTCCCCTCCCTTGCCACCTCTGGTTCTCCTCTGACTTGAAATCACTAAGCCAAACCTGAGTCGGTGATCAAGAACACCGAAGTTTTCCAATTCAGGGATTAAAAATAAAACATGGGGTTTTGCTCCCTGAACAGGAGAATAGCAGAGGCACTGCCAGCATGGGATCCTGGCCTGTTCCCATCGGAAACCTGCAGGAATGGAGACAGGGAAGAGACACTTCCAGAGCCTGGGGTTTGGGGCAAGAGTGGCAAAGGTGACTGTCAGGCAGGCTCTCAGGGCCCTCTCCCTCTGGCTAATCCCAAAGAGAAGCTGTCCTGGAGCTGAGCCCTCTCCAGGGTGGGTGTCCAGGTGTCCGTGCAGTGCTCACCTGCTGACCGTCCTCATGTCCGGCCGCAGCCGCCGCTCCCGCCCGGCCAGGGGCTGCACCTTCCCGTGGGGCACGGCCGGGCACCGCGGGGACAGTGTGGCCAGGCTGGCCGAGCTCCAGCAGCCCCTCCTGAGGAAACGGCCCCAGGCCCGGGGCGCCGTGTGGGATCTCCTGCCCCTGGACGGGAAGGGGCCGGGGCTGGACGCCCGGGGGCCCGGCTGGGTGCCCGTGGCACTGTCCAGGGCCAGGCTGATGGGCGAGGGGCAGGCGGTGCCGTGGGGCAGGGCTGGGGGGCACATGGTCTGGGGGGCGGCTGGTGGCGATGCCGGGGCGCTGGGGCCAGCGTGGGCAGCCGGGCCAGGGGAGCAGGAGGCGAGGTGGCCTGGCTGTGGGGAGGAAAAGGAGAGAGGCTTGGTCAGGCGTGGGGGTGACACTCAGGGCTCCCTGGGCTGTTAGGAGGAGAATCCCTCTCCTTCTTTGAGAAGGGCTCAGCTGGGAGGCAGCTACAGCCACCCCAGCCAGGCCTGTTCCAGCGTCCCCCTCTCCTGCAGCTCTGTCCCCTTCCCTGCCCTCCCAGTGCCAGAGCACTGAGGTGTCACAGCTTGCCTGCGGGGTCACTGCTGCCACAGCCCCGGCGGGTGCTGACAGATCCAGCCCCACACCCGCCGGGATGCTGGAGGAGACACCAGCTTGTCTCATTCCTCACAACGATTAGCTCCAGCACGGAGGAGGCTGTCATCCCGGGAATGTGATCTTGCTTATGAACAGCACAACCATGTCACACCCACGCACCAGACAACAACAGAGCCTGAGTCCCAGCCCTGACAGCTCACAGTACCAATCACATCTCATGCCAGAGCCCCCAGTGTCCCTGGCTGGGGCTGGGAAGGCTCCAGCACAGCTCGGGACAAGCCCAAGCACAGACTGGACATGACAAGGACAGCACATGCTGCATGCCAGGTCCCCTCCCATTGCTCAAGGACTTACTCCCAGTGAAATGAAATGCAGCTCAAGTGTCCAAGGAGAGGAGCTGAGAGCAGAGGCACACACAGGACATGTACACACACATGCAGAGGTGGCACAGAGGAGGATGAACACACCGAGGCAGGACACAGAAGGATGAACTTGGTTCTTTTTCTGTTTTCTACATTTATTTTTATTAGACAGATGAATGCATGGAAGCCACGGCCAAAAAAATGAAACAACACATGGAAACAAACAATTTCTGAGCTGGCACAAAGCGAAGTTCAGCTTGTACCAGGCAACTTTCCTCTTTGGGGACTGAGCAGCAGAGGATGAGGAGCAGAAGGTTGGGCTGCGACAGCTCCATCAGCCTGTGGCAGGGCAAAGACAGCTCCTGCCTTTGTGTGAAGGATGGCTGCTTGTTCCACAAGCACTGACTGGTGTTGCACAAGCAATAAATGGTGTTCCACACACAGTAAATTGTGCTCCACACACAGTAAATGGTGTTCCACATGCAGTGATTGGTGTTAAACAAGCACTGACTGGTGTTCCACACTTAGTACCTGGTGTTCCACACTCAGTACCTGGTGTTCCACACTCAGTAAATGCTGTTCCCCACACAGTAAATGGTGTTCCACACACAGTAAACGGTGTTCCACATGCAGTAAATGCTGTTCCCCACACAGTAAATGGTGCTCCACACGCAGTAAATGGTGTTCCACACACATTAATTGTGCTCCACACGCAGTAAATGTTGTTCCACACACAGTAACTGGTGTTCCACACTCAGTAAATGGTGTTTCACACTCAGTAAATGGTGTTCCACACTCAGTAAATGGTGTTTCACAGACAGTACCTGGTGTTCCACAAGCACAGTGACTCCCGAGCACACAGCACGAACCCATGGCAGGGGAGCAGCCATGCCAAGCAGAGATGATAAAAAATCAGAGAAAGGAATGGATACAGAGAACATAACAAGCAAAGCAGCAGACAAAGTGGAAGTAGAATCAGAAGGACTGACGGGAACACACAGATTTGTTATTTATTATTTATACCCTGACTTGATCTTCCACATGTTACTACATACTGGCAAACCCAACATGCTCAGTGCTCCATGTTACACAAACTCTGGAGACACTGCAGAGTTCAGCACAGCCAAGCAGCTTTGGCCAACCCTGCCAGGTTCTGGAGTGTCTTCCAGTGCTCTGATGTCAAGGTAGGCTGAGGATGTCCAGCACCTGATGTAACAAAGCCTTGGGGTTTTAAGCAGAATTTTAAAAAAGGCAGCCTGCTCCCGTGTACAGCAGTGCAGAGTGTGCCTGTGCCTCCAGCAGGAGTGAGAACAGAGACTCAGCACAGACATCAGAGGGAAAGTCTGGGGTAACTCAGTTGGAATTCCTCTAAGAAGCTTTATCACTGATGGGCAAGGAAGGGCAGGACAATCTCCTTGGCTCAGCCACAATTGGAGGAGAGGAGTGACACCAGATTAGAGTGTCCAGCCCTGATCCTGCCTCAGATGTCACACACAGGGAGGCCCAGAGTCACTGTTGGAGGTACAGTGACATCCCAGCTGTCCCCTGTTCACAGGGAGCTGCCCTGCAAGGACCCCAGGGCCCCAAGGGCCTGCATGCACCCCGCTATCCAAGGGCTCCCACTCCCTGCCAGCTTTCCCCAGAAGCTGCCCCATCCCTGGCAGTGTCCAAGGCCAGGCTGGATGTGGCTCTGAGCACCCTGGGGTAGCAGAAGGTGTCCCTGCCCATGGTAGGGGGTGGAATGAGATGAGCTTTAAGGTCCTTTCCAATCCAAACCATTCTGAGATTCTATAATCTCTCATCTTCCATAAAATCCTACCAGTATTAAAAAGGGATGAACAATGTGAACTGGAGAGAGGCAGCTTCCCAAACCTCAGTTCTTCCACCCAGTTCCTTTGCTTCTCCAAAATTTAAACAACCAAGGAAGCTTTTCTGCCCCTTCAATTCCCTTTACTGGGCTTTGCAGGAATCTTCACACTTCTGGTAATCATTGGCCTGGTCCAGGCCATGCAGGGCTTTTCCAGCAAGGCCTGGAATCTGCCTGAGCTCTTTAGCACTAATGCAGTATTTTAGCTTGCCTTATTCTACAGAGCAAAAGAGACAGAGCAAATGAAAAGGAAAATTCTACTTAAAGTTGAAATCAGCTCTTAACACCTCTACCCTGTTCTCCCTTGCCTCTGGGCTACAAGCCAGTGACAACTGCAGCTACCTCCTGTTGGATTTTTAACAACAGAAAATAGAAGAGCAGGAAAAAGACAAGACAAGAGGTGGGAAGGACTGGATAAAATCTCTCTTGGCCTCGTGCAGGCTCTGGCAAGGGGCAGCTCTCTGCACCTGCACATCCAGCTCATGGCACAGGGGTCACGGGGAGAGCAGAGCAGAGCTTCCTGCTGATCATCTCCAGCGTGCCAGGGGACATGGGGGTGTCATTCACATTCGGAAGGTCGGCTAAACCTTCAGAAATGCTCCCACAAGCAGCTCTTCTGCCTGTGGCCACTTGGGGCTGGCTGGAGGACTCCTGGAGTGGGGGGTGCTCCTCTCAGGGGGTGCCAGATGCACCCCTTGGGAGGGTGCAGAGCCCCCCGAGGGGATGGAGGTCAGCAGGGACACTGGGCTGTGTCACCTCACCCTGCTGCCCGCGGGGCCATTCCCCCTGTGTGCCAAGGGAGGCTCGTGTGAACCCGAAGGGGCACAGCTTTACCCTGCCTTGTGCCACCCCCCTCCTGGGCAGCAGGGAGAGGCAGCCGGGCTCCGCAGGCTCCCGGGGGATGTGGGGGGCAGCAGAAGGCATCTCCCCCATGTCCCCTCCGAGGTGTGCGGGGCGCTGCCCCCCGAGCCTGGCAGCGCATCCCGGCTGTGCCAGCGCTCCCTGCCCGGCGGGCACAGCCGCTCTCCAGAAGCCATGGCAACGTGCGGGAAGCTGGCCGAGGGCAGAGCCGGCCTGGGAAACCTAAAGCAGCACTGACACCTTCAGGAAGGGGAGACGAAGCTCAACGCCAGCCTCGCCTTGTCTTTTCCCTGCGGGGCTCAGAGCCTACTTGGGAGGAGCTTCCTTCTGGAGCTGGTTCCTGCGATCCAGTTTGCTCATGACCTGCGTGATGTCCACGGTGTTGGCAGCTTCCCTGGCCTTGGCCTCTTCCTCCAGCTGCCTCAGGATGATGGGGCTGGGGCTGGAGCGGAGGTGGCGGCGTCCGAACAACCCCGTGCTGGGCAGAGAGAGGGGAAGGAGAGGGGGTCAGAGAGGAGAAGGGCACCAAAACCTCCTCCTGGGAAGCAAAGTTACCCAGGAGGACAAGCTCGGACACAGCGATGGCCAAAAGAGTGCAAAATGCTTTAAACAGCACGGGGTGACTCAGTGTCAGACACAAGCTACAGAACTTCTGACGGTGTAAAAGTCCTGCTCCTGAGGGACTCCAGGGGCCACCCACATCACTCCTTTGTTGTGTTTGCACATAACTCACACTCAGTGTGGAGCCAAACAACTCCCACCCGTGGAATTCTCTCCAGTGTCCTCAGGTGGATCAGGGCAGGGATCAGTCTGGGTGTTTCTGGTGATGCCCCCAGGAAACACCTGCTACCTGCTCCAGCAAAGCCACTTCCCCAGCAGTGGGAGCAGGGGCTAACCCACCTCTGGATGAGCTACCAGCTCCAGGTTAATGGGATGCTGAGGTTTTGGGGGGGGTCCAGAGCAAGCACTGACAAACACAAAGGCAGGATCACCAGGATCAGCCAGTGACCTTGTGATGGGAAAAACTGGGCAAACCCCAGGCCAGTCAGCAGCAGGGCTTTTTCCACTGATTTGAAACGGGCTTTAGATGAAACAACAGTGTGAAAGTCCATGATTCCTCTTTCTTGCCTGCTAGGTTGATGAGTGGAAGAGGAACAGAGAAAGAAACACCACCCAGTCTGGCACTGCACACTCAGCTTTAGGAGCAGCTGCAGTTCAAATGGCCTGAATTTGCTGTATAACCTTCATCTTGCTGGGAGAAAGCCATTTCCAAGGCCATCCACCTTGTGCCAGCTGTCACTCACAAGGTGCTGCTTGCTCCCACACGCCTGTCACCTTCCCTTCCACCAGGGGTGAGCAGCTTTGTCCAGGCAGAGCTGAGCAGATCCCCTGGGTTATCCCAAACCTTGGGTCTGTCTCTGCGCTGGCAGCCAGTGTTCTGTGGGCAGGAGTTTTCCCATGCTCAGGACACCAGCGCTCTCTCCCTCCAGGAAAGGAGCCATGAATTAATTCAACAATCACAGCCCTTCTCAGCAGCCCCAGCAGAGAAGGCAGCTGAGCAATCAGCAGCTCCATCCCGACTGTTCACAAGCCACTTCCAAAGGGCTCATGAATAAACAGCACCATGGGTCTCAAAGCAAAGCATCTTCTCAGTGCAAAATTTTATTTAATTAAAAGAACATCTAAATCATAGTAATTTTGCTGCAACTTGGGCTTTTTCTACCCTTGCTACAACAAGAAAAACAAACCTCACAATTACAGCCAGTTTCACTTGCCTTTTTTTGACACCCTCTTGTGGCACAACAGCCTTGGCCAGCATTTCCTTGTATATTGGAGACTTTAAATAGCGGCCATAGGAGTCCTACTAGGAGAAAAAAGAGAAACTGGTAGTTATGGGCTGCAAACACCCTTATTAAAATCACCACCAAATACAGCTGCTCAGGAGCCAGGGAGGCTGGGAACTGGATAATCTCCCCCAGCAGCCCAAAGGGACTTTGCATCTTTCAGGCAAATGTAGCTATTTAAACCAATATCCTTTCATCTTGCTGTAAAATTCCCAGGATTTTCCATCTCACAATAAAGCTTCACAGGTAAGACCCAGCTCAAAAGATCTGAATGAAGCTTAGCTTGGGCCATCAGGGTCTCAGAGTCACTGCAAGGTGAGGAGCTTGGATTCCAGGAGCCAAACTTTTCACCAGCGGGTGAAAATCAGTTCGGTTCTGCTGCTTTCAGGGCATGAGCTGGTGCCCAAGCTGGAGCTGAAAAGCAGGACTTGCAGCAGTCACCTGACCCCCACCACCCTGGGGACAGGCTGCCTTAGAGGGAAGAAGCAGCAGCAAAACACAAATGCCTGGAGCAGCACTTGCTTAACTCAGCAAATTTGAGGGATTTTCAAACAAAAGCCCCTTGAAAGGGACAGCTGATAACACACAAAGGCACTGAAAGGCCCCGAGGGCTGGAATCCCCCTCAGGCTCTGGCAACAAATAACAAACCTTTTTCATCAGCATGTAAATGTGGGTCTGAGCAGCATCTAGAACATAACGATGAGGGTGCTCCAGGCCTTTGACTGTGATGCCCATTGTTTTGCCATCGATGTTAATCCAGCGCCGTGCTCCTGGAGCCAGGAAGAGCCTGCCAGGAGGAATCAACAGTGCCATTAGCAGCTGGAGAATTCACTGATTCCTGTCTATGCACGAAAGGAAAAGTCCCTTCAGCTCCTGATCTTGGGCAATCAATGTCCTCTTCATCAGAGACCTGCACTCACTTCCTCTTGCACATAATAGAAGCCAAATTTTATCTCACTGGAAGCAAAAAGCCTCTCCCCACTTTGCTTGTGGCAGCCTCAAGTACTTGGCTATTCCACACTGATATTTAAACTACATCCTAAGACTGAAATGTAACAGAGAACATAGAGGAAAAGTAAATATATATATATAAAAAAGCCCACTTCTACTTTCATTTCCAAAAGCTTCTTTCTTATATGGGGACAAAAGACAGCCACATCTGATAACAGTCTACAGGTAAAAAGCTTAGGAAAAAATCATTTGGAGAATGAGAACCTGTGGAAGGTGATGGGACACATGCACAAAGACTTTAAGAGTGGAAAATTTTCACACTCACTTGTAGATTTCTTCTGCTTTTTCTTTGACCTTGGATTGGTCTCCATACTTGAGATCCTCACAGGCTTCCCAGAAACCCAGATTCTCTCCTGCATGACAAGGACACGGTCGGCAGAGAGTGAGACTGAGGAAAACACAATCCCATTTATTAGCTCCTGGATTTGTTTGGCACAATTTGCTGGCCCCAAACCAGTCTCTCCAATTCTTCAGTGACTGAAAGAGGAAAACAGCTTTCCCCTGTTCTCTGCCCACTGACACCTCCAAGAAATTGTGAGCTCAGCCAGCTCCAGCTTCTCTGGGAGCAGTCATAGAATCAGGGAATGTTTTGGGGTGGAAGTGATCTGAAAGTCCATCTCATTCACATGGGCAGGTGAATTAAAGAAATAAGAACATTGATCTAATATCCATGTCCATCTATTAATGGACAAAGACTCTCTAACAGTTTGGAGTTACACAGTGAATGTTTATTA
>VZTB01012743.1:109476-132158 GCA_013397245.1 Thryothorus ludovicianus | reverse complement strand
TCCTCAAAATTAACATCTCACAGGCACACCTTTCACTATCCCAGGGTGGTCCTGACCTGACCTTGGACATTCCAGGGATCCAGGGACAGCCACCGCTGCTCTGGGCAGCTCTGTGCCAGAGCCTGCCCATCCTCCCCATCCTCCCAGGGAAGAATTCCCTCCTAAAATTACAACCCAAACCCTGGGAGCCCGTGGCCCGCGGGGGGACAGCCCGGGCTGTACCGTGTGTGCCGTGCCACTAGATGGTACCGCCTGCCCTGGCTGCACAGCCTGTGCCACTGTCACCCGGCTGGGGACAAAGCCACACTGCCCACCCACCGCTGAACTCCTTCTTCAGGAAGATCTGGAAGTTCTGGCGGCCCTTGGGGTCTCGGATGAGCTCGCTGAAGTTGAAGGCCCATCGCTCCACGCGCATCCTGGTGGGCACCTCCACCCTGCGCGGGGAGACAACAACAGCACCGATGCTCTCTCTAATTAGCAGATTCATTAGAGCCAAAATGCCCTTTGCTGCAATGCCAAGGGACTTCTCAGCATTCTCTTGTTTTCCAGAGTGGTGTAATGAGCTCCTGAAGTCAACCCACTAAGTCAGTAGTAATTAAACAACTTGGGCCGCAGCGGGATGAGGATTTAACTGGGATTTATGCAGCTCTCACAGTGACAGCCCAGCCTTGCCCTGGGGTTTGACTCAGTCCCATCCTGGAGGAGGCACTGGTTGCTGCCCAGAGCTTTGCCTCTCATGAAGGCATTCCGTGCAGGCATTCCCTGGGGATGTCTAATGGGATACAATCAGTCCATAACAGGATTGCTGCTCTCAGAACCACTGAGATGTTGGATGCTCCAAGCCCCAAGATGCCACCACGTAATTAGCAAATCCTCTCCAAAGGGAAAACCAAGGGAGGCCTCAGAGAAGGGATGGACCACCAGGGTGTGCCTCCAACCCAAAGCCTCTCCTAAGGAAGCAGCCTGAGGGGTGAGCAAAGACCCAGCTGAACCCTGGACTGGTCCTGTTCCATTCCTGTGCTGGTTAAGGTGGGCTTCACTCACCCAAGGAGGGGACCAGACCCACTCAGCAGGGGCTGAGTGCACACTCCCATCATCAGCTCAGGAATTTCTGTGACTTTAAGGAAGGCTCTACTTGAAGAAGGCAGTGCTGAAAGTTCAGCATGGAGTATTCCCAATTTCAAAATAAGTTTGAAACAGAATGCTTCTCTGCTCATGATCACAGATCAGATACCACAATGAAAATCAGTGGTTCCCTTTCCTGATTTCTATCAGTATAAAGGTGACTGTAACCCACAGGCTGGCAAACCAACAGAAATACATACAGCTTTGCATTGAGATCCCAAAACTCAGGGTCATCTGATATCCAAGGGTTGCTGGGGAGACATCCAGACAGGAAGGGATCATTGGAGAGGAACTGCTCAGAGTACTTCACAACTCTGCAACAAATCCAAAATCAAAATATTAATTTGGAGGCAGAATTGCAGCCAGCCCCATTTTAGCCAAATAACAAACTACAGATACCCTCAGAGGTGCAGGACTCTCAGCACAGGGATCTGGAACATGGCCCCTGCCTTCCTAGAAAAATCAATTCATTAGCTCAGTTAATCTTTTCCACTTCCCAACAGAAGTCTCCTGGTTGTCTTTTGAAGCAGTGAATTTGTCAATTCAAATACAAGGAGATACAAGACTCTCTTCCATTACCTCTTTTTGCCTTTTCATTTTAAGGAAGAGGGACCAAGCCCCCGGACAGTTCCTGTCTCCTCAGCTGATCCTGCACTCTTCTGGGAGGAAAGTGCCAGGGAAAGGAACAGAAGGGTTGTGTTCCTTCAGGTGGGTTCTCTGCAGCCTTCCCATGGGCCAAGGGAGAACTCAGGGAGCTCTGGGAAAGTGAGGGAATGCTGAGAGCTCATCCCAGCTTCTCCTTTCCTCCATCACCTACCACAGGGCTCATTCCTCTGCCAGTGGCTCTGAGGGCTTGGCACAGAGCAGAACTGCCTCTCTCCCACCAGGAACCAGACAAACACTTCTCCCACCTTCTAACTTGGCCAGACTTCTAATTACAACCGATTTCACAAATGTCCTGGAATTTTAGCTCCCGCCTCCCTTTTTCATTCTTGAAAAAAAAAAAAAATCCTCTGGTTTCTGCATTTAAAATTCCTTCCAGGCCAATGTGCTTTCATGTGCCCAGAGCTGGGAGTACAGTGTCCAGGGGCCTGTTGCTAACAGGCACCTTGGCACAGACCCTGCAGCTGCACAATGCTCCTGCACAGAGCAAACCACAGGGCTGGCACAGAGCTGCTCCCTCCTGCCTTCCCACTGGGAATGCCAAGGCACCCAGCACCTGCACCAGGCACTCCAGCCCACATTCTGACCGAGCAAATCTAAACCTGTCAGCTCAGGTAGCATTGCTGTGTGCTCCTGATGTGCTTTGCAGCTTCTCCTAAATCCCTGCAATGCTCTGAAGCATGCACACCACCCAGCTGCTGCTCATATCCTCATTCATAATAATTTTGATTTGGACCCAACCCTGCAGCTGACACGGAGTTCCAAAGTTCCTGAGAGTTCTGATCTAGGTGATTGGCATTATCCGACCAGAACTAATGAGAGAAAAGCCCCATTGCCAAACAGTTAAGCACCACAAAATTCCTGGAAAGTAGCCAGGTGTCCCCAGCTCCAGCTCAGCTTTGAGAACTGAGGCAACAGAGTTTTACGTGACCTGGGAGTCAGTGACAAGACAAAACGAGCAGAGTTGCTGGTCCCCTGCAAGTTTTGGCTCTCAGAAGACTTTCTCTTCCACCCATTTCATTCATCCAAGACTTTCTTCTCCAGGGAACTGGCCTGAGCACCTTGTTTATCTCAGATGTGATAGGAATCCCTGGTGGCAGTGACAGTGTAAAGCAGGCAGGTGCTCTGGGCTGCACCTCAAGGTGCCTGGTCAGCACGGGAGGTTCCAGGTAGGAATGCCTCTGGCAAACACACCAATGCCTAATGCCAGGGCTGGATGCTTCAGCAAGAATCTGATCAGGAAACACTCCCACTGGGAAGGGGAATGGATAATTAATTGGTTGGATGTTTGTGGAGACGCTGTTTCCCTTTGCAGTACAGAATAACCAGTATTACATAACCAGAGGTGAGCACCACCACGGGGCAGGGACACTCATGGGGGTGAATCCAGCCCAGAGTGGGGACCTGTGACAGGAGGGTCAGTCTGTCCTGCTGGCTGCTCCTCCTGAAGGACAGACACACTGCTGGATCCTTCCCCAGCTGCAGGGCTGTGCCCAGGTACCACAGCCTGGCCCAGAGCAGCATCAGCACCTCCTGATTTCAGTGGGATTCTCAGCCCAGAGGCTGGTGCTGCTCTGCAGCAAAGCTCCCAGGGAGCCCCCTCATCCTGCCTGGGGCTCTGATCCTGCTCAGCCTCTCCTGGCCCAGACAGCCCAGCCCAGCCAGCACTGGGCCACCACATGGATTCCCTGGCTGAGTCACCAGCTGCCAGAGCAGACAGCTTCATCAGCTCATTAGGAGATAAGCACTGAGGACTAATTAATGTGTGGACAGAAGGAAATCAGGACTTACCCTCCAAGAGAGACAGAAGATTTCACTCTGGTCTTCATGATGGCCTGCTGATAGTACATGATCTGAGGGGATCAGACATGGCCATGGTTAGGAGAATGGAGGCTGGAAGATAAGGCCTATCTAAACCTCAAACAGGTTCTCTCCCAGGTAATGGGGCTAATTACAGCAGGGACTGCTTCTTCCCTAATTACTGGATGTCCAAGGAACCAGAGAATCCCTGAATTGTCTCAGTAAAACGTCTGTTTTCACTGAGCTTACTGCAAACATCAGAAGCGCACTTTGCAATGTGCAAGTAATTAAAAAGCACTCCCCATGTTATACAGAAATTGAATAATAGCTACCATCCTCAGCACCTACAAATGCTCTGGATGATTTAGCATGTAATTATCATTGATTCTGGGCTGTCTCTGTGCTGGCGCCACTGTGATTTCCCCACCACTAATTTTGATCTATTGGATTTCAGCCCTGGTGCCTGTCCTTGCCTGAGCCTTCCCGTCACTGGGAGAGCTGCTGGCTGCCTGCAGTGGGAGGGAATGTCCTGAAATTACATTGATAAAGGCTCCATGAGGCAGGGATTCTGCTTTTCAAAGAGCCCATCCCCTGCACAGAGGGCTTTGGGCCACACTGGTGTAAGCAACTCACACAGGATAAACACCGAGAAGTGAGGGAAGCATCACTTACCTCTCTCCTATAGAATTCCATGGTATTTTTCTGTAAAATACAAAAATTAGAATCATTGAATTGGGATGGGTGCTTACAGTTGCTTCTCTTTTTTTTATTTTTTTTTTTGAGACAGGGAAACACCGTTGCAGGGCTGCCGTTGTGCAGTGTTCTCCAATTAATTCTGATTACAATTAAAAAATCAAACACAGCAGCTGAGCTAATCAGGATATCATCAAAGCTAAGAGCATCCCCACACGGTAAATTGCCCCATTAGCTGTATTTACTGTTTAGCATTGCTTCTCCCATCACAGGCTGCCTGTATGCCTTCAATTAAGGGGTTATTCTAATGGAGCTAAAATAGATTCATTTACGAGACACAGATTAGATCATTCAATATTAGCTAAAGGAGACAGGAACCAACACATTGCAAAATATAAACACCACAATTAAAAGCCTCAGAAGCAGTATCTGCTGTGCAAAGGGTGTTTACGTTGTGATTTGAATAACTCAGACTATGTTACATGTCATCCACAAATGAGCAGGCAATCGAAGGCAAGAAATTAACTGCAGGGTGTTTATTCACACAGCTTCCTTTGAAGCACAGTTACTTTGTGTGGAATAAACTGCAGAAGGGAGAAGGAAAGACAGGAAAGACAGTCGGGGATGCTCCCAGCAAGCCTTTAAAGGCTCAGGCAGGGTTTCAGTTCCTCAGCTCCTGTTTCAGTCAAAACCTGCATCCCAAAATTATTCTGCCAAACGAACCCTGTAGCGGGTGGGGGTCTGCAGAGTGCCTTGGAGAAGTGCAGTTTGTGAGGGATGAGGGATGAAGATTCTGGTACTGAATGCCACAGGCAGCTCTGCTCTCCCCTCAGCTCCCCAGAGACCCTGCACCCCAAACTGCCCCTGTTTTGGGAAAGGGAAGATGCTCTCCCAGGACACCATTGTGGGGACACTGACCTGCTTTGGCACTTTAACCATCACCACCAGTCCTGCTCAGGAGGGAGAAACTCTTCCCCACATGGCAGAAAAACACAAAACACTCACCATTTGCTGACACTTGGTTCTGAGGGCCCACTCACCATTTCAGCAGCAGCAGCCACACATGCAGCAGAGGAGCCCAGTCCCTCCAGCACCACCACAGAGCCAGCCCTGACCCTGACCCAGCCCCAGCCTGGCCAGTGGGGCACCAAAAAACATCCCCAAGTAGTACTGTGAGGGGAGGAAGCTTTTCCTGCTGGAATACCATGACCAGCTCTGAGTGGGCAGCACAGACCATCTCAGCAGGGCAGCAAAAACCAGCACTGATGCTGTGGGAGAGGGGAAAGGACTGACACATCAAGGGAGATAAAAAGCTCTAGGACAGCAGGATCATTGCTCACGGGGCTGTACAACCTCCCCTGCTGATTCACAAGCTCCTGGGATATCCTTATAAATGATGGAGGAACTGAGGAACAGCTTTTCACCCTTCTCTGCTCTTAGCTGCATCCCTGATTCCAGGCCACCTTCCACACAGACACCATTTCTTCCCCTCATTCCTACAGTGTCATTTCAGACAGACTGCAGAAATGGAAGGGAAAAACAAATCACCTGCTTCACAGAGAAATTTATTGCATTTACTGTCCCAAAGTGTCCTGTTTAGAGACCTGTGTTTCTGCTCCAGGCCAGCTGCCTCCTGCAAAACAGGAGTTCACTGTCTCCTTGGGAAATCTGAGATATAAACCAGATAAACCTCATCAGATTTACAAGTGCCAGCTGAAGGGTTCCATTTGATAGAACTTGTGGCTAGAGCATTGATTTCAACACGTTAAAATAATTTTAAAAAACCCTATTTTCTTCCACTTTTTTCTCAGTTGGGGCCTCAGACAGGCCTGGTGCAGTGGGGAAGGAGAAGTGGGTGCTGGCACAGTGGCTTGAAGGCAGCTCACGTGGCAGGAAAGAGGTGTTATCTTCTAGAGGGGTCTGAGAGGCTGGCAGCACACCACACACACACGAGACAAACAGCTGTGGGAAAGAGAGAGAGAACACAGTGAGTTAAACGTTACATACAGACAGAAAGGGAGCAATTAAAATGCCATCACAACAGAAAAATTGTACGTGGGTGAAGAAAAATCCACAAACAAGGGAAGATTTTTTTTAAGTGCCCCACACACTAAGGATCCCCTCCTGCCATGGTCTGTGGAGGTCAGTGTGGTGGGCAGCTGCTCCTGGGATAACAAGGGGGGGTTTGGTGGGGAGGGGATTTGCCAAGGCTCCCCCAGAAAAGGGGCTGAGCATCTCTGAGCAGGGGCACAAACTGAACTGCAGCCAAATCCAGGGGAACTCGCTGACCACCCTGGGAGGCTGCAGGTGCTGGTGGTGCTCAGCCCCTTCCCGTTCTCAAACCAGCACAAACTGGGAAGAATCTCAGCTATTTCACCCCAGAGCTGCTCATCTTTTCATTTCCCTTTCTCCCACAGTGCCCCAACAAGCAGTTCCCAGTTCAGTGCTGCTACAAGTGGCCCTGAGCACTGCCCATGTCCCACTGAGCTCTGCCAGCTGTCCCCACCATCCACCCACCCTGACCCCACTGCTGACTGCAGCAGTGCCAAAGTGCCCTGCACCACCCACCCACTCTGCCTCATTTGGAAGGAAATCATTATTTGGAACAAAAGAGTCGTTTCTCATAATGAGATTAATTTTGCAATGCCCTTAACGAGTGACTTATCGCAATTACTGCGGATCAGCTCCCCAGCCCTGCGGGCTTCAAATCAACATGGCAATTAGTGAAAGGCCTCAGCCTGTCTCAAGTGAGTGCCACGAGCTGTTCCACATCCTCTGACACCCCTGAGACACCCCATGGCACTGGGACACCCTGCCTGCCCTGGTGACACCCCGCTGCCACCAGCTTTGTGCTCCCTGGGCACTGGGGCTGCAGAGCCCAGCTGGGAGCCAGCCAGGACCTGCTCCAGAGCCCTGATCCACACGGCTGAGGCCACCAGCTTCTACAATCTGCTAATTCCCAGCTACCTGTTTGCTCCTCTGCTCAGTGTGAGACTTCCTGACCACACTGGGGAGGTGATGGTCATGGTGTTTTTGCCTGCCTGGCCACTGTTCCCTGTTTACAGAGCTCGCAAACACCTGGAAACAGTTTTGGGTGGATGCCTGGAAGGATCTAGGAGTGAAGAATGAGCACAAGGCTGTGCAGAGCTTGTCTGGAACCAGGACACTGCAGATCCCACCTTTACTCTGCCCTGAGTGCTCCATGCACAGAGCTTGGCAGGCTGAGGCTGATCCTGGGAATTCTGGGCAGGGAATTGGCCACTGAGCATGGGGCAGAGCCAGCCCAGCCTCCCTCCAGAGCTTTTGGCAAGGAAGATCTGCCCCTCCAACGCTGCAAAGTGCACCCCAGCACACACCCAGCTGCCTCTGTACACCCCAGCAGCCCTGCTCTGTGCAGAGCCCTTCCCTACATTCAGCCAGCTGAGAGCCTGCAGAGGCAAATCCTGACTCTGGGGTGAGATCATCTCAACATTCATCTCCACTGTGCTGGTGCATCCAGCCCTGCAGCTGGAAATCAAATCTGCCAAGGTCCATGCACTCAGTTTTGTTCAAGTGGTCATTTTTTCCCTGTCGTGTTTATCTGCCCCTGCCCCTGTGCTTTCCAAACTTGTGATGATGCAGCAGAACGTTATCAGGCAAACTGACAGGGGTTTATGAAATTACAGGCCAGCAATGACTCGTTACTCTGTGCCTGATTTGCTGAGTACAACAAACCAGGGCATTTCATTCAGCAGCCCCCGAATCCAGCACAGGGATTTTTGGGGGAGCTAAAGCACCTTTCAGAAAGACTCTGGCATTCACAGGCACTCAGTGGTCAGCCTCAAGCAGTGAGGCTTGATGTGAACCTGAAACCCAGGCAACAAAAGGCTAAAGCATCCCTCAATGAGCTGTTCAATGAGTGGCTACTTCTGCCTGACTCCTCCTGCCATTTATATAACTCATAAATTATAACCATGAATGATGCCCATGGATCAGAAATAAAAGTCCTTCAAAGGAGTTTGAGCACCTATTTATCCCCAGAGGACTCTAACTGTGAGGAAAGGAGCAGCCCACCAAAGGGTCTGAACAAGAGGAGAGAGGTTCATGCTAATGTCAGCTTCAAAAGAAATCAAAAGTTCATTATTTTCTTTCCTTTCTCAACTGCCAAGATGAAAAACTCCATAATTTGGCCAACAAAATGAAGGTGGAATTGAGCAGGAGCTGAGACACAAATCAGAGCTTGGCCCAGCCTTTCTGGTCAGCAAAGGCTGCTGAAGCACAGGTGCTGGTGAGGACAAAAATAAAGCTGCTAGTCCAAAGGTGGCTCCAAGAGGGCTCCTGGCTGTCCCAGGTATTCCCAATCACTCTCCCAAAAGCAAAAAGAGGAGCAAGGAGAACTCCAGAGAGGAGGCACAGTTCAGAGACCAGCTTAAAGGAGAAGGGCAGGGAGGTCATCCCAAAGCTGGTGGCCCTTGGCTTCTGCCCTCCTTGGAGCCTCCCCTGATGGGGGAACTGACCATGTCTCTTATGGCCAGGGTGTAACTGGGCACAGACCCCTCAGCTCCCCTCCCCTGTGCTACCAGGCAGCTGGCAGATGGGCACAGCTCTTCAGACCATTTGCAAACCTAAAATCCCTTCCATGCCAGCAGTAAAACTGTGGGTGAGAAGTTGGCTTACTCCTCGTTCTAGCCCTGTGCCTTTCCACTACTTCTTTTACTCTTAAAAAAAGAAAAAAAAAAAAAAAAAAGAAAAGGCTTTTAGCAGCTGCTACTTACAGCAAGGAAAAAAAAAAATATACCCTAACCTTACACTTTACTCCTTTTCAGTCTCTATAGCAACAGAACACAGCTGGCCAAAGCAATTATCCAGCCTCTGGCTGCTGAGATGTTTAAAGGCTGTTACAAAAATGGGAAGTTGTGGGAATACTGTGAGTGTAATGGCAGTAACATTTGCATTGAATTGCTGAGAGATGCTTTCACGTTGCTTCCAAGTGAACACCGTTGAGGGCACAAAGACAGGATCATCTCAGAGAGCTGCTGGAGAAAGGGAACAGCAGCTCCAGCTCCTCATCCACTGACTGGATCTGTGTGATTTCAGACCCTGAACCAGTTCACCCAGTGAGAGCCCTCGTGGTCTCAGTTCATTGATCCTGTTTCTTTATGGTCTACAATATACATATTTGGCAATATTTTGTGCTCCTACACCACACCAATTTCTTCATCTTCTTACTACACATTAATTACCCTTTGGGAGGTATTCTGTAATTTTATTTTACATCTGGATCTTTGCACTGACCCTTTACACCCCACCAAGTTCATTCAGCACAAAGGCAGCAACGAGCACCTGGAGACAGAGGATTCCTTAATTCAGTTTCACCAGCAAAGAAAACATGTCCTGCAGCCAAGCACTCACACGAACTGGTGTGGCAAGAAAGCTGAGAAACCTTTCCAAGCCAGAGGGAGCTGCCAAAGCCTATTTTGAGGGCCTCACCTCCTGGGTGAGAGAGCTTCAACCTCTGGCCTGTTCAGCTGTTAGAGCTGAGCTGACACACTCAACCTGCAATGCTCAAACAATGACAACTCCAGGGACATTTTCTGGGTCCTCCCAGGCATATTCAGTAGGTGTGTAAGAAAAACCCTGCCCTGTCTCACCTGGTTTACCTTATTTTCATTGGGATCTGTGACACGGTCTAATCCATACTCGAGGACATCCAGCATGCCTGGCTGTGGTAAACAAGAAACAGCAAAGCTTTGTAACTCATTTGGTTTAAAGGCTGTGGATCACACAAATGCAGGAGGAGACCCCCAGGCCTCCACTGCCAGCAGCTCCCAGCCATCTGTGCCTTGGGAACCCCCCAGATTTGGGAATGCCCCTCTTCAAGCATGGCTGCTGCAGCAGGACTCTGTCCCCTGCACCTTTGAGAGCAACCAAGGAAGGTTGGTGGGGCTCAGGGCAGGTCAGGGCTGGCCCTTTCTTGGCACACAGCCCAAAGCAGTGCCCTTTCCACATGGGAGCTTGTCCCAGGTGGCTGCAGGGAGGGCACCACCGAGTCACTAAAGTCACCCTGTCACCCTCTACTCACAGGAGTTCTGTTCACAAGCCAGTAGGCTCTCTCCTGGCAGTCCAGGGCATACCTGTCCTCCTTCTTCCGCTCCTTCCCTGCCCTGCAGAGCCAAGAACAGAGGAATTTGTGAGTTTTACCCTCCTAAAATCAGTGGGATGAGAAGCAGGGCACACCTCCAGCCTCCCATGCCCCACGGGTCCCAGCCTGATGCTGCCTCCTGACCACATCCTGCCCTGGCTAATTCTGGGCTGCAGATCATGTTCACATGGCCACACATGACTCTGGCTTTTGAGAACTCATCATCTTCCTGAGCTGAGCTGGGAGCAGACACATCCCCTTTTGGTCAGGCACACAGCCCTCTGGTAGCTCTCTGCTGACTTGCCCCCAGTCCTGCTGCTCCATGTTCATCCCTGTCCATGTCCCTGGGCAGAATCCAAGGACTGCCACCCAGAGATACATCCTGGACCTGTCTCATCCCTGTCCCTCAGTAAAGCAGGGGCATTTCTCAGAGAAACTACTTGGAAATGGTTCTGAGGAGTGTTCCCAGGCACTAAAACCCAAATCATCTCCCCAATTAAAGAGAAGAGGCACTAGCATGGTTTGGGCTTGGACCAACTAATTCTTTCCCAGCAAAGTCCTGAGCACAATTTGGGACTCAGCATGGGGAAGGGAGCATTCCCAACAGGCTGTTTGCATGTGGGCTCCCTGCTGTGGTTAGCAGGGTGGGTGCTCTGCACCAGTCTGCCCCAGCAGCACCATCAAACAGCCTCAGACAAGTTTAATCTGCTGGTTCAGACACAGGCTGGGTATCTAACTTTGAAACTGCATTTGGCATCTCTTAGCCCAAGTCTGACCTCAATTTACAAGAACAACAGTCTCGTGTTTAATGAGGCAGTTATCTGATGAGCTGTACTCCGAGGCCTTGGCTGCCATCCCAGGGAAGACAGAGAGGCTGCTGAGCAGCAGAGGCACTGCCTGCTGTGCCAGGAGGTAAAGAAGGCAAGAGGAACCCACAGAAGTAGGAAAGACCTCTAAAGGAGTGATCTCATCTTATGTTCACCAACCTTCCTGGGAATTTGAATGTTTCAGCTCCTAAAATCAAGTCATTTTAGGCTGGGTAGTACCTAAGTATGCACTTCACAGTTTTCTCCAGAAGTCCCTGCTGGGAACATGAAATTGCTTCTTGGTTCACCCCATTTAGCTGAGAGATGTGCAAGTAACTCCTGACCCAGAGCAACAAAAGGCCCAAAGTCCAGTGCCTGATCCACAAACACTCATGGAGAGCACTGAGCTACATGAAGTTGTTTCTAATGAGGGCTTGCAGCATCAGAACCCAGCTTCTTCACAGAACCACATCAAGTGCAAAATCTAAACCTCCCCTCCAAGCCATTTCAGAGCTGCAGTTGGTGTTTTTAAAGTGTGATTTAACTGTGCACTAAGACAGCCAAGCTCTGCTCCTCACATCCTCCCCAGTGATGCAAACAAGTCAACTCACTTATACTGCTCCTTGGCCTGCATAATAACAAAATCCCACTTGTAGTTTATTTTCTCATTGAGCATGTTGTAATGTTCCTGGAATAAAAATAAAAAGCAGTTAGTGTGAAAATTCTGACCAGGGCACTCCCATGCTGGGGTTTTCTTGACTCTCCATAGTTCAACGAGGCCAGGCTGGCGACTGAGCCAAGAAATCTGGATTGTTCTGAACGTAATTACAAGAATTGCAACAGTTCAAAAATACCATTGCAAGGAGAGCAATTACCCCTGCTAAAATTATAATTGACTTCACGGTAGTTTTCTGTGCTGGTTGTTTTTTCACTTGCAAAATAATGGCTTTTGATACTGCTGGAGTAACACCTCGTGTAGGTGAAGAGGGGATTTTTTGCTGTGCCCCACTCATTAGCAACAAAGGGCTAAAGTAATAGCAAATTAGGGTCTTGTAATGGAACAAGTGCAGTGTCTCCTCACCTTTTCATATTCTTCCAAAATCCCTTTCCTTTTAATGTTCTTCTTTGCTAGATAAATTGCTGTGGAGGTAGAAGCAAATTAGAAGTCAGTTATACTTAGGCCAACAAGTCCAAGAATAATCATAAATTTACCCACATTACAAACACTGGAGCCTTTGCCTTCTACAGTATCTTCCCAGGCATGAGCTCCAAGCTCCCAAAAGCTCAGTAAAAGAAAAAAGCACTCAGTGCTTTTGGTCTGTCACTGATGCCCAGGCTGGGAGCAGCCAGGCAGAGCAGGCAGCATGTGCCTTCTGCCAGCACCACCCTTCCCCCAGGAAATCAGCCAGGCTTCCATGGTCAAGGCACACTGGACCAAACCTTCCAGCTGTTGAGGTTCCTCAGAGTTTAACCTCCAAGTTTTCTGAGCACAGGTTGATGTTTTTTGCTCAAGTTCTAATAAAAACATTCCAATCTCAAAGAGGTGGTTTTTATTTTAATTTCCTCAGAAGATCTACAGCATAACGCAGATAAAAAACACAGAGGACAACCCTAGTATGGGCAAATCAGTCTGTGAACTGCACAGGCTACAGGAGCAAACCTGGCTGATCAGCCCAAGATTCATTAACAGCTCTACAACAAAAAGCATCATAAAGGCAACAAGAGATTTATAAAGAAAGGACCATCAGGAGATATTGGAAGTCACTGTGCTTTCTATAAAGAAAGAACCATCTCTGAATGCAGGGCTTGATCCAAATCCACAGGAAGACACCCTTGGGCTCAGATCCAGGAACACACTTAGCTACCCAGGGAAATCTGATCTTGTGTTTAAAGTCTTCCCTCCCCAACAAGGTAATTCAGATGTGTTCCTGTGTGATGGATCTTAGTGGAACATAAGAGCTTAAGCACTTTCTCTCATCAAGGCCACCACAAGATGGTCACACCCTCAAGTCACCATTACTCAGAGTTATTCACAAAATAGCATGAAAAAAAAAAATACCAGAGCTGGTCATTGCAAGTGGAGACAGCACAAGAACATGAGGAGCAAGTGTGGAGCAGACTGTGTGACAAACCCACATCCCTGGACACGTGCAGTGCCACCACTCACCATAGTCTGTGTCATCAGCAGCCCAGCTCTGCACTGGCCAGAAATAGGGGGTCTGCAAGGAAAGGAGCCTCCTGTTAGTGCACAAAGGCCCTGAACTCATGGACTCCTCCTTCCAAGTCCAGGAATATCCTTATTTCCCACAGCAGTGGAAACAGCCCAACCATGACCTCGATACCATCCCGTTATTACTGTGCTTTTTGTATATTCATTATTCAGTGCCCCCACACTGCTCCATTTCCAACCAGCAATTCCATTTGCTACTTTAAAACCTGGAAGGGAACACTCTGGAGGAAAGCACAGCTATTTTTAGGTTGAACAAGTACACTGATTTCATTGAAGAAATTATCACAGTTTCTATGTAAACTGCAATCTCAGTCTTCTCTGTGCAGACTTCCCTGAGTCTTCTCCTTCCTCCTGAACAGCTCCTGGGAACTGCCTCAGCTGCCTGTTTTTAATAAAAGCTAGTGCTGAACTCCCTCTCAACAGCTTAGAGGAGCTGCAACTCACTTGAAACCTGTAGAGGCTGCCATCTGCCTTAAGGGTGAGGTTCTTTGGCTCCTGGAGAGGGTAGATATATCCATATTTGACAAACAGGTCTCCCAGGTGGAGTGCCTCTGAAAATGGAGAATGCAGATGATTGCACAGAAACACTTCACTGGAATTAAAGGTGAGCTCTTATGCAGGCAAGAATCAAACTAAAAGGTTTTGCCTCTTGAAATCTGAGTTCTACAACTGAAAGCTGAGGAAGTTCTATTTTCATGTTTTCACCCACCTTCTGCAGTGATCTGCAAGCGCTGAAGAATCCACTGCATTATACCATTACCTGCAAAGCAAAGCAAAGGTCAGGAACTGAAACCAGGAGTGTGCCCAAATCCACGGGTGGAAAGAATTGTCCAGCCCTCACCCCTCACTGTGCTCAGGATCCCACCGAGGGTGAGGGCACGGCCCCCTTTTCTGCAGATGTGCTTTCAAATGCAAGGAGACACAGATAAAATGCAGTGCTGGGCTCCCAGGCCATGCTGGCACCCCCAAGGCATCCAGGCCTGGGAGAGGGAGCCCGAGGCAGGCAGTGACCTTGGGATGGCACAGAGAGAGTGTGCAGCAGCTCACATGGCCTGAGCAACATCCACACCCTCATCAGGGGCTTAGACAGGGCTTAAGGATGCAACAGCTTTCACACCCAGGGAAGGGGAGGTTTTGCTCCACCTTCCCTGGAAAGATTCACTGCAAAGCTCCAGGTTCACAGAGCACAGTCCTGTCTCAGTTTTGTAGAAGACCAGTGACTGATCCTCTAAGAGTCCTTTAATGGGACAAAGGGATGCCCAAATCTCAGATCCAAGCTGCAGTGGTTATGGGATTTATCAGGGGGAAACAAGATTTCTGCATTCACACACATTTTATCTCTCCCAGTTCTCTTGTTGGACTGTGAGCAGTTGTACCCATAGGCAGCATAAACAGTTCTAGTTTTATGTTCTGGGGGGCAAATTTCATGAACCTCCTTCCACTTAAAGAGGGCAAAAATGCACTTGCTCCCTGATCAATTAGTGGCCTTTCCTCCAAACCTCCCCTAGGACTGCAGACTGAGGTGTTGACCTTTCTTGACATTGCAGTGATGACTTAACTTTCTAATAGGGGCTCAGAGTTCTTATCCTACTGCCTGCTTCCTGAAATAGATGAAATTAAAGGATTAGCTCATCATTCATTTCTAGACAACTCCCTCTGTAAGCACTTTCCCCTAAAGGGTCACATTTAACATCGAGGTTTATTTGTGAGCCATTTTACTGACTTTCACTGAATTTAACTAGTTAGCTTCCTGCACAGGCAGAGCCAGGCTCTCTCCAATGGATCTGATCCAATATCTTCACCACACCCTCATCAAAACTGAATCAGTGTCTTTTGCAACACCCCTAAGCCAATCAGTATCCATGTAGCACTAAAAATATCAATTTAGAGAGGGATGACCAGCACACAGAGGGAGTGGAAGTCACTTGCCTCTCAGAGCTGGACTAGAATTTATGATTTGTGCAAGAGGGAACTTGCAACAATTCTAGTTAAGGAACCAGAGTAAAGCAGACAGCACGCAATGAGGGTGAGTGCAAACACATCAGACACCCATGGACTTTTAGGAAGTGGGATTTTACTTTTGGCAGACATCAAGAGAAGTCCTCGTTCCCCTGCACTTCATCTGCATGGGACGTCATCCTCGTCATCCTCGGCACAGGGAATCTCCTCTTTGTGCTGCCTTAACTATTCCCTGACAGCTCTGGGAGGGAAGGCTCTGGGAAGCTCCTTTGTACAGGCAAAGCCTCCACCCAGCTCAGCTGCATAATAGCTGTGTGAGCCAGGATGTGGTTTGCAGTGCAGTGCAGGGAGAGCGCTGCTGAGAGCAGCCTTCAGATGTGTCCGAGTCCTCCTGACCTGCCACTGACGGGCTCTTCCCATGGGCAAGTGACTGCAGTGCCTCTGCAGCCTCATTTTTTAAAATAAAACTGGGGCAAACAACACACTGGGCCTACCAGGCTTTGCAAACACAGTGGGGAAAGTCTCTTGATTTGCCTGGAGCAAACTCACTGGTTTCAGTGGGAGTTTTTGTTCTGAGTTTCAAAGTGCTGAAGAAAGACCGAAGCAGGAGGAGGAAACTTGGGTATGGAGTATGTGTGAATATTTATAGCAGAGGATTCCTCACAAGAGCTTTTGTGGAGGCTTGGAGAACAGGGAAGCAGAGGTACTGATAGTGCCTGGTGAAAGGAGTAGCAGGCACAAGGAGGCTGTGATAAGAGCTGCCTGTAACACTGTACATGACACAGCTCCTGTCTGCTGCTCCTTCAGCCTCCTTGAGGGAGGCAAAGCTGTCATTTACAGGCACAGAAGTGGGTTGGATATTTTGTTCTTTTCCTGCCTACTCAAGAAAAATTATTGCTAGCAGTAAACATTAAAAGGGAGACTAATTGCTTATTGCTCATTTCTCAAGTACCATCTTTCAGTCTGCCTCCAGGCTGCTTGTTTTAATTGGATTTTAATATTTATCTTTATTTGTGATCCAGCCTCACAGGGAGCACGGGAGGTTTGGAGGCTACAGCATGTCCTCACCTCTGTTCTAAGAGAAGGCAAGGTCACTTGAGTCAACCCCCCTGAGACAGCTGAAAGTGCCTGGGGACCAACCTTTGTGTCTGATTGAAACAGGACTGAAATGAGACACGAGTGAGAACGAGATAAAGGGAGCAGGTTCATTTCAAACCATGTCCAGCTGATATTTATTGGGAACAGAGCCTCAGCACGCAGCCAGGCACTGGTGGCCCTGGCCATGGGGTCCACACAGCTTTTCTCTGCTGAACCCCTTCCCTCAGGGCAGCTCTCACCTGTGACAGCGTGGGGGATGCTGGCGACCGTCACTGTCTGTGTCTGTGTCTTGATTCCCGTGTCTGGGTTCTGCATCTCCATCACGAGGGTTTCAATCTGCAAAGCAGGGGATGGGATGGGATGGATTTCAGGAGCAGGCAGAAGGGAGTCCTGGGAGCCAGCACTCCAGAGGGGTGGGCACTGCTGTGCCACAGCCCTCTCTGAACCTCCCCTTGGCACCAGAGATGCCACCTCCAGCCCATGGCAGTTCACACTGTCACAGGACACACACACAGAGCACAGGAGGGACAGGATGGAATCACTCCATAAGAGCTAAGGAAAAAAAAAACAAAATCTCTGCTACCCATATAGGTTCCTCTCTGGCTCACCAGGCACTTAGAAAGAAAAATGAATAAAAAGAATAAAACCTGTGCTTCTGTTAGCAGGGGCACAAGGTGGTGTGTGAGGGGCTCTCTGACCATTCCTGTGCAGGGCTGCTCTCCCCCACCCAGGTCTCAGCCCCCAGGCCAGCAAAGCCCAGCCCCTCCAGGGATGGGGCAGGGACATCCTCCTGTCTGGCAACATCTCCTGTCTGGGATTCCTCAGGGATCCTGGTGACTCATTTTTAACAGAGGATGAGTCTCATACTCAGAGCCAGACGCCTTTTATTTCTCGTTCCCAATTATCTTTTTTTCTTTTTAAAAGATCAAGTTTTTTAAAGGTATTTTCCTCCTCTTTGACTTCCTACCAGCACCACTCCAAAAGCACAAAGCTCCTGCTTTCACCTGGGACCTGTGCTCAGATGGATGGAGTTGGGGCACACTCCTCATCTCATTTTTGATTCTCTAGGTGCCATGAGAGCTTTGGGGAAGATGCTGTTCTCTTTGCCTTCTGCCTACAAGGATATTAAATCAAAACTGGTCCAACAGGACCAATTTGGTCTTTCCACACATTTGTTTTGGGTGAGGCTGTAGCTTTTCAACTGAGAGTAGAGGATTTAACGAGTGTGATTTGATGACATGCACACATAATGGAGGGTATTGTCTTCACAGGCACCACAGTGACTTTGGTCCAGAGTTTTGCCAAGTTCTGTGAGGATTTAAGCTGTAGTGACAGGATACACTCTGGGCTTGTCAGTAAAACTGGATCTTCAACTGCTTTTAAAGGCAGTGAAAAATTAATGCTAAAATGGAGAAGCCTGGTAAATTTAACATAAATATTTGTATGAATACTTATAAAATATTTTAAAAGAGCAAAACAAGACCCAAAGTGATGGAATACGAAGACATGTTTTAGATCTTTTAACAGAATCCACAATTTCAGCCTCAGAAAGTTCAGCTGTGTGGGATGAGGTGAGGCAGGATGGTCCAGCAGGCAGGGCACTCATTTAAGAAACTGGGATTCCAAGGAAACCCGGGTACCTTGGGAAGTCACTCTCTGTGACTGCACAGCCCTTCACAGAGAACAGAGATCCTGAGGGCAAACACAGCCCTGCTCATCCCCCTGTCCCAGGGCTGTGATCACCCAGCAGATCCCACCAGGACCCCCCAGGCTCAGGCAGGCAGCACAGCACATCCTGCTCCAGAAGCTGCTGCTCTCCAGGTGGGCTCGAGAGACACATCTTGAACCAGCTGAGAGCAGGGCATTGCCTCAGGAACCCCCCCAGCCCCTCAGCACAGCACCATCCCTCCCCTTCACAGCAACTCTCCAGCTCTCGCTGGGCTCGTACTCTGCCACGCTCCCTCCTGTCACTGGAGAAATGACAAACATTAAAAAGCAACGAGCTGCTGCTCTTGGGGTGTGCCTAGCTCTGGCTGCCCACCATCCACCTTGCTGATCAAAACTCAGCCTGTGTCTGTCTGTTCTCCCAAGGGAACAGTGGATCACAGCCATCAGGAGCTGCTATCAGCACCAGGCTGCCAGAGGGAGGCCAGGAGGGCTGCTTCAGACACAGCAGGAACACTTCCTTGCTTTGCTAAGGGCTCTAGTACAGTTTGTCACACTTTCAGCCAGGAAAGAGCTGTCTGGTTCGAATTTTGCAGAGCCAGAAGCCACTTCCTGACTGGTTGATGGGTGGAGATGCACACAGAGGTAAATATCAGGACAGCCAAAGGAGCCAGGCTCCAGGGCAAGTTCATCTCACCTACAGAGACACCACAAGGCACGAGCCCCATGGAGATTTCCCTTCAGATCAGCTGGAATCTCTGCCTGGAGGTGAACTCGCCCTGAAAGCCACAGAGGAGACAAGAGGAAAATTGTCTGCCCCCCTCTGCATGAAGTCACAGGGTTCAATTCACTGATTGTAAAGCAGAACTCAAACTCCCATGAAGAAAGAAAAACCATCAATGGGTTTCAGGAGCCTGTGGGAAGCCCCAGGGAGAGGCAAATGGCCAGCAATTGATGGGGTGTCCATGGGTCTGGAGAAGGAGGATGGATGCTTTCCTATAGCATGGAGCAGTGGGGGCAGGTGACTGCTGATGGACTGCTCAGCTGAGTTACCCTGGGTGCAGGTCCCATCCCTGTTTGCCTGAGCTTTACCCTTTGGGCACCCATCAGCTCCCCAGGATCATCCACAACATGGAAAAAACAAACCCCAGGTGCTGAGACTCAGCAATGCAACAGCAAAACACTGCCAAGGTGAGGAGTTCAGCCCTCCTCAGCATCAACCCAGACAGAGGCATCTTTGCTTCAGACATAGGAAAGATCAGTTTTCCCAGCAGGAATTTCCAGTTCCCAGCTGAGTGCACAGTCCCAGTGCCATAATTAAACATCTGCTGCTTTCTTCATCATATTTGCCTGGTTCTAGTCCCCCTCACTGCCCGCTGCTGTTTGCAGGGATCAGCCCCACCTGCTCTGATTTCCAAGGAAACAATACAGTCTGGCTCTGAAGGCTCATTCAATTGTTTTCTAGGTCTACAACTACCAACCTTGCTTTGCACATTGATGGATGATCAGAAAAAAAAGAAGAAATGAGAAAAATCCATTGTTAACCACCTAAAACTTCCTGCTTTTTCTTAATTAAAGCTGAGGGGAAGTGGCTTGTTCCCACTGAGTGATGCCTCAGCTAAAGGAAGTAAATCTGTAGCTGTCTCTTTCCAGTCTGGAGGGCATTTTTTTCAAAGAAAGATGCAGCACTGGCATATCCCAGCTGGAAGAGGGAAAGGCAGGATGAGATGAGGCTGAGCTTGACCTAGGGCTCAGCTTCAGCCATATCCAGGGCCTCATTCAGAGAGCAGGAGTCTGCTGGATTCCAGCAAAACACAATTCAGGTGCTCACACCCTTCTGGAAATGTCCAGGAAGATGAGGGCCAGAAGCTGCTGGAAAGTCTAAGCCTGCAGAAGCAAAGCCAGGCTGGAAAAGCCCCCCAGAAATGCTGCAGACCCTGGAACAGTTCCTTCCTGATTGCTGCACAACTTGGGAAAAGGCACCAGGGACCAGAGAGAGGAGGAGGCAGAGGGAGAAGGCATCCATCAGCCCTACCCACAAGGTGTGAGTCACGGTGCAGCTCGTGTAGCACAGCAAGGAAAAATACCCAGCCTGGCAGCTCCTGGAGAGCACAGCCCAGCTCTGCCAGCTGATGCCCAGCAGAGCCAGGTCTGGCTGCTGGAGCAGGCACAGGCACCAAGAGCTTTGGTTCATTCAAGCTCTCGCAGAATCCAGCCAAAATGCATTTCAGAGGCTTGCTTGCTATCCTAACACTTTTGGGTCATTCTTCTTCCAGGCAAAAGGGTTTAGAACGGGGGAAAAGCAGAATAAAACAACCTAAGTGCTAGCATGATGAGCAGGTGCTACAGGCCCCAGTTCAGCCATAAAGACCAAGCTGCACATCCAGCCCGAGTCATCCAGAGCAACCTCACAGCAAGAACAGGGCACTGCCCACCACCCCTCCTGCAACCCCCTGCACTCTCCCCCTGTCCCATGGCACCAGTTTCCTGCTGGAGAGGCAGCACAGGGAGGTGCTGGCAGCTGGGGAAGCACAGGGGCCAACGGGCTGAGAGCAGGGCAGGAATCCCTCCCTGCAGCTGCAGCAGCCCCTGCACAGCGTGTGTCAGCTGGCGGCAAAGCGTGAGCACAGGCTTAAGCAATTAACAAAGCTTCTTTCTAGGATTTTAGCTCCTCATGGCTCTAAGCCTGTAAGGTGCTCGCTGGGTGCAGGCTGGGCATCCTCAGCTCCTGCCATGGGATGTGCCTGGTGTTTCCATGGCTGGCTGCACACTGCCATGGAACAGCCGAGGCTTCTCCAAGGTCAAAAACAGCAGGAATGAAAGTAGAGACGAGAGCCAAGAGCTTTTGCTGACCACCAGGAGCATCTCTTCCTGCAAAGCACTGGAAGCTCTCAGCCCCCTGGCTGCTCACAGTGAGGGCTGTGCACACTCTGTAACAGCGATTCGCTGTGTTTTGACTGATCTCCCCACCTGAGGAACTCGGAGCACTTTGCAGAGACTGCTGCACTCCCACGGAGCAGCTGAAGCACAGCTGCAGGCAGTTGTTTTCTCAAAGCACACAGCTTCTCCTCGGCACCCCCACACACAACTCCACCGAGTATTACTCAGTACAGAATTTGGCCTGGAGTATTTCCCTTAGCAGGGCTCCCCAGCCAAATTTACCCTGCAAGACATAGCACCAAAGAAAATACCCTCTTTCCTTCCTCTGGTGTAGTAAGTACAGTGCATGTACTGCCAGGCTCATACCTTAGCACTAAATATCCCCAGATTCCCCTCTCTTTACCCCTGGAATCCTCTTTAGGTTGTGGGTGTTGAGGAAAGCTAACTACAACTTGAACAGCAACTTGCTGGCTATACTTGTCACTGGAAATTCAGTTAATTCCATTCAACAGGAGAGGTGGGTGGGAGAAAAGCTAGCTTAACACTCTGCTTTTTAAAACCTGCAGATACCAGCTACACTACAACTGGCTATGCTTTGAATGAATGCTACAGAAAAAGCCCACCAAGTGCTTTACAAAATTATGCATTACACCCAAAAGCGTGGGCATGCATCATCCCACTCCTTCTACTGCTTCTGGCCACAAATACGCTCATTTCTGAAAAACTGGGAGGAGGCAGAGAGCAGGCAGTTGGCTGTAATACACCCCTGAATGTGGAGATCAGCTGAAAGCACTGGGAGCACACACTGGAGCGACTGGAGCAGAGCTACACTGAGTGTCCTGGCGCTGCAGATGATGGGCTTTTCCCTGGGAATGGACGCGGCTTTGAGGGACTTTAAAAAAAAATAATAGAAGAGGGAGAAAACGTGTCAGGGCAACCATTCAGCTGAGATAAGCTACACAAGGTAAACAACATCACGATCCCAATTTCTCCATCACTTCAGCACACGCTGTCCCTCCAGCCTGCTCCCCGAGCCAGCTGGGACCCAGAGCGCTCTGCAACAGGTCACGGCTCACAAACTCCCGGGGAGGGGCTGTCACCCCTCGGACCCCACACGCCCACAGGTGCCCCGGGGAGCCGTGGCCGAGCAAGATGCGGTGAACGCACATCACCCGAAGCACCGGCAGCGCTGCCCTGGGCATCGCACCGCCCCGCCCGGACGCGGCCCCGGCGTGCCCATAATAGCGCGGCTGCTGAGCCCTCACCTTTTTCAGGAAGGCCATCCGCGGGCGGTAGCGCTGGCCCTGGTCGAGCCGTGTGACGGTCATGGTGGCGGTGCGGTGAGGAGCGGAGCGCAGCGGGCCCGGCGGGCGCACCGGGCTGCGGACACCGACACCCGCCGGGGGCGGCGCCACCGCCGCGCGCCGCAGCCAATCAGAACCCGCCTGGGGGAGCTCATTTGCATGAGGGCGGGGCGCGGCCGCCTGGGGGCGCTCGTGGGAGCGCGCGGAGGGGCCGGGATGGAATGGAACGGGATAGAATGGGATAGAATGGAATGGAATGGGATGGGATGGAATGGAATGGAATGGAATGGAATGGAATGGAATGGAATGGAATGGAACGGAATGGAATGGAATGGAAC
>VZTB01012743.1:64801-101383 GCA_013397245.1 Thryothorus ludovicianus | reverse complement strand
GCGCTGGAGCGGGGCCAGAGAAGGGCAGCAGAGTTGGGGAAGGGGCTGGAGCACAAGGGGCGGCTGGGGGGGCTCAGCCTGAAGAGCAGGGCGCTCTTATCGCTCTCCACAAGCGCTGAAAGGACGGTGTAGCCAGGTGGGGGTCGGGCTCTGCTCCCAGGGAGCCACTGATAGGATGAGTGGACAGTGTTAAGCTGCATCAGAGGAGGAATGTGCTTGACGTTAGGAAGAATTTCTTCAGTGGGCTGCCCGGGGAGGTGGTGGAGTCCCTGTCGCTGGAGGTGTTTAAGACTGAACGTGGCACTTGATGGCAAGTCTGGTTGACAAGGTGGTGTTCGGTCATAGGTTGGACTGAATGATCTCAGAGGTCTTTTCCAATCTAATTGATTCTGTGAGTTCCTGGTAATGCGAGTGCGGTAATGAGCGGTAATGGACAGGGGGAAGATGCACCTGGAAGTGCGTGAGGAGGAGCCCAGCCCTGTGCTCTCAGCATTTCGTTGCAGTGGAAGAATCGCGGCCGTTGTGTTGGAAACTCGGCTGACACATCAATTAACAGCGACCCGCAGGCAGAGCCTCTCTTCATAGATGCTTTGCCAAAACCTCCACACATGGTTTAGGGGCGTAGTGAACGCTTGATTTCACTGCTGTCATTCTGACTTCATTGGTCATGCTCACTCATTTTCTCCCTTATCTAAATCGTTCGTTGGATTTTCAGTTTGGACTGTGTAATAGTTGGACAAAATCTTAACGAAGTTTCTCTAAACAGCAGAGTGTTGCCAAACTCAGCCCCTGAAAAACCAGCAGTTCTCAAAGAGAATTGTTTTACAAACCTGCTTATGAATCAAGCTTGGAAAATCTATTGATTGTAGTAGAAGGCAGCAGAAATCACGAGTATGTATATCAACCAGGTTAAAGTTCATTAATAAAGCTACGTTGTACCTTGTGAAAGGATACACGTAGGAGATGCACACCTCTCTGGGAGGCTGTTTTCCTGCAGTCACAGATGGATCTGACAGATACCTGCCTTTGACAGAAAAACCATGCAAAGGCAGTGAACCTTGACAAAACACTTTGGCACTGAATGAGTATGTTACTGTAGTCATTGGTTGCCACATCTTAATTTCCTTATATCTCTTCCCTTGCCTTTACAGTTGCTTATTCTTTCTGGAATTTTCTTTTTATTTTTTCTTCAGTAAATTTAAAAGTACTAGAAATAATTTCCCTGCATTTACCTTATCAATTTGAACACAGTGGGTTTATATTTTTCAGAAGGACTTTAAAGAAGTCTAAAATACTTTTTCTTCTAGGGAATGTTTTCTGTAACAACCATGGGAGTGCAGGGAAGCCTTTTGGTGATACAGTTCCTTCTGAACTTAAGCTATAGAAACATATTTTTAGCAAGTGCAATGATTTCAGTATATGTCTTAGTCTCTCTGAAAATATTAAAGACAATGATAGAAATACTCTCAGAGATTCTTTGTATAATTTGATATAGCTGGATACCAAGTTGATAAGAACATGAAAGAGAGCCTTAAAGTGAGACATCAGGTGGTTGAATGTATTTTGAAATAAACTTTTAAGCATACTTTGTCTTGTACTCCTGCCACGTGAAAGAGTTTGGTAGCACCAGTTGGATAAACTTAGTAATTAAAAATAACACTTTTTCAGGCATTAAACTCGCACTGTGGATATAATCCTGTTGATTGATGTCATGTTCCTGAGATAGCAGGTCTGGGGTTGATATTACCTGTCAATTGTTGGTTTGTGTCAGTTTTTTGGGCGCTCCCCCATTCCCTGCGGGTGGATGTTCCCATTGAGCTCTGCGCAGAGTAGCTGCATTGTTTGCCTCCGTGCTGCTCCGTGGGCTGGTGAAACAGGAGATGCTGAGAAACTCAGCTCACAGTGCTCTTCCTTGTCATTGCAGGCGTGCGAGTCCTCGTGGACGCCAGAGAGAAACTCCATATCCCTTGGGGGGACCCGGCCAACCAGAGCAACGGGGACAAGGTGATGGCTTTCGACACCCGCGCCGTCACCGTGGTGCAGGGCATGGTGGAGACCGGCGTGTTCTTGGACTACCTGCCAGCCATCCGAGCCCTGTGGGCAGACAGTGGCATCCAGCACGCCTACGACAGGCGCAGGGAGTTCCAGCTGGTAAGATTTTGGCCTTTCTGTGCCTTTTTGTGATTTTGTTCCTGCGCTGCTTCTCTGCGAAACGCCGACCCGGCCGCTTCCTTACGCCTTTCTGAGTGGTTCACTCTTACTCTGTGGTGTTGCACACAGCTGCATTTAGCTACTTCCTCCCCCCACCTTTTTTTTTTTAATAATAAAAGGGATTCTGATGTAATCGTCCTCATTTCATATGTGGGAAAGCTGAGGTATTGAGGGCTTTTAAGTTTTGTAACAAAGCTGGTACCTACTCAGTATTTTTACCATATGATTATTACCACCCTTTTGTTAACTGGTGCATCAACTTAACAAGCCAAACCAAAAAAAAAAATGGTTTGCAATAAAGACAGGCTTAACAGTAATGGGATTTTTTTAAGAAAAGATATGCATGGGTTAATGAGAAGAATTTAAAAACCACTCCCTTCTCTATTCCAGTTTGAGCAATCTAGCAAACATTCCCTCTGTATACTTCCTGTTTAATTTTGAATGTCTGTGTTAATACTCATGTAATGAGATTTTTGTTACATTGAAGTTCTCGGCTGTAGATGGAATACACAATTTAATAGTGGGGTAGAGATGAAGTATACAATTCAGTAGTGGGGTTGGAAAGGAAAAAGAAACCTTGATTCTTGAGCTTCAGCTTGAACTGTCTGTGACAGCTGAGCTCCCTTTGCTCCATTTCCATGCAAATGCTGCAAAAAGAAATGAAAAATTTGAGTTAAATTTGATTGTTTGTTCACAGACTTGTGTATGCCAGTGGCGTAGGGTTTTGTGGGGGTGGGGGTTGAGAACCTTGAAATAGATTAAATCTGTTCTTGTAGGTCTCTCAAACATTAGTGGCTTTGTGTTTTTATGTCTTAAAAATAACCTTTGTGTTAGTGTGAATCCAAACAATAGCTCATGATGACTCCTGTTGAGCTATTATGAATGGTTGTGTAATCATAGGCTGACTTAAAGAGGTTGTGTAAATATTCTATAAATATGTATTGCCCGATCATGGAATGTCTTCTGGAGATTGCAGCATGGGCAGGTGCTGCAGTGGCCCTATCACCTGCCCAGCCCTGGGCTGAGCTCTGTAAATAAGTTCCTAAGGAGACCTGTTGCTCCCTGAGTTTCACCTTCAAGTGATCATAAAAGAGTAATTACTCTTCTGTAGTCAAGAATCTGGTGCAGATATGACTTCGAGTGCTGTGCTGGAGGGATCTGCTTTAAAATCTGTTCAAGAAAAGGTTTTGTCTTCAATTAAACACGTTTGGTGACTTGAAACTGTGTAGCAAAGGGAAGGGAGCAATTACTGTTTGTCATCTTAAGGCTCTAGGAAGTGGGTTCTTTTCATAACTGAAACATGTGCAGAGTTTCACTTTGAGTGTGTTGTGAAGCATTTCTGAACCTTACAGAAAAAAAGCTGTTGTTTTCTTCTGTAAATTACTAAATCTGTAATTATATGCAAAAATAGATATTTATCATGTTGTGCTTTAGGCAGAACTCAGGATTTTTTTTTTAGGTGCTCTTAATAGCTGACTACTGTCCTAGTAATTTTTGAAAGCAAGGTAACTGCTTTATTTATTCTTATATTACTTTATTTCCTAAATCCTTTCAAAATCTCAGCTGGACATATTTATACCAAGTTATAAACATGAAGGAAAGAAAAAAGGCAGCTGAATGATGTCATTGTGTTGAGTGCAGGCAGTGTGATCTGTGCTGGCCAGGCATGAAGTCTCAGTTTTACCCCAGTAAGCTCCAGCTTAAGTTCTGCCAGAGCTCCATGTAGGCAGCAGAACAGAGGGAAGCTGCTGGAGCAGTGGGAATTTTTGCTGTGCCTGCTCCAGGCTTTTCAGGAGGATGTTCAGGGAGTTCAGGTCTGTGCTGTGACAAGAAAGGAGGACACAAATGGTTAAGGAGGGAGTGACAGGCGTGTCCCAGTCAGGAGGTAGAGCAGGGGGAAGTTGGGGAGAGACACAGACAGTTCAGGCGTGTCAAGTACTGACTCTTGAACTGAGGGCTCCACAGTAAAAATTTTTAACACTGTAGAATGGGGAAAAAGAGGAAAATACTGTTCTGCTTCCAGTTTAGCTGCTCGTGGCAAAAAAATATGATAAAAGGGGTGATAGCAGCAATCATCAGATGAGTAAGAGAGAGGGAAAAGTGGCCCAAAAATAGTGTGAAGTGCTGGGACTGACATGGTAGAGGAGCATTATTGGACTGTATCTGCTCTAACTTCTTTTCAGACTGTTGAGTGAGTTTAACTTTTGACAGGACTGAAAAGCCTGGCTCCTACTGAGAGCACAGGCAGAAACACTGGGGAAGTGTTTGCCATGGGAATAGGACTCTGGGACAGGTAGAGGTGAGCAAATGGAAAATGGAGCAGTGATGGATAAGGAGTGAAAAATGTCAGAATTTACATATAAATTCTGGAGGAGAGGCAGCAAGAATTGTAGTGTGGAAGCCATTTGTAGCTTGGGCAGGTAGGAAGTAGAAAAAGGGTTTAAGATTGAAGTTTGTGCAAGAATATGGTTAAAACTTCAATATATATGCCCAACATATATTTACATTTGTGAGGACTTGTTAAACAGCTTGGTTTTTTTGTTTTTCTCCATGATCTTTTACTGATGATGTTGGGAGCCTAAAGAAACAATGTAATCTTTTTATAGCAGCCAGGAAAAAAAAAAGAACTTGGTTGTACTTTAATGGAATTAGGAATCAGCATTTCCATGTCTAGTTCACTGGAGTGTCCTTCCTCATTTTGTTAACTCAAGTGGTCATGGGATAGCCAATATGATTTATTTTCCTTGCTATAAAAATAGGGGCCTTCTGGCCACTAGCAGCAGCATTTATGAAAATTCATTAGGTCATGCTTGTGTAGTGCTTTAAAACTGGAAAGAGCTAATTACAGCTTAGTGCAATATGTGCCACTTCAGTGCTTCCCAGGTGGTTAATGTTATAATCCCTGACATTTTATTACAAACCAGACTCATTCAGGTGGTTGTTCCACTAGCACAGGTGACTGCAGACTGGCCTGGCTCTGTAGCTGAGGCAGTTCTGCAATTTCCACTGGAGATTTTGGTCATCCTCAGGCTTCCTCTCCTTCAACCACCAGGCTCATTTCTCCTCTGGCCTCTCAGGTGGCTGACATGGGTGAGTTACAGATTTAGTCTGGATCAGCCCAACACCTTCTGACACCTCAGTAACATTTCTCATTTCCCTTGGTGTCCGGTAAAAATGGCCTGAAATGGGTTGGATAAGCACACACAGCCATTCTGTGAGTTCTGATTACCTGGGCACTGCCTGGCTTTTGTGTTTGTGCTGTGTGTGCCTCTAAGGGTTTGCTGTTCTCCAAGGCACTGGCGGCTGAGCAGCACTTGGTGCTGTGGAACACTGAGCAAGGCCCTTGAGAGGAAAAGCAGCCTTGTACTCCCCTCTCATGTCAGTCATTTCTTCAACTTGCTCTGAGAGCTGTTGACAGAGAAGCATTTTGAAGTGTTCTCCAGGAGTCTCCTTGTTCTCTGAAAATGGAAGAGTGTGATGAGAGCTGAGTTGCTCAGATGTGTGATAAGCTTTGAGTGTGTTCCGGGTTTGTTCTTGTTAAAGGTGACTTTGGGTGGGTTCTGATCTTTGCTACCAGCAGTTGTTGCTCTTCAGACAGATACCTTTTGCCCTAATTGCAAGTTACACTGAATATTGTTGGGTATTTTTAAGCCAGAGAGCTGCAGAGGAAGAGATGACACTTTATTTTTGTCCATATTTGCATAGAACTGCAGACACAGATGATACAGTAAGGATTATAGGATATGCACTCACCTCTGGATCTCAGCTTTTTCTGTGACATGTCTGCAAGTGCTAGATCAGATTATAGAAGACAGGAAAAGGTGTGTTCTGCTTGAAGTTACACTGATAGCTTTGCAGCAGCTTCCATGTAGCATTTTTCTGTTGCAGATGAGTATTTTTGGCAAGTATTGTTCAGTTTGCTGGGAGATTTTATTGTATTTTGTGTTATTCTGCTTGACCTTTCCAGAGTTCTGCCTGAATATTAGTGGGGCTGTTGTACACACACAGGAACATTAATTAAGCTTTACTGAAAGGATGAGTCCTCAAATGGACACTGCAGAGTNTGAATATTAGTGGGGCTGTTGTATACACACAGGCACATTAATTAAGCTCTATGGACACTGCAGAATATTAGGAAAGTTTATTGTTCTTTTAGGTGCACAGACAACACATCTTGAAATGTGCCTGATTATAGAGCACGAAACTGCAGAGGTCAGTTGTGTGTGAAGCCAGGCTAAGTTACCAGATGCTGAGGTCTTTATTTCCATTTTGGAGGGTGGATTCCCATCTTATGGGACAGCTGTGAGGTCAGTGCACAAAGTCCCTCTGAAGTCACAAGTGTAGAGCCTGGAAAGAGGGTCCTACCTGTCATTCATGAAAGTGTCAGCGTTGTGTTTGTAACAGTGACTCTCAGAAGCCTTTCAGCAGCCTCTGCAAGGTGTTGGTTTCCCTCCCAGTGTTCATCTCTTTAACCTCCCTGTGCCCGTGTTGGGAAGCAGGCATGGCTTTCCCCTGGGGTGTCCTCTTGGATCTGGGATTGGGTGTTCAGATGGAGGGTGCAGGAGTTGCTTCTGTTGGGACGTGACTGAATGCATAAACTGTTGGGAGAAGGTTTCTGAGACTGACAGGAGACTCTCCATTACAGGAGATCCAGTCACCCAACATTTCACTAAACATTGACTGGTTGGGCAATTAATCACACAATTCAGAGTTAGTTTATTGAAATACAGTGTTGCAATTGCACTATTGTTTAAATTTCTATGTGGAAACCCAAGAAGTTGCTGCTTTATATATGTTGAAGTAAAACAATTTTTTCCCTTTTCCCCAGTCAGTGCTCTGCCAAACTGGATCACAGGATGGCCTGTGTACAGTGAGCATGACTCCTTAAAGCCCTTGGAAAAGCCCACTTGCCATCACTTGGTCTTAAGATGAAAATAATTTATCAAAGATTTTTGCCATAACTATGGAAAGAAAAGTGCTTTACAAATTTATACTTTAAAATGAGCCGTTCAAATCCTCAAAAGAGACTTGGATTTTTTGAAGAGTTGCTGTTTTTCCAACCCCAATGACAAGATAATGCTGGTTTTGAGTTGGTATTAATAAGACCCCATATTGGTATTAATTCTGGAGTCCAGCAGTAGAGGGTTGAGTGTCCTTACTCCAGGTTTGTGGCCAAACACCCTTCAGTGTGTGCCAGTGCTTTGGGAGTGGGGATTGACTGTAATATTTCAGTCAAGCTGAGTGATCTTCAGGTGAATTATGCTGGCTTAACACAAAGTGCTATTTTTTATCATTTTCCAAGTTGGGATTAGGGTTTCTGTTTCAGCCTCTGAGAACTGAAATGCTGTTTCTGGGACTGCCTTCTTCCCTTTCCAGCACTTTTACTTTCCTGCCCAATGACTTTTCTTGTTAGCAGCAAAATATTGAAGTGTTTTTGAGAGTGGACTGGTCTTTGTTGCCAGGTGGTGCTGGTCTGGTTTTACTGGAGAACATCTTTGCCGTATTTCTTTCAGAATGTTGCTTTTTTATATTTTTTTGTTGTTGTTGTTGTTGCTTTTAAGCAGAAATGTGGTTCTGGAATTGAGAGGTTTTTCAGCAGGATGTGTCTTGATGTAGGTGTGTTGTGCCAGGCCAAAGCAGGATGAGTTGTATTCCAACCAGGAATGCCTTTGGAGTCCTGTGTGCTACACTTGGCTTGTAAAAGCCTGTATTTTCTGCACGGTTTCAGTAAATCTCTGAGGGTGAAATTCTTAATTCAAGCTCAATCCAGATATTGAGTAACCTGGTTTAGTGGAAGGGGTCCTTGCTTGTGGCAGTGGGTTGGAACAAGGGGATCTTTAAGGTCCCTTCCAACCCAAACCATCCTGGGATTCTGTGATCAGTTTCTGGGGAGCCACTGCTTTTCAAATGCAGGCTTGCACAGTGCAGTGTGGGAGCAGAGGGATGTGTTCTTATACATATTCCATCTCCAACAGGCTGTGTTGTGTTGGTAGTCATGTGCCTTAGTTTCCTAAACATTTTGTTGCAGAGGACTAGAAGGTGACCAACTTCTTGCAAAAAAAAGGGAGTTCTGTAACCAAGCAGTGGTTAAACAAATATAGAATACAAGTGCCCTTCTGAATATGAATATTCACATCTTGATCATGTGAACCTCTTCTCAGCAGGTTGTTTTGAATCTCTGCAAATCCATCAGAGGAGTTTTTGCTGCTTCTGCTGTGCAGTGTAATGTGAGCCCTTGGTACAGACATTGATTCCAAGCTCGTTTCTGTGCTCTCCACTCACCTGCAAGGTGTTACATGTTGGTACTTGCAGAGCTGTCTCATTACAACCTTTGGAATTTAAACAGCAGCGGCTGCGCCCGTTCCGTGTCCATTTAGAAATGATTTCCTGAACACAAACCCTGCACAGTCCCAGGACCTGTAGCTGTCAGCAAATCTCCGTGCTGCCAGAACTGTGTGGTACAAAAGCAGGGTCATCTCCCATGTCTGTGTTTTGCCCCTGAGGCAAAGAACAGAGAGGGATCTTTTTCCTGTGTAAATACAGGATCCTTTAAGACTAAGGTGCAGTGCCAGAGGCAGTGTTGGTTTGTGCTGCTGTTCCCTAATTTGAGTTTACTGTAGCAAGGCTTCAGCCTCAGAGGCTGCTGAAGTCTGCTCTCACAGGCACATGTCATGCCCAGCTTGGACTGGGTGGCTGCTGTGGCTCTTTCTTGTCCCAGACTTCAGTTAATGGTCAATGCTTTGGTGTCTTCTGGGTTCAGGACTCAGCTCTTACCCAGAATCAGCAAAGGGGTAGGAAACTTCAGCTTGTGGTAGCTGAGGAAGTAGCTTAAGAAAATGTGAGAAAACCCAAGTGCAGCTGACCTCACTAGAAAAGCAGTAGAATCACTGTAGTTGTGGGAAAGTCAGATAATCTCCATGCCAGCATTGTGTCTGCTGGCACTTTTATCTGAATTATCAAATTCAGTTGAGAAGTTTAGAGGGTTCAGAACCTGCCCTTTTACAGAATAACAAGCTGTATACTCAGTGCTGATGGAGGCCCCCTGATACCAAGTGGTATCTTGTATTATTCTGGAATATGAAGCCTTTATTTATGTCTTAAAGGTGAATAAATGAGTCATATAACATGATATTAGTTAACTTGGCAGCCTCAAACTGTAAATAGAATGTATTTAATGAAAATAAAAATCTGAATAATCCTGGAGACTAACACTTATATTTTATCCCAGAGTTGCCTGATGTGTTGAATTTTAATAGTGATAAAGCAAATGTTTAAGAGTACATCAGCAGCTAAAGAAGTCCTGAATTACTTCCAGTATCTTCTCCACTTGCATGTCTGCATTAACAAGAAACATCAGATAATTGAGCTGGAAAAGTTGAGGAATTTTAAATACAGAAAACACCTTGAATTATCATCACAATAAATGACAACAGCTACTTTAGAAAAGAAAATTTTTGAGCAGGAATGAGCAGCCTTTTACAACACTCAGTTCAGTGTACCATGTTGCACACCCCTCTGTCATAGTCATTCCTTAAATTTCTTTTCCTTCAGAGTCTCCTCAGTTCATAAGTGAAATATCTTGCTCCTCTTCAGAGCCTAAACCAAGGACCTGAAAAGACCCCAAATTCCTTTTATGGATCAAAGGTACAGGAATGTGTAATCCCACATGAGTTTCTGTTTCTTTTTCCTTTGTTTAAAGATGCTGGGGAAATTAGGAAATTATTTTAAACAAAATACTGGGATCTCTGCAGCCAGCTTGGGAGCACTTCTCTCTCTCTTTGGGCACATGATGATATTTTATCACTCACTTGACCAAATCAAGAGGATGCAGAATTTCCAGGGCTGGAAACAGTGCACTGGTACCATCTGTATTTCAAAATATCTACACAAAATCGTGGGGAAAAAAAAAAAGTGTGGGTGGTATTGGGACCTTTAATTGGTTTCAGTAACAAAGTTATATAGCTACTGTAGTAATTAATTTATATTTCTTTCTAGTTTTAGTTAATTTATAGTATGAAATTCTAGAAGTGGCATGAAATGTTTTCAGCCTTTTGCTGCTGTTTTGGGAGTCTTGTCTACTTCACTGGTACTTTGAGTTCTTCTAGACACAACTTTTAGTAATTTTTTAAAACACCAGTATTCAGCTAAAATGATACAGGTAGATCTTTCACTAGAGCCAGTAAATTATCACAGGATCTTGTGAGCAGATAGCTTGGAACTAGAGCTGGTTCATGAGTGCATCGTTGGCTGCAAACAGAAATACCAGAACTTAATTGAAATGGATTCTTCTAATTGAGACAGAGGAAGGAACTAAAAAGCATTTGGTCATCTGGATTTCTCATGAGGCTGAAATAGGAACCAAATGTACTTTAAAACTGAATCCTAGAGAAATGCATTGGGATCCAGTTCAGGGCTCTGATTTTGAAATGTTGTGATTTAGTGCAGAGTTTATGCAATAATGGACTTTTTAAGCATCTTCAAGTTCAGCACGGCCAGTTTAAGTGCTGATACATTTCCTCATGCCAAATATTTGTCATGTTTTTGGGAGCCTTTGCTGGTTTTGTACAACTTGGAAGCAAGTAAAGCTCTAAATGATGGATGGCAGATTTGCAGACTCACCAGTGCTCCAGCATTAGATGAAATGCAGTTGGAGTTCAAACACATGAAGTCATGGAGCCAGTGGGTCAGTGCTCTGAAAGAAGAGCAAATGTTTACAGTCTGGTTCCAGTCTGTTTTGTGTGCAAAACATCTGAGGTTTATAGAGATGCTGCCCAGAGTGTAAATAGTAACTGGGAGGTTGCAGTTTCTCCTTGGTCAGTGCATGTTCTCATAGGATTTCTTTGTGTTCTGGGGCTTGGAGGGTTGGTTTCATCAATGAAATTTGGAAATCTGCAAAGTATTGGTGTCTTTCCTAAAGTAAACTTTGTGGAAGAGGAATTTGGATTGTAAATACTTAGGAGGAGAGTAAAAAGACCTTTGAAGAAATAAAGTGCACCCAATCCTTTAATCCTTTTTAGATTAATTTCTGTTCAGGTGCTGGCAAACAACAACGTTTTGGTTGGATGCTCTGGGTCTGTGGTGTGTCCCATGTGCCAGTTCATGTGTTCCTCAACCTGGCTCTGATCTCCAGAAGGAGCTGCAACAACCTTGAGTTTGCTTCCTATTTGAAAGCATGGTGATCCTGAGGAAAATCATGGTTTGGGATGGAGGAACCTTAAAGCTCTTCTGTTCCTCTCCCAACCTTCCACTATCCCAGGCTGCTCCAAGCTCTGTCCAACCTGGCCTTGGACATTCCAAGGATGGGCCAGCCACAGCTTCTCTGGACAGCCTGGCTGCACCTCACAGGGAAGGATTTCTTTACTCCAGGATTAAGGCTGTGGGCTCCAAGGGATTTTAATTGTTGGAAGGAGTCTCACCTGTTTCTAGAATATGTCACACCCTGATTTCCAAGCAATCCTTCAGAATTAGAAATACAGTAGCAGAATGCCTTGTGTGGAGAAATTGTAGTTTTGTAGGCTTTAGTGGAATGCTGTTTCTTACCTAAAAGCTGTAGTGAATTTGCATATTTTTGAGCAATTAAGAATCCAGCAGTTAAATTCCACCAGGAGATGGGAGGGATACCTCACAAGAAAACTGAAATGGATTTCTTTCCTCTTAGGAAAGTAATTGAAAACTGGAACAGTTTGCTCTGTGGTATACTGGTATGCAGATTAACTTCTCTTTAGAGTTTAATCATGTTTAATTTAATTGGAGTGACATGGTATATCTGAAACTGTGTAAATGCTCTACTGATGGGAGACAGTGTGAGTGTGAGTTGTGTGAGTCTGGCACTTGGAAGGGAGAGCCCTGCTGAACTGAGAGCAAGAAGGAGATGCTGGAGCCTCCTTTGGAGTGTTTAGTTCCTGGCTGGCTTGGTGACATCCTGTCACTCTCAGGGGATGGCAGATGTCCCCAGCTTGCAGGTGCTGCCAGGATGTCACAGTGCAGGCCCTCAGGTTGGCGTGCTCTGTCTCCCTCCATTTGTTATCCACATTTTGAGAATTATGGATTAATTGGATTACACTGTAAATAGGGGATAATAGATTAAAGGGATATTATTGGGTTAAACCCCTTCTTAAACCCTTCACCTTTCTTTGTTAATACCGTTATGCAAGGTAAAAATGTCAGTCATGAAATAAACTTGGTGTGACTCCTCCCTTGCTGCTTTTGGAGTTGACCACCCTCCAGCCAAAGCAATCCAGCTGTTGCAAGCACAAATTCTGCTCTGCCACCAAAAGCTTTCACAAAAGATGGCTTCTATGAGTCAGGACTCGAACCTTTCCTTTTTTTTAGGGCGGATGCTCAGTTTGTGTGACCAAACACGAGGCAGGTTTCACTTCTGCCCCGTGTGACGCAGTTGTGATGGCGCTGGGGAAGGGCGAGCTCTGCACAGGGGAAATGGGGCTGTGCTCTCAGAGCTGGGCTCAGCTGTGACGCATTTGTGACGTGTATTGATGAGGAACTGCATTATTTTGTGCTCCCGTATCAGCAACTGCGTCTGAACTCTCTGTTCTTGCAAAGAAACAGGAATTCATCCCAACGTGCTGAATTTTATCTCTGGAAATGGGCAGATCAGGTTTAAATGGCTATTCAAATGGAGAGAAAGAAGCTGGGAGATGTGAGATGTCTGGTCTTGACATGCACTGTCTGTGCTTCAGCCCTTTTAAGAGTGCTCCATTCATGCTTCCACAGGCAGCAGTGCCATTTTCCAGCAGTTTGCTTTTGGGTTTTGGGGAGTTCTGGGATTAGTTTCACACAGAGCAGTTGGCTGCTCTGCACATGGCCACAGTAATGCTCATGTGGGCACTAATGGGGGCTGCTGTGCTTTGCCCATAATTGACACTTAGAGAAAGGAAACTCACACAGGGAAATATGTTTGGTGTTCCTGCACACTCAAATATTTTGACCCCCAGTTTGCAGTTTGGAAAGTAAATATACTGCTGCTTACCTGGATGTTTTTCCCCTAATACCTTCAGCACCATTATTAAGGATTAGTTATTGTATATGCTTATTGTAAACTTCCAGAATGCTGCTAATAGTGCTTGAAGAGTGAATGTTAAATCAAGTGTTAGAGCGTGGAGTAGCAATTCAGAAATAAATTATTACCCCTCACCTTAGAAGGTACCAATCAAGTTGCTGGATTGCTGCAATAAAACAGGGAAAGTATATTTTTAAAGTTTAGTTCCTTGAGTAAGCAGGTTGTAGGTATGAATGGGGGGAAGTTTTGTCCTAGTCTGTTGGCTGGGGCATGTTTGAGAGATGGATCCCCCTTCTTAAACACTGGGAAGAGTGACTGGAAAGAGAAATTGTACAAACCTGAAAGCTTGAAGGAACCAAGATTGTTTCATTTACCTCCAAGTCTGAGACAGCAAAAGAGAGCAAACCAGTTGAATGTCTCGACATGAGACTTGGTTAAACCTGCTGGTCTAACAGTCAAGACAGTTGTGGATTTGAGCTCATTAATGTAATTAGGATATGGATTCATGGCATAAATATATCATCTGGCTCATCTCCCTCCTTTGTGTAATGCCGTGGATATTCCCTTTTTGGGTGGAGGAGGTTGTGCCCTCTAATCTCCCTTCCCCTGGGAATCTGCATTGATTGATGTGATTGAAATGTTTCTCCATTCATTATCCCTCTGTTTATTACTGTCATTTCTGAAGACATCTGCTCAAACTTCAGTGGTAGCAGTATTGATTTGTAGTCAGTCTTCTTCTAAATCAGCTTAGGGTGGGGTGGTAAGAAGAGAAAGATTGTTAGAGATTCCTTCCTTTGCCAAAATCCTCACATATGGATTTTTCTGGATTAAGCCCCTAACAGAAAAACACCCTGTACATAATGAAGTATGTGCTGTAAAATGCAGAATTTTCAAATTCTGCTTATTTCTCCATTATCTTCCTTCAAGCTGATTCTCCAGTGTTACGGATGGTATGGATTGCATATTTAGGCATGTGCACACCAGCCTAAAAACACTGCAGTTACCTGTTCTTACTCTAAACTTCGCTGTAAAAAAGCTTATTTTTGGTGTTGTTTATTTCTTATGTTTTTATGGGGTTTTAATGAAATAAAATAGGAAATACTTGTTTCTCTTTTTCAAGAAATTCAAGTCAGAAAAAGTGTGGTGGTTCTTAAAGTTCTAATGTGGAGCTACTAAGTTATATCTCCTATTTTCTTGAAGTGTTTTATTTATTATTTCAGATACTTAATAAGCCTTGTCAGTTCAGTATGTTCCACTGAACTTGCAGCCAAACCTAGATGGTTTGATAAATTGTTTCTTTCTTTAAACCTTGTGATGACAGAATCTTTATTTGATGCTTTATCTCTTTTTTTCTTTTTTAAGCAATTGCTGGTGGAAAAAATGCAATGTCCCTGATCCCCTTGAAGAGCTAAAAAGCCATTTGGCCATGCTAAGGTTTCAACAAATCATATTTAGATGGCTGACATTGTTTTCATGGAAACCAAATAAATTGGTGCTTCCTGGGTTTAAAAGATGTATTCATCTGGTGTGTATTTCATGTAGGGGTTTTTTTTTTTTTCTTCCCTCTCCCAAAAATATTTTTGTGGTTGCTTTGCTTTAGGCAGTAACCAGACAGTGATCTTGGTGCTGTGTTTTGCTTATAAAAGATACCTGCTCTGGTTTGCTGCAGATGGCCACGCCAGCAGGTGTTGGTCTGCAATTAAATGACCACCTCTACTGTAACCATATCTTTTTACAAAGAATGAATTATAAAATTGGAGATATTTCATTTAACAAGCAGTTAAATGCAAAGTTGTAGGGGAAGCTGTTGTGGTAACGCCAGGCACCTTGATAGAATTAAGATTTCAGTGTTTTCTTGTACATTCCTGGTGAAGTGACTTGGCTGTCTCAGGGAGGATCACAAGGCTCCAGGAGACACAGGCTGGTTTGACTCAAACCTTTCTGAAAATGGAATAGTTGACAGTTATGAATAAAGTTCCTTAACAGTCAACTTCCTGTGGTTTACATGCATTTCTGAATCAGGAGGAGGCTGAAGGGCCACAGCTGAGACACGTATATTCCATCTGAGAAAAAAAGAATAAAAAAAGAATTGCATCTTTCTCAAGCGTTCAAAAGGGACTGCTTAAATATCCTGATAGAATTTAATAGAGTTTAAAACAGCCAAAGCACCCTCCTATAACACCAGAAGGTCTTTGAAGATGTGTGGGTTGTTCTTTCTGCTGTATTGGGGTGTGCTCAGGAAGTTTGCTTTATTGCAGTACCTCAGTGTTCATTTGTGATATCTACCCAAGCCTGTGTTGGTTTTTTGTCCTTGTATTGGCACCTTTGGTCTGTAGTTGGAGTGCAGGAGAGGGAGGTGGGCAGGGGATGAGTTGGTTCCATGCCATGGTTGGTTCCTGCAGTGTCATTGCTGGCCTGCAGAGATCTGCATTTCCAAACTGCTGGGCTGTACAAATCCCTTCAAAGGGTTCATCTGCATTTTCACCTGTCACTGGTTTAAGACTGTCACACAGAACCATGGAATGGAATTGGAGGGACACTTGTCACTATCCCAGCTTGCTCCAAGCCTTGTGCAACCTGGCCTTGAACATTGCCAGGGATGCAGCATCCACAGCTCTGGGTGACTTGTGCCAGTGCCACAGAATCCTCAAAGTAGAGATTTTCTCCTAATAACCCATCTAAACCTACTTTCTGTCAGTGTGAAGCTATTCCCCCTTGTCTTCCCACTCCAGACCCTTGGATATAGTTTTTCCACTTTTCCTGTATGCTCCCTTCAGGTACTGAAGGTCACAGTTAGGTGACCCCAAAGTCTTCCCTTTTCCAGGCTGAGCATTCCCAATTCTCTCAGCCTTTCCTCGTAGTAGGTGCTCCATCTCTGTAATCAACTTGGTGGCCTCCCCTGGACTCCCTCCAACAGGTCAAGGTCCTTCCTGTGCTGGGGACTTCACTGTATTTTTAGCTAATCTTTAAATTTCCGTCCTATGTATTCACAGAACGTGGGTGTGAAGACAACAGGAGTGTAATGGAGAGCTGTGGGGGTTTTAGTGGGGGCAGATCCTCCAGTTTCTCATTTCTGTCTAGATTTTGCCCTTGGTGTGGCTCCTTTGTGGTGTGACACCACAGATGGATTGCTGAGCAGCCACGTGGCAGGGCTGGACATGGTGAGCCACACTGGCATTAGTGGGGAAACCCAGTTTCTTTTTTCTAGTCATCTTGGGTAAACCAGAGAGTTTACAGTTTGTCAGAAGGGAAATTTTAGGTGACAGCTGTTGAGTACAGCTATTTAAATATGGTCAGTGTCATGGATTTACTGAGGGGGATCTGGTTCTCTGTCTACCAAGAAAAAGCAGCCTGACACAGAAGCTGTCTTGGGGGCTGTTGTTGTACAGGGATGTGAATGGATCCCTTTCTAACTCATTTTTAAAAATAGGTGGCATTAAGGCTTTCCTCAGTTGTGTGCTCAGTTTTTCAGTGTGTTTCTCTTGATTATTGGATAAAATAAAAAACTTCACTCTTTGAGAAGGGATTGAAGCTTGACTGCTTTGTAATGCAGCTCTTTGAAGCTTGTTTAAATGGGTCAAAACTCTGGTTCTCCAGTAGTGCATTTTGATAATGATCTGTTCAGCAAGGTAGTTTGCTGTTCAATTGTCTGTAGTTGGCAGAGCTCAGCCTGCTGATAGCAGCATGTCCAGGGCAGACAGAAAATTCCCACTGCTCAGGGCCCTGGGCTGTGGCTCTGTGATATGGATGGGTGGCTGGAGTGGGATGGGAGAAGAGATGATGAGTTTGCAGCTGTCCTAGGTTTTTAATTAGCATGCAGATGGGTAAAAGTTGCTCATTCACCGTTTTTTACCATAGGTTACAGAGCTGAGTCACGTGGACAGCACTTGCTGTCTGAACAGATTTTTGTGAGGGGAGAACCCAAGCAGCTGAGCCCATGGTGTGGAGGAGGGAAGCTGGAATGTCCCTGCTTAATGAGCTGTATCGTGTTGTAACTGATGGATTGAATAGTTCAGTCTCTTCAGTTTCAGCATGACCACCTTGACTGATAGGTGACAGCCCAGGAGTGCAGTTGGCATCTCAGTGTTCCCTGGCAGTGCCTGTGGATGTGTGGCTCTGGAGTGTTGCTGTCGCTGCAGGCCTATGTATTTTGCATTTGTGATTTCAGGAAATCCCCTCTTTTGGAAAGCTGCTGTGGGGATGTTTTGTGGCCTTTCCAGGCTGTGGTTTGCTTGTCTGCTCCAACTGCTCTATCCATTGCAGTGGCTGCAAGCCCTGGGACTTAAAGGAGAGGTAGTAACTTCCACATTAACTGCAGAGTGAATGCTTCTTTAGGGAGTAGCTATTGCTGTTAGTCATATAAAAAAGCCATCTAAGATTAAAATGCTTGTTTGTGTGCACACACACAACAAATTCAACCTCTGAGGCTCAGGTATTCCAGAATAAATACCTGCACTTACTGAGTCAGAAATCTGCCTGATTGGTATGTAGCCAACCCTGTGGGAAAGGGAAGGTTGCCAACTCCTATTGGCACCTAAAAAAGAAATTAAATCTGACCTTAAATTTTATTTTGCCTAGTATTCAGCTACAGACAGTGGTTTTAGCACTTGGAAGGCCTGAATTCTGATCCTCTTACTCCTTCTTGGGAAGCTTGATGGATTCATGCATCATGGTTGTTTATTTTCTGTGAAATAGGAATGCTCTTCCCTGTACACCTTCCTTAGGGGGTTGAGGCTAGAACAGATCCTGAAAAATTCACAATATTGCTGTCATCGCAAGCAGTTGCTGCTGCGTGCTGCTAAAGTGATGTCCCTGCTGCAGTTGGTCACCAGAGAAAATGAGGAAGCTGAGCCAAGCAGAAGGTAAAATGAGGCAGTAGAGGTGTGTTGGGCTCTCTCCCTGCAGGTGTGTCAAGTACAAGGCGTGTTCCAACCAGAGCCCCAGTCTTGCCTCATTAAACATTGATGTTCCAATTGCACACTTAAAGGTGTGGTATCTACTTGTGTTATGTAACTTATTTCAGTGCCTGGAAAACTTGCCAAGGTACCTTGCTGATGTACCTGCCACAGCCCTTTTTGGCCTGTTCTTTACCCTCCTCTGCTCAGGGTAGATGCTTAGATGACACAGTTGAATAGTGAGGTTTATATTCTTCTAGATAAATTTGCAGGGTTCAGACTGAAGCGAGGGGAAGTCACTACCAGGGCATAGCTCTTGTCCTAATTCATTGTCTGCATTAGGTGTAGTCACCCCAGCCTCAGGTGCTGCTTGATTTTTATCATCAAGAAAGCTCAGTCAGAATTCCTGCTCTCCCACCTGCAGAGTGGAAACACAGGTGGTTTCTTTCCTGCACTTACTGTAAAATGAGTAAGTTACAGCTGGTAATTAAGAACTTCCAAAAGGAAGCAGATTTGTGCTTCTGTGAGGATGCTGGGAGCCTTAAAAAGGTGCTTTCCTCTGCAGTGAATTCCATCCATCCATTCCTATTGCAAGGTGCAGCAGTGTCCATGGAAGAATTCCTCCTCCAGCCCAGCACCCTGATGGAGTTCTGCAGGGATGGCTGTGGTTCAGGTTTACCGTGAAAAAATCTTTGGTTCTGCATTACTGGGGGGATTAAAAACTGCAGTTAGCATTTGCCAGGGCAGGGATGCCTTGAATCCAGAAGATAAACCTGGGTAGTGAATGTGATCTCAGGCACAGCAGCCTGGAGCTCTGCTCGTCACTCAGAGGAAGGTGTTCTGGTGCAGCTCGGTGTCTGATGGCTGAGTGAAATGCTTTGTCTGTTGTGATTTCTCATCCTGAGTTCTGCTGCTCACTCGCTGTGCTCTGGGGAAGCACCTGTGGGAATGAGTCCTGTGGCACTGCAGTATAAATGAACTTTCTCTGCTGATTAATCCCTGTACCTGAATGGCTGTGTGTGCACACTCTGCAAAGCCTCCGAGGAACTGAGTGTTTCTTTTCATAAAGAAGGTGTGGCTGCTTCATTGATGCTCCCTGTGGATAACACTTGGATTTATTTATCAAGTCTAAACTTGGAAAGAATGTGACTATTACAAATGTGCCTCTTATGCTTTTAAGCTTAAATATTAACTGGCCTAAGAATAAATCATCAGCTGTGTTCTTAGGATAGCTGCTTTTAAAAATGGCAGTGATTAAAGCTTGCAACACATAAATGTAGGTTTCAATAAATTATCTGGACTTCAGAATGTAAACTCTTGGGATCAAGGATGTCACTTATTTAAATAACTGTTTGATTTGTTTTTAGGGGGAATCTGTAAAGTATTTCTTGGACAACTTGGATAAACTTGGAGAACAAGTAAGTCTTCTTTTATTTTTCTTTCTAGTCTTGAGTTTTAAGTAGTCTTTGTGATCTCTGGGTTTTAAATAGATGAAATGTAATTAGTGTCTACTCCAATAACTATCTTTAGTTAACTCCGACTGTCGCATTATCTCAGCAGTTCATCACTGACATGTCAAAAACACAGGGCAATGCCAGGGCCAGGAGACTTTCTGGAAATAAACCTTCTGTCAAAATTGTACAAAAAACAAGTTAAAATGCTTGGCCAAGCAGGAGACTGTTGAAGTAGCTTTTCAGCAGGAAATGACATCCAAAACCAACTGCGTTTGGGGTTAGGTGTCCCGTTAGGAACTCTGAGCTAAATCAGTCACAGGTCAGAGGTACCTTCCAGGAATATCTACTTTAACATAAAATCAGTAAAGAATATAGTCTGTTTTCTCTGGAGAAAAACCTGAAATTTCTGTTACAGTACTATTAATTAGCACTTGACTAATGAAGGAGTCTGCTGATGCTCATCAGCTGTGGATTGCAGGGATGGCATGTGGAAAAACTGCCTTTTAAATGGAGTTTCAATATGGTGCTTGAGCTCTGTGGGGAGGCAGTTTCTCCATGGTCATTCCCTGCTGATGGTAACAAATGCAGGAATCCAAACCACTTCAGTGAAACCCTGTTACATCATGCTTAATTTCATTTTTCTTTTTAACAGATTAAATTTTAAGGCAGACTATTTTTCTGCTTTGAACTGTTACTGTTGTAACTACAGCACTGGTGGTCACTTTGTTTGCCAGGTCTCTGGCTTGAGAACTCCAGCACTTGGTCTCTGAATTTGGATTTGGTGTTGAGTTATAAGACTTGCACTTAGGAGGAGAACTGCACTTACTCTAATGAGCTGCTGAACTCTCTGCCAGGGGTGGATTTCTCATGGTCTTTGAATGCAGTGCCTTTAAGTTTCAAAGGGCTTGGATTTTTCCCCAACAGTATTGGATGGAGTTTTTCAGCTCCATTTCAAAGTTCTTCACGGAAAAACTTTGCTCCATTCTTTGCTTAAAGTGTGAAACTTAGTCAGGAGTTGGGGTTTTTTAATATTTCTATACATAAACACTTAGTGCAGGTGTGATGGTGCTGTGGGAGTGCTGTGAATTACAGCTTTTCTGGCTTCAAGTTGGACCAAATGGTGTTGAGAATCAGAAGGAGACTCCTCAGGAACTGCTGTTGTAAAAAATGTTAAGTCTTTGAGGAAAAAAGCACTAGCTAAGTTTTCTTAGTAAAGGATTTGATAGGTTCTTCAGGTTTGTTCTTATCTAGGTGCAAGATTATCTAATGATTGTTTCCCCAAATTGTAAATAAAAGTATTTGTTCTTATCTGATGCAACTGGGCTGACTTGCAACTAAATTGCTTATAAACACATAGATCTGCAATTCACGTGCCTCTTGCCAAAAGGGAGCTGGTAACAGCACTGAGGGAAAAGAACTTAATGTTCAGATTTAATCAGATCAGCAAAAGAAGAGTATCTGACAGGCAGACATGCGTGGGATCTCCCGGATTCCTTGAAACCCTGTGTTGCTATTTCAACTGCCAGTGCAGACTGCATGTATCCAAAATACCTCAGAGAGAGACTTGGCTTTCCATCTTGTGATTGGATCTTAGTCATGCCTTACATTGTAATTTGAACTAGGCAAACAGTGATGTGATAGCCAAAAGAGCTGCTGATAACCAGAGGAACTCCTTTAGAAGGAGCAGATTGCAGTGAATTGAGGAAAGGAGGAGGAAAGCACGTGGTCCAAATCAGGATCAATGTGAGGATGCTTGAGGGGAAAAAAACACTTATTGACAATGGCAAAACACTGAAAGAACTTGGAAAATAAGACTCAGTGCCCTCCAGGGAAAATACTCACCTGATGCTGCAGCCTTCAGACATGGAGAATGGGATCAGCACTGAGAAAGGGGCAAGCTGCTTCTATTCCAAGGATCTGGGCACAAGGAAGGAAACATAATTGTCCCTCAGAAGATAACTAAAATACTGGGAGAGTTCCTGGGAGTTCTTGTGTTTGGTCTCCTGTAGCCAGGGGGTGGCTGGATACCTGCACTGGCTCACAGAGCCCTCATTTGCTGTCTGTTGAGTCAGAGTAGCCAATATCCAGGATAAAACATGGAATGGTTTAGGTTGGAAGAGACCCTAAAGATACCGAGTTCCATGGGAGATCCTGCTGCGTGTAGAAGTAGAAAGCACTTGAAAGGATTCTTGGAAGGAATTTTCAATGAGTAATAGCACTGCAGAGAGAACTTGTCAGGAATTCTGGGATTAAGCTCCTTGTTCTCGAAAGCTTTACTGAATAAACATTACAGGCCAACTCCCAGGAGAGTTTGCTTTGTGCCCTTGTTTCAATATTGAAGGTGCATGTGGCACTGCCTATTATATTAGTTAGCTTTATTTATGTAATTTAATAATATCAGTCTCTCCTGAGCTTTCCTAAGACTTTCTGGTTTTGTTCTGAGAAGTTGAGACTAAGTTTCTGAAAAACAAAAGAACAGACATTCCCATTTGGAAGCTGGAATGAGTGTTGAACCTGTGACACTCTTGCCTACATATTGACAGTCAGCTTTACTCAAAATCCCTTCACATGTGCCCAGTGACATTTCATACAGTCCCTGCACTGCTCTTGCTGATTGTTTTCCTCTCTGTAATTTCAGTAGAAAAAACCCAAGATACATTTAACAAGGGGAAAAGTCTTATCACCCTTTAAAGTTGTTCATTAATCAGGCAAGGGGGTGGCAGCAGCTCTTTTGGTCAGTTTGGAGGGAACTTGATGTTGCTTCAGCAGTTCTCCTCTCCTCCAGATTTCGGTGCTGGGGGTTGGATGTGTGACAGTGCTGCAGCAAAGGCTGCAGGGTGGGGAGCCTGTGCTTCAGAGCTGCTTTGTAATTCATGCCACGATAAAAATCAGTGCCTTAGTCATGGGCTGCTCTGGAAAAGGAGCCCAGAGTTCAGACAAAGCCCTCTCTCTCTAGTTTGGCTTTGGAATTTACAGAGTGAAGCGAAGTGATCCTTGAGTTTTTGGAGTGTTGCATTCACTTCATGGTTTTTAAATTTTATTTTTGTGGTTCGAACTTGCCCAGCTGCCTTAAACTTGGGATACAAGTACTGAAATAGCCATGGTGCTGTGTGCTTGTTCCCCCACCCAACTGGTTGAATCAGACTTTCTGCACCATGGTCTTACACATATTTCTAAAAGTTCCAAGTGTGGGAACTGGCACTGTCAAAGGAAGATCAAAGATCATTCACTTTTTAAGAAGAGACTGAAATTCCAAGACCTAAGTTGTGTTCTCTGAAATGATGAGAAATGCTTGGAAAGTGTGAGGAAGAGTTTTCATAACAAGTGCACAACAAGGTTTAAAGTCCAGCACAGGCAGTTCTCTGGCAGAGATGCACTTTGCAGGTAGCAGAAGGACTTGGACCATAGACAAAAGTGTAATTCTGGGCAGGAAGACAACCCCAGTCTGAGTGTTGATTTTCATGCTGTTAAAAGCTGACTAATAAGAATTCCTCTTCCTGTAGCATCTGCATCCATTGATGAGGTTCATGTAACAATGAAAAGGAAAGTCTCTTGAATGCCTCTTAAATTCTGGGGAAAGGTGGGCTGGAGAACTTCAGGATACAGCAGTCTGAGCCCCCCCAGGCTGGAAAGGCTCTGCTGTCCCCAGCTCTCAGTTTCCTCCTGTTCTACTCATTGCACAGTAAATTCTGGGCAAAGTCAGGCAGTGTGAGCTCACCAGTGTGCACTGATACAGCAGGATGCAAAGATGTGTGGCACAAACACAGGAAGTTACTTAGGTTTTGGTTTTCAGGCATAATTGATTGCTTTGAAGTTATTTGGAGCAGCTGGTTTGTTTCTGGAGGCAGTCATGCACTTTGCAGGAGAGCATGGGAGGAATGGAGAGCCCCCAGCTGGTGTGGAGTACCCCATAGTTACTGCATTGAGGGGGCTGTTCTAGGATCCATTTGCTGCAATGTAGTGTTGGCAGCCAGGGTTGTGGGAAGAGAAGGAAGGAAGCATGAAGTGATCAGAGTGAGGAAAACTGGCATGAGGAACTGCTGCTTCACCTCCCAGGCTGGTTATGGATCCTTGTCACGTGGCAAAGGGAGAGCTTAAGTTCTTTGGGGTACATGTTCTGATTTAATACTGGGTGGGTTTCCTGCTTTGGGCTCCAGCTCTTTCCCAAAAGCTCCAATATTAGCATGGAAACCCACATCCATATCTTTTTATTGAAAACCTCGTGCTGTTCCCGTGCCAGCTGCTCTCTCTGCTGCAGCTCAGCTGTGCCCATATCCTAATCAAAAAAAACTCTCCTTATTTTTGTAGGATTACCTTCCCTCACAACAAGACATCCTGCTGGCACGAAGGCCCACCAAAGGGATTCACGAGTACGACTTTGAAATCAAAAATGTCCCTTTCAAGATGGTCGACGTGGGGGGCCAGAGGTCGGAACGGAAGCGGTGGTTCGAGTGCTTCGACAGTGTCACATCCATATTGTTCCTCGTGTCCTCCAGTGAATTCGACCAAGTGCTCATGGAGGACCGGCAGACGAATCGCCTGACGGAGTCCCTGAACATTTTTGAAACAATAGTCAACAACCGGGTGTTCAGCAACGTCTCCATCATCCTCTTCTTAAACAAGACGGACTTGCTTGAGGAGAAAGTACAGAAAGTCAGCATCAAAGACTATTTCCCAGAGTTTGAAGGGGATCCCCACTGCTTAACAGATGTCCAGAAATTCCTGGTGGATTGTTTTCGCACGAAACGCCGGGACCAGCAGCAGAAGCCCCTGTACCACCACTTCACCACTGCTATTAACACAGAGAACATCCGGCTAGTGTTCCGTGATGTTAAGGATACCATCCTGCACGACAACCTCAAGCAGCTGATGTTACAGTGATGTACAAAAAGACTGGTTTCTTTCAGTAACTCTCATGTTTGTTTTGTTGTTTTTTTTTTAAATTTAGAAGTTTACAGCAGGAGTAGAGAAATCCAGATCCTGTCAGACTTCTTGATATGTGGCTAAAAGCTGCTGCTGAACACGTTATTGCCAATTTCTGCAGAAATTCAGGCTTAATCTCTTCCAGTGTAGCTTCAAGTGGATTCAAGGTGTTAATTTTATAGCAGACCTATGTCTAAGTTACCTGTAAAGTGGTATATTTGACCTTTTACAAACGTGTATTATCTTAGAAAATCCAGACTTCCAAGTTCGAAACTTCAGTGAAATTGTTGCAATTATTAGACTGTGGCAGTAATTTAAGGTGAGAGGGGGAGAGAGAAACTTTTCACATCCAACTTCATTGTAAAGACTGTGATACCATAGCTGACTTATGATTTCTCAGGTCTATTTTTGGTTAGAAATCCCATCAAATCCCTTGCTGGAATCATCTCTTTGAAGCTCGGGTTCTGGCTGTAACGTACTTCCTGTTCAAGTATCAATCATGGCGTTGGGTTGGAATAGGAGATGCTTTAAAAATACTTCAAATCAGGAGTTTCAGACACACCTATCAGGAAGTGCTGAGTGCAGGGACGAGGGATTAGTGGTTGGCACAGTACACGGATTCACTCCAGGGTGTCCTGGAGCCATGGCAAAGCACAGAGCACTCTGATCAATCAATCCTCTTGACTGGGGGAGCCAGCCCAGCTTGTGGTTTTTATCTTCACTGCCCAGATGTTACCTGTGGGTCACCTGTTCTGGGAGTGCTTTACCTTAGCACTGGTTTATTTGAACTCCCTGCCTCCTTCCCAGGTGCCTCCTGTGAGTCAGGAGCGTTTGGGGATGGAGAGAAGGACTTGCAAACCTAAGTGCCTCCTTGTGTTCTGTCCTCCTCTGGCATTTTCAGTGGCCTTATGAATTCCCAGCAGAGGCTTTGTGTAGCTGACACCGTGCAGATGAATGTTTTCTTCTGAAAAAAAATGAAAGACCGTGTTGCAGCAGAATGTTCTTCAGCTGATGAGGTTCTTTCTGAGACTTTCCAGTTGGGTCTAAGCAATCCTAAGTGTACTTGAGCCAAACACGTTGCACAGCATCTTCCAGAGTGCTGCTTGTGACTGTTTTACCCAAAGTCCTTTTGCAGTTTTGTTTTAGTTTTCTTATGGGGAGTTGTTAGTGTTGCCATGTGATTAAAAAAAGAAATGATAATAATAATGAAAAATAGTGGAAATGAAGCAATCCTGATGTACCCCACAGCACACTGCAAAAAGAGAGTGAGATTGTGATATAAAAATCAGTGTCCCTACCACGTTTCCCCCAGGCTGTAGTGTGGTGTGGGCAGTTCAGATGCCACTTTGCCCCATGGAATTGGCCAGTTCCTGTGGATCATGCTGCTGGCCAACCCTTGAATACATTTTTATTTTCATCCCTCGAGCCAGGGGTGACATGGTGGTGTCACTGCTGGGAGCAGTGGCCCTGCCAGGACATAGGAAAGCTGCCTGTCTCCTGAACTTAGCCTTTAATTACTGTGATTGTAAGTTGTATTAACATCTCTGTACCTCGTTCTCCTGGCAGTAGAAGGGGAATAGTGTATTTTTATTTAGTTAGGTGCTTTGAAAGACCTCTATTTTTTTATATCATCCAGTGAATAGTCAGGCTAGTCTGTGATTCTGGCCATCAGGCACTGTTTGGGGAGGAAAGAATTCTGAAAAGAGCTTGAGAGAAGTCACAGTGCAGAGTCTAAACATAATCCTAAAGTCTGGATGCAGCACTGATGTCAGGAGGGTTAATAGAATCTTGGATGGGGATATTTAATGTAGATTTTGCCTCTGCTGGAGATGGCTTATTTCTTATTTGGTGTGTTCAGGTTATATGTGAGCAGTTCATGAAGGAGGATGAAGCAGAGACCTCAGGAAAGGCTAGTGAGGCTCTTTCAAGGACTGAACAACACACCTGTGATGGGAGCAGTTCTCCTCTGGTCTATAAATGCTCCATGAGCAGACACAAACCTCTGGTGGCCTCCAAATCCAGTTTTGGAAAGTAGAAAACAAATCCAATCCCTTGGTTGTCAATAGGAGGAGGAGATGGGTTGGTTTTTCCTTTGCTGACAGTTTCCTGAACAAGTGTCTTTTGAAAACAGAGGCTTAGCTCTGATTAAAAACAGTTGATTTGGAGAGGTCTGCAGTAGGTGCTTTGGAGGGTGTCAGGCCAGGTGATTGCAGAAAAGACTAAAGACTGGTAGTGGATGATAGGGTGAGTACCAGGGATTTGTCTAAACTAATTTTTGTGGCACGTTGATGAATTCTTTGTCAGAGGAACCTGTTAATTTACTGAAGATCCTCAAAACTGCTGTCAGTCTAAGGATGTAGGCAGGATCACCACGGCTCTTCTGACCTTAGCTAGAGTGGGGAAATCCTCAGCAGCTTCTCCCCAGACCCACAGAATCCCTGTTCTGAGTCCTTTCAGATCACTCCTGTGAACCCCAGGGCCTGTAAGAGAGCGAGGGGGACCCCAGTGCTGGGTCACTTGTAGGCCCTGGTAGATAAAGCACTATATGAATCTCAGGCAGAAATGAATTGTTTAAATGAAATAACTGAGTCAAATCACTTGGGTTTCCCACTCCCCAGTGTGAGAGGGGTGAGGCAGCACACCTGGATGTTCCTGTTTACATGGTTCCTGTGTTACCCTACAGCCAAAAACCCCAAATCAATGCCCGTGCCCATCTTCAGGCTCACTCCTCATGAGCTCCCTGAATGGGGCACACACCTTGGACTGTTGTATTTCCTGTTAGATTTGTTTCTAAATATCATTTGTTCATAGCAGGACATAAATCTGGTACAAGAGCTGAAGGGTTGGTGCTCTGAACAGGCTGAGTTTTGTCCTGAAACAGCCAGAATTACAGTTTGCTGGTGAGAGTGAAGCTTTCTCATGGAAACCAGTCTGTGGTACAAGGTTGGGATGTATTCCAGGTGAAGGTGGGAAAGCGGGTAGAGAGTGAAGTGTCCCAGAAAAATCAAGTTTCCCAAAATTCCTTAGTTCTCTTTGCTGGAGTGAGCTGTGTTGTAAAGATCACTGAGCATATGGAGAGAAACCACTGTCCTGTACAGGCTGTACTTGAAGGTGAAATTGGAGTTTTAGCGACTGTTCCCTGCTGCAGAGCTTTCAGCTGAGATGAGTGACACCTAAAAACTGTGGCTGTTCATCAGGGCTTTAAAACATTACTGGTTTTTTTTCTATATATTGTACGTGGGAGCATAAGCCATCAGTTTGTGTGAAACTTCAGCTTTCTTCTAGAAAACTGCCCTTAAAAAACAAAGTCAGGCTGTTTGTGGGGCTTGTGTGAGCAGCTTTAAATTGAGCATCACCCAGCAGTGATGGGGGGTGGGTGCTCCAGGTGGGTCCCAGCTCCAGGCCCCCAGCCTGGGCAGCAGAACCCCCCTGGCAGTTCCAGGACAATTGCAGAAGGTTCATTTTCCAGCACCACTCCTGTCCCACGCCCTCGGGAAGTCTCCTGCCCTGCAAATCATTCACCAGTTCACTTTACAGGTCTTGGCTCTCTTGATGGTACCATTAAAGTAGATTTTAATTACACAGCATTGCAATACAGTGCCATTTTGCAATTTCTTTGCGTTGTACTTGAAAATAAGTTGAATTGCAGACTATTTAAAACTGCTTTCCTGCGCTTTCAGTAGCAGTGAGAGCTTACCTTATGTGAAGCCTTTATGTAAAAATATATTTTATAACAACCTCATAGATCTTTAACAAAACCGAGATTTGTATTAGCTTTGTATAAATGTTTGTGGCTTACAATTTTATATGTTTAACTTTTTATAAACTTTCCAGGGACTACTTTTTATTGTAAATTTTTTTTTCCCCTCTCCTTGCTTTAGCTTAAGATTGGCAATAAATTATTTCTAAGGGAGATCTTAGAAGAAAGATCATCACTTCATTTTTATAGAACGGTTAGATGGATCCATATGTTCAAACCTCTTACACTTGCTTGTACATTGCTCTGTACATACTCTCCAAAAGCCTTGCCTTTCAGCTATTAATATTTGCCTTGTGTACAAAAATTAAGCTCAGTGAATAAACATATACAGCCTCATGTTGGCGTGATGGAATCATTTTTTCTGTTTATTAACGAGCAGAGGCAGCCAGCTGACTCTTTTTGTTGGTTGGAAAAGCCAAAGGCTGGTTTGCTCCTGCAAACACATCTTGTGTTTCAAATAAAATATATAACAGAGTCAAACAAACTCTGCTCCAAAGGCTCCTCCAGGTTCTGCTCGGCCTGATGACTTTGTCCCCGGCAGGGAGGCACCAGGAAATTGCTGACTTGCACTTGACAGCCAGTTTTGTGCTCAATATTTAAAATATTGATGGCACTCGGGTGTGTTCTGCGACAAACCTCTATGAATTATGGATCTTGATACAGCAGTGTTGGTTTTATTATTTTTTTTTAGCTTTTTTTGACTCAGCCTGCCTCTGCCTCCTGGAGAAGAGGCTTACTGGCTGCAGCATGAAACAGAATTTTGCAGCAAGACATCGATTTCTCATCAGTTTTTATAGGCCTGAAGTGCTTCATTTTCCAGCAGAGCCCTTGGGTTTGGCTGGCAAGCTGTGGACACTAAATCCCTGGAAATGCTCGGCCCAGGCCATCCTTGTTTTAGAGTTTGAGCTCAGCCTCAGTGCTGGGCTAACGAGCACAGGAGCTGCAGGAATTCTCTGTGTGGGTGTTGTGGGTGAGCCTGGATGACCTCTGATCCCTCAAACACGTTCAAAACCTGCCAGATGCTCTGGAACTTCACTCAGCTCCGTGTGCTTTGGATTCCAGGTCCTGCCTATCCCTTCTTCACTCTGGAAAAGTCACACGAGCTGAATGTTGTGATGGTCCTCTGGCCTTGAAATCCAGCAGGGTTTGAAGCCTTTTTTTTTCTTTTTTTTTTTTTTTTTTTTTTTCTTTTTCTTGGATTGCCCCCGCGGGAAACCGAANCTCCTGGAGAAGAGGCTTACTGGCTGCAGCATGAAACAGAATTTTGCAGCAAGACATCGATTTCTCATCAGTTTTTATAGGCCTGAAGTGCTTCATTTTCCAGCAGAGCCCTTGGGTTTGGCTGGCAAGCTGTGGACACTAAATCCCTGGAAATGCTCAGCCCAGGCCATCCTTGTTTTAGAGTTTGAGCTCAGCCTCAGTGCTGGGCTAACAGGAGCACAGGAGCTGCAGGAATTCTCTGTGTGGGTGTTGTGGGTGAGCCTGGATGACCTCTGATCCCTCAAACACGTTCAAAACCTGCCAGATGCTCTGGAACTTCCCTCAGCTCCATGTGCTTTGGATTCCAGGTCCTGCCTATCCCTCTTCACTCTGGAAAAGTCACACCAGTGATGTTCCTCTGGCTTTGAAATCCGGGGGGGTTTGAAGCCTTTTCTTTCTTTTTTTTTTTTTTTTTTGCATCCTGTTTCCTGAGATGCCACCTGAGGAAACCGAACCCATCTAGAACTCAGCTCAATGAGTCGTGTTTGTTGGGTTTTATAATTCAAATATCACAAGTGTGGTTGCATTGCTTTCAGCTGGGCTTCTGGTGAGGGTTTTGGGGACTCAAGCCTGCAGCAAACTGGTCCAGTGGGAGGTGTCCCTGCCTATGGCACGGGGCTGGAGCTAGGTGAGTTTTAAGGTCCCTTCTGACTCAAACCATTCCATGATTCTATGATAATTCTATGAAAGGATTAGTAACATACAAATAGCTAGTAATTTCTTCTTAGGAGCAGGTTAGTTGGTGTTGGGCCATCCTGGGCTCTGATCACCTCACCACACTGATGTGCTGGGGGCTGAAGTGGTGGGAAGAGTGGAAGTAGAAAAAAACGAGTTCCAGGATTTATTTCCAGCAGCAAGTGAGGTTTCCTCTTGTTTGCAACACTTTTGATTTACCAAAACACCTCGTTGCAGTGCTGAATGTAGGTTGGGTGTTCAAGCCTCTTCCTTCCTGTTAGGGTAACTCGATGATTGCACAATAACTGACAGGAGGGTTTGAAAATGCAGCGGGGCTGTGCCCAAAGTGTCCCTGGCTGTCCCCTGGCAGCAGGTGCCAGGCTCAGAGCTGACCTTGGTGCCATTCCTGCAGGAGAGCAGAGGTGACCGAGGAGGGCAAAGTGCTGGGGAGTGGCTGCCAGGAGAGAGATCCCGTGGGGAATCCGGCTGGAAATGGGGCAGTATTTGTGTTAAATCCAATATTCCCAGGAGGTTGTGCCTGAGCTGGCCCTCGCTGTTTGCCTGTCTGGCAGCTCTGTGGTGTTTTCACCCCAGTGGTCCCTCAGGCTCGCTGGATGTCACAGCTGAGGGCTTGGGGACAAGGCCAGGCCTGCAGGAGCTCAGGGTCACCTTCCACTGAGAGGTTCCAAGGGGATGGTGAAGGAAAGGAGCCGGTTCTGATGGAGGGTTTGGATTCAGAGTTTTATTCCTGGCCCAAAGGCCTGTGAATGCAGCAACAGCTCCAGCANTCATCAGGGGTCAGGATGTGGAAAGGAGGAATGATTGACAAACCTGGCAGGGAATCATCTGGGAGGGGCCTGGGGTATCAGACACACAGCAACAGGACAGGAATCTGCTCTGGCACAGACCCTGCCCTTTATAACACAACAGGGGGTGGCAGGGAGGTATTTCTGCCCCCTCCACCTGGTGCACTGACCACCTGAGTTTCCCACAGAACCTGAGTTTCCCACAGCAGCTGAACTGTTCTCGGTGTATGTGGAATGGGAATTATTAAATGGATGATAAGGACCCAGATGGATCGGGCCCCTCAGGGCTCTGCAGCAGGGTTCTATTTGTTCTACCTGCAGATGCTCTCGGGTTTCCTTTCTCTGCTGTCCTTCCTGCACACCGGGGGCAGGACCTTGGTTCCAGCTGGAGTGCAGCTCCCACGAGCAGCATTTTCCTGGGCTCTGGGGTCCTTGCTCCCTGTCACTGCAGCTCCTGCCATTCCCAATCCTGCCCTGCCTTCAGCAAGCAGGCAGCAGATGAGTCGCAGATAAGGGATCCAAAGATCCCGATGGGATGCGAGGGGAGAGCAGTCCCTGCCCCAGGGACCCGGGCTGTGATTAATTGCTGAGCACCGGATCTGACAAACCTGGATTTGGGGCTCTGCCACGCTGCTCGCAGCTCCACGCAGAGTTAATATTTAAAGGCTGAGCACTCCCAAGCTGTGAGGTTGTGTTTGCTGCTCCTCGGGCAGGGAGGGCTCTGAAGCACTGCAGGGGAAGGCAGGAACGTGTTTGTCAGCAGACCCAGGATGTGAATAAATCCCATTTCTCTGCCTGGATGGCTGGAAACGTAGTGACCCACTAAGATGATGCTGATCAGTGAAGACTGATTTTTATCAATTTAGGACTTGCAGAGCTGGAGGGAGCACAGGATCCTGTGCACCCAACAGTATCCAAAGTGAGTTTTTCCCACTCCCAGTATTCAGTAGTGGGTCTTGCCTGTATAAAAGATGCTGATGAATCCTTCCCAGGATTCTGCCCATTGACAGGCAACATCTGAGAGCCCAAATCCCTGCCTGATGTCCAAATCTCTGCTCTATCCAGCAGCAGGCCACACTAGGGTGGCTCCTAGCCAGGCTGCAGGTGCTGTCCTGCCCTCTCTGTTGCTGCCTGCAGCCTGGCACACAATCAACTTCTCTGACGTAGCAAAAAGCCACCTCCTTATCAGATCCAGAGGGGAAGCAGGAGTGAAAAAAGGAGAAGGACATCTAATTTAACATCCCCATTCCCCCAGCCAGCCTTTGAGCTGCTTAGGGGCTGACTGGCTGTTTCCAAGCTGCCCATTTTCCCTGTCAGTGAAGTTTGGGGGATGCCAGCAGCCCTGGATAACTCACCTCCAGGGAGTGACCCCCTCCTGCACTCCCTGCATCCAACAGTGCCATCATTGCCCCCACGTGAGGCTCGAGTCCTCTGTGCACCCCCAGTCTGTGCCTGGGGGCTGGTGGTTGTTTTCAGCTTTTATTGGAAGAAAAGCCAGCATCTATCAGTGATACAGATCTTTCTGGGGTTTTCCAGGCAGAATATTTTGCGTTTTTTCTGTAGAAGCTGATTCTCTTGTATTGATCCAGAGTCTAAGGGTGGCAGCAGCTGTGAATTGATGACTGTTTCCTGCTGTAGTCTCCATTTTCCCTGAAGAAAAGGGAAGCAAACAACAGAACTTCAGTGAAATCAGCATTTTCAAAGCGTTATTAATGTCAGGATTTGCAGTGGGGGCAAGTTGAGCAAGGCTTCAGCAGTACCAGCCTTCTTACATCACGTCTGGCATTTGCTGAAAAATTGTCTAAAATTAAGGGGAAAACTTCCTCTTTTGTTCTTGCAGACGACCCACGCAGACTCTCCTTCCCTTTCTCTCCTGTGCCTTACAAAACTTGAGGAGAAAAGGAGATATTTCTCATTTTATCCTCTGCTGTGCTCCCCAAGCTGCCTGGGGAAGGGATGCCAGCCTGAGACTCTGCAGCAGCAGCCACTGCAGTCCCTCCCTGTTGATGGCATTGCATCTTCTCCCACAGCAGGAAACCCTGCTGCTGCTGCTCCTCTCACCTCTCAATACTCAAGGTGAAATATTATTGAACTTTTTTTTTTGCCAGCATGTGGCAAATCCTAAATCCTCCTCTTGTTTCCAGTGACAAGTTGGCTTTCACTGTGCTGTACTGAAGCAGTGCAGAGTCATCTCTGGTGTTTCCTGGGGATGTCACTGGGGAAAGGAATGTTTTTGCATGTTCAAAAGCAGCAGGTCTGTGGCTGGCTCCTTGTTCAGCTGATTGACACCACTGCAAGGACCTAATTGTGGTTTTCCAGTCCCTGGAGGGAGCCTGAAAGAAAGAAAGATGGGAAAAGATTATTTGTAAGGGCCTGGAGTGATGGGACAAGGGGGTTTGGATTGGATATTGCGGAGAAATCCTTCCCAGTAAGGGTGGGCAGGCCCTGGCACAGGTTCCCAGAGCAGCTGTGGCTGCCCCTGGATCCCTGGCAGTGTCCCAGGCCAGGCTGGATGGGGCTGGGAGCAGCCTGGGACAGTGGGAGGTGTCCCTGCCATGGCAGGGGTGGGATGGGATGAGCTCCAAGGTCCCTTCCAACCCAGCCCATTCCACAATTTCTCCCTTTAGAAAAACAACCCCAGTTGGCAGAACTGGAAGGTTTGATTTATGGAGAGTATTTAGACATTTATTATTCAAATTAATTGCCAGAGGGAGCTCTCCTCTGGAAGGCTAGCAAGGTAAAGTGTTGTTCTCCCCTCTGCACAGCAGCAGGGATGGAATATGAAAGCAGCTGGCAGGCAGCCAGTCGTTCCTCTGGAGCCAGGCTTCCCACTCCTCCTCTCCCTACCCCGTCTCCTTTATTGCCAGACAAATGCCTGTGATGATGCCAAGGGAAGGAGAGCAGAGGAGGGAAACACAGGCTGGCACATTCCCTTCCTGCCGTGGCTCTGCAGGGCAGGTGGGTGATTCCCCGAGCAGGGGAGCCCTGCCTGGGAATCACTGCCCACGTGGAGGGAGCTCCTGCGAGCTGGCAGCTCCCAGGGGCACCAGGAGGGAGAGAAAAGCACCTGCAGAGAGAAAGGCTCAGCCTGGAAAGGTGTCCCAGGTCGGTGGCACGAGCTGTCACTCCCAGCTGTGACCAGCCCAGCAGTCAGTGAAGTGACACCACCTCTGCCCCACACCTTTGCCTGATAAAGGCAGGGTGCTGTGAGTGATGGACACCACAAAAATGTGAGTGTGGTAGAGCAGAGCACTCGGGATCCTTGCAGTGAATTGAAGAAATAAGAACATTGATCTGATATCAATGTCCATCTATTAATGGACAAAGACTCTCTAACAGTTTGGAGTCACACAGTGAATGTTTATTGTGGCTGGGCAGTGTGTGGGAGATCTCCCTAATGCACACTGCAAAGTTTCACAGGTGATTACAAAGCTTTTATGGACAAAAATGTTGAATACACAAAATACAAATGCATATTCATACCTTTGTCATTTCCCCTTCCCTGCTTCATACGCTAATTGGCAAGGAGGTTATTAAGTATGTGTGGTTTGTCTCCTGAAATGAGTTGGGGTCTTTTTTATGAGGAATCAATTAAAATGATGAAGTAAACTAAGTCTTCTTCGCTTTGACTTTTTTATCTTTTTTAGGTATTTGTGACAAACAAATTTTTGGTAGAGTTTGTAGCTTCTTGCTTTCAATTTGTTTCCTACTATGGGGAAGTTGGCTATTGTCTATAAAATTGACAAGCAATGAGTTACTAAATTTAGGCTATCTTATCTAGATTCAGCTTCTGTTGGGTCTTTTTAGCAAACATAGCATCTACTCGAATTGTAATCTTAACTTTTCTAAAATCTTTAATACCTCACAATTAACATCTCAGCAGGAAAGGTCCAGACTGTCTTCCTGCTGAGGGGGAGTTCAGGCCTGGGCTCTCCAAGGCCCGTTTGTGGCAGGATTTCACCTGTCCCATCTCCATGTTCACATTTATAACACTCACAAACCTTTGCATTTAATTTACTCCTTGTTATTTGTTTGCATTTAAATAATTCCTCCGCCTTTAAATAGCTGCTGGCAGTGGTGTGGGACATAACCCCACATATTTACGGTTCCTGCAAAACAAAAGAACAACTAAAACATCTGAAACAAAAATAAAAACTGAACATCATTTCCCGTTTCCACAGCTCTTTGGATCTCACATTTCTTTAGCATTTTTTCCTCCATCTTCTGGTCAGATGGGATTTCTGTTTATGGGACATGAATGTCACCCCATATTTATGTGCCAGGCTGTTTAGGGGAGAGCTCCTAATGCAATGTTTGTGAAAAATACTTCAGAGCTGAATATATTAGGAGGAGAAACAGATCTTTGCTTGACTGACATGGCAAGATCATTGTCTGTTCCAGCCCTGGGTCAGTTTGAGGCTTCAGAACAAACCATTGAGGGGCAGAGGCAGGACCATGATCCATGTTCATGATCTGAGCACAGGATGGATTCCAGGAACATCAGAGCACTAAATACAGCAGCTGTGCTTGCTCAGCAGCTTCGGGTCCAGCAGGCCTAAGGGGAGGTGTGAAATTCAGCCTCAATCACCACATTAGCAACGCTTCCTGAGAATTCCAGGATCCCTTTTTTCCCTGGTTTACGTCTCTTTGAAATGCTGGAGGAAATAATGGAAGTATCAGGGGGGAAAATAGAATATTAATATATGGCTATAGGAACCATGGGCTGAACTCTTCCTCTGTCTTCTAGCAAACCTGTGAGTGAGTGTAAAAGCTTCTGAGCACAAAAAGGATCACAAAAATGTAAATACTGGAGCTTTTATTTGTTTGGGTTTAATAGAAACCCCAAAGAGCTGTTGAGGAAATGCTGCTCCTGAGACACCTGTACAAACCAGTGAACCCAGAATGCCTCTGGTTAGGAAATATTTCCTAGGAAAAATGCATGGATGCAGATAACTCCCTGAAGGGTTCCAGCTCCATGCTGAGTGGGGTCATGGTGCATTGTCACTCATGATCCTTTTCCCCTCAATTTTGCAATTTCTACCCAAAATCTTCTCTAGAAAGGGCGATGTTCCCATTACCAGGACCTCAAAGTCCTCCTTCCCTTGCTGCTGCTTTCCTGCAGGTCTCTTAAATCTTTTAAATGAGCCAGATTAATAAAATATGCTCCGTGTCTCTCATGCACACATTTTAAATCAATAATGGCAATCCTGCTGTCAATTCACGCCGGAACAAACCAGCCTGGCACACCCAGTCCGAGTGTCCCCAGCCCGAGTGTCCCTGTCCAGCCTGTCCCCGCCCAACATCTCCCCATCCCACGTGTCCCTCTCCTGCCTGTCCCTGTCGTGCGTCTCCACATCCCAGATGTCCCCATCCATCCCATCTGTCCCCGCCTCGCGCGTCCCCGTCCCGTGTGTCCCCTCTCGCCTGTCCCCATCCCGTGTGTCCCCTCCCGCCTGTCTCCATTCCCATCCCGTGTATCTCCATCCCTCCCGTCCCTGTCCTGTGTGTCCCCATCCCGGCTCTTCCTGTCTGTCTCATGTGTCCCCATGCCCCGCCTGTCCCTGTCCCTGTCCTTGTCCCT
>VZTB01012743.1:47666-63742 GCA_013397245.1 Thryothorus ludovicianus | reverse complement strand
GGACAGGGACAGAGACAGGGACAGGGATAGCAGGGATAGCAGGGATAGCAGGGACAGGGACAGGATGGACATGGGGACAGGGACAGGGATAGCAGGGACAGGGACCGGGACAGGGACAGAGAGGGGACATGGGGGGAGAGAGAGGGGACAGAGAGGGGACACTGGCAGGGAACAGAGAGGAGACACGGGCAGGGGACATGGAAGGGATACGGGCGGGGGACAAGGAGGGGACATGGAGGGAACGCGGGCAGAGGACAGGGGCAGGGGACACAGGGCGGGACATGGAGGGGACACGGGCACCCTCCCCTGGCCTGCCCGTCTCGGCGGTCCCTCTGCTGCTGCCGCCTCTGCACGGCCCCAGGTGAGAGCCCCGCGGGCGCTGCGGCCGGGAGGTGGCGGAGGGACAGCGACACGCCGGTGGCGATGGCTCCCCCAGCGCCACTCTTTATCCGTCCTTGCCTCGGGGAACCGGGAATGGTTTCGGGCCCCGCCGCGGCCAGGGGACGCAAGCTGGGATGCAGAATGTCACCTGTAGGAATGGGACTGGCATCCCTGCACCCTGCGTGTGGAACAAAACCGGGATGGGATGGGATGGAAGAGAAGAGAAGAGAGAACGGAATAGCATAGAATAGAATACAATTAGAATAGAATAGAATAGAATAGAATAGAATAGAATAGAATAGAATAGAATAGAATAGAATAGAATAGAATAGAATAGAATAGAATAGAATAGAATAGAATAGAATAGAATAGAATAGAATAGAATAGAATAGAATAGAATAGAATAGAATAGAATAGAATAGAATAGAATAGAATAGAATAGAATAGAATAGAATAGAATAGAATAGAATAGAATAGAATAGAATAGAATAGAATCTCCTAAGTGGGAAGGGAACCACCAGGACCATTCAAGTCCAGCACAGATCCCCCAGCAGTCCCACCCTGGCAGTGCTGTCCAAAGGCTCCTGGAGCTCTGGCAGCCTCGGGGCCGTGCCCATCCTCTGGGCATCCTGGGCAGTGCCCAGCACCCTCTGGGGGAAGAATCCAGCCTGACTCTCCAGTGACACAACAAGCTTAAGGCTGCCACAGGCTCCAAGGTGACAGAAGGGCAGGACAGGGAGCCTGGGCAGTCACACAAACTGCACCCAGCCTCCTCCTCCTCCCTTCTGAGCGCTGGTGGCACCCAGAGCAGAGCCCAGCCCTGCCATGGTGTGAGGAGCACATCTCAGAGCCCACAGCTTCACCCTTCCCAAGGCTCCTGAGGGTGTCCTGCAGCAGAGTGGGACCAGCAGGATGCTCTGGGCAGGTTTTTGGCCACTCTGCTTCCCTGGAGCCTCGTGCCTGGCTGGATGTGTGCTTGTCCCAGAGCTGCTGGGCCCTGGCAGCAGCTGCCTGGCCCCTGCTGGTGTCACCTCTGCCTGGCACCATCCCCTCACACCTGAGACTGGATTTCACCCCCATCAGCCAGCCCTGGTTTCTGACTTCCTCACAGGATGCATTTCACAACCCCTGCCTCGGTTTGTGTCTCTGTTGCTGTAGATACCACCAGCTTCTGCCTGTGTGTGTTTGCTTGTTTTTCTCATCTTTCCACGGCCTTACAGGCATAAAAACTGTTGAAGCACATAAGTCCAGGGTTTCCAAAGGAAGCTGTGGTCTGAGACATGCAAAGAAATGTCAGTGGTAGAGAGTTACACTTGTGGTTAGTGACTGTTTATTTGTTTTGCTAAGTAGAAGCAGGTGTTACAGAGGGTATTTGGGGAAAGAGGAGAAGGGTTGTGTTGCTCAGAGGCTTGAAAACCTTCTCACCAGTGTTAACTATTGTTTTCAAACACAAGAAGCAGAGTGCAGGCGACAGAGAGAAGGATTTTGCTTCAGTCTTTCAGCATGAAGATTAAAATCTTTCAGCTTTCTCCTTTCATTTTCATTTTGTGTGTTGCAACTTGAAAACCCTATTATCAAGTTCTGCACAGAGATGATAGTGAGGCAGTGGCAGGAACCCCAAAAGTGCTCACCAAAACCCCTACAAGTGTTCAAGGAGAACCACGAGAGGTTATTAAAATTCCTTGAGGTGCTGCTGCAGGATTGAAGTATAATATACAGTATAAAATATAATCTATGCACACTATAGTACTTTGTGTATTTAAAGGGTTACTCTCTGCCATTTACTATGGACTATTTTAAAATTTACTGTCTGACATGGAACTACCAGTGCACTAAAAATTCTTCTCTGGAAAGCTAATGTTTGTATCTCTTGGCTGACACCGGTTGCTAACATGATGCTCAGTGTTTGGTCGGTGCTGAGGCTGCCTGTATCCAGGAATGTTTGTCTTCATCACTCTTGAACGCTCCTAAATCGAGTCTGGGGTGTGCAGGGGCTCCAGGGGGAGCAGACAAGCCTGGTTGCATCTAAGGTATTTCATGATGTTCAGGAGACAAAAATGCCTTGAATTTAGTCCAGGTTATTTACATAGCCTCTCTCTCTTTTTCCTTTTTTTGGTTTTTTTTGGGTTTTTTTTTTGGTTTTTTTTTTGGGTTTTTTTTTAATCAGGTTCACGTTTTTAATGGGTGCTTTGTGTGAGAGGTTTAATTTCCTGTGTCAGGATGTTGTTTGTAATGACTGTAACCAGGATTTGGGCAGGTTTCCGTTCTTTACCTCTCCCAGGTAGGACACTTCCTGCTCTGTGCTGGCAAATTGACTCCCCTGTTCCTGGGCCCCAAATCAGGCTGACGGGGCAGATTTCCCACTGTGCACAATTTTCAGGGCTAATTTTTGCTCTCAGCTTTACAGATCTGCTTTTGTTCTCCCTTCCTGCCCTCACATACTGTGAGCAATTAACTCCTGTCCACAGCACGTGGATTTTGCTATGAAAAGTCCACACCAGAGTGCCTCCATATGCATTTTGAAAACTACTCCTTTGAAACAGAACCACTTGTGCATTTTAGTGTTTACTGCTGTTGTTTCCTTGGTCGACAAAATTGAATTTGACGTGGATACAAGGTTTATGTCCCGTTCCCACTTTGCACACTGAGCAGTTTGGCCTCTCTGCTGTGCTCAAGGGGCTTTTAACCAGAGGAGAGCTCCACAGGTAGGTCAGGCTGCAGGGTCAGGGTCTGGCCCTTGAAGATGAACAACTGAGGATGGAATTCTTCACTCACTCAAAGGAGGCTGAATAAAAACCTTTGAGCTGTGACACTGCTTGTGTAGCTCTGGGGAGGGCTGGAGTTGTCTCCACAAAAACACTTAATGAGCTAAAGCCTGAAGGGGGGTTTGTGTTGGATTATTTGGGTGATCTGTTTGCACCAGGGTTTGCTGTAAGTGCTGATGGGGGAGTGGGCTCAGCTGCTCTCTTTGTGATATTGGCTGAGGCTGGGAAAGGCTCTGACCTCTGCCAGTGGAGGCAGGAGGAGGAGGGCAGCAAATGCGGGAAGAAACAGAGAAATTCCCTTTGTGCCTGCAGACCCTGTGCGAGGTAGAGTTTGTTTAATGTGTTTTTCACCTGGGTGGGGAATTGCTGAGAAGGGGGAGCTGGGCAGGGCCAGTGAGCCTCTGTGGGGGCAGTGGGAGGTTTCTGTGTGGGCACAGCAAAGCCCTGGCTGGGCTATGAGCAGAAAAGGGCCGTGTTTGTCCCCACTGTCACCCGTGGGAGAGTTCGGTGGGGCCAGCCCGGCAGAGTCTGCGTGCCCCGATAGCCCCAGGGCAGGGCTGTGCCTGCCGGGGCTGATAAGGCTGTGGCAGCCCTGGGGGTGAGGGTGACGCTGGCACAGGGAGTGTCCGGGGCTCTGCTGGGTACAGGGATGGGGAACTCGGGGCTCGCAGCACGGGCAGGGGAAGGGAGTGATTTCAGGGCAGGCAGGGAGCCTGCAGCCTGTGGGGAGGAGATGGCTCTCCTGGGGCTCCTACCCAAGCTGTTGATCCCTGTTCCCAGTTTCCCAGCACTGCGGTGCTTGGCAAAGATTGGTTTGTCCCCCTGCACTGCTCTTGTAGGAGCAGCAGAGGCACATCCCATCCTGCATCCCCGGGGCTGGATCCCATCCTGCATCCCTAGGGATTCATCCCGTCCTGCATCCCCAGGGCTGCATCCCATCCTGCATTCCCAGGGCTTCATCCCGTCCTGCATCCCCAGGGCTGCATCCCATCCTGCATTCCCAGGGCTTCATCCCGTCCTGCATCCCCAGGGCTGCATCCCATCCTGCATTCCCAGGGCTTCATCCCGTCCTGCATCCCCAGGGCTGCATCCCATCCTGCATTCCCAGGGCTTCATCCCGTCCTGCATCCCCAGGGCTGCATCCCATCCTGCATTCCCAGGGCTTCATCCCGTCCTGCATCCCCAGGGCTGCATCCCATCCTGCATTCCCAGGGCTTCATCCCGTCCTGCATCCCCAGGGCTGCATCCCATCCTGCATCCCCAGGAATTTGNCCCCAGGAATTTGTCCCATCCTGCATCCCCAGGGCTGCATCCCATCCTGCATTCCCAGGGATTCATCCCGTCCTGCATCCCCAGGACTGCATCCCATCCTGCATCCCTAGGGATTCATCCCATCCTGCATCCCCAGGGATTCATCCTGTGCTCTATCCCCAGGGATTCATCCCATCCTGCATCCCCAGGGTTTCATCCTGTCCTGCATCCCTAGGGATTCATCCTGTCCTGCATCTCCAGGAATTTGTCCCATCCTGTATCCCCAGGGATTGATCCCATCCCTCAGCGAGCCTGGCTCCTGGTGCCAGGGTGTGGAGGGCACCTTGCTCTGCTCTTCCCTCCTCTCTGTGCCCTTCCCTCCTCTCTGTGCAGGTTCCCGGTTCTGCAGAGTGGGAATGAAAGCCGAGGTGCAGCAGCTGCCGTGCCGGGTCCTGCCTGTGGCCGCAGCACCTGCAGCAGGGGTGGCCGCGTGTGTCACAGTGTCCTCACATCACCCCTGTGCTCCGCCTGCCGGGGCCGGCTCTGGCCGGGACACGGAGCCAAGGAATGGTCACTGCCAGCAGGGGAAGCAGGGTCAAGGACCTGTGAGGGGAAGGGTTTGGGCAGCCAGAGGGCTCTGTGACAAAAGCTCCAGTGGCAGTGTCAGGATTGGATCTTTCTGTGAATCCTCATCCATCACTGCATCATTTGGCCATCAATTTCCAGTTTACACCCACGGAGGGAAACCTCCCCTTCCTGAGCATGGATGGAGTGAGGGGGTTCAGGCACAGTGAGGGGAGCTGGGCTGTTCCCTCTATCCCCAGGACAGTGGTTGGGAGAGTGCTCAGCAGGATTTCGGAGTGTTCTCATCTTAGGCAGGAGCATCCCCCTGACCCTGTGCATGGGCAGCCCTGGGATAGGAAAAATCCCCACTTCCAGCAGTGCTGGGGACCCCATGCCTGTCCCCTGCCATCCTCAAGCCCCAGGTGTAAATTCACCAACGACCTTTGCTCTTCATTGCCGAATTTGGGTCTTGGTCTCGTTTTGCAGCGTGTGAAAAATAAAAATATCCATCGCATCACAGCAAAAGGCAAAAGCCCAGAGGTGCTTAAAGTCCATAACTCGATAACTTCCCTTAGCCCAAGCCCAAGCTGGTGGGGTCTAAAGTGAATCAGTGGAGCACAGAGGCAGACAGGAGGTACCAGCCCTGCTGCAGAGCAGTTTGCTGAAGCAGGAGCACGGGGTGATGCTCAGCACCCCGCTCTGCCTCACCCCACTTACCCCAGCTGGCTGCTCTCAGCTCTTTGGGGCTGGTTTGGGCTGCTCCTCTGCCAGGCTGCCTGTGGGCAGCACCCGGCAGCGGATGAAGCAGAAAAAGCCTTCACACCATTAATGAAAGCTCTGACAAAGGGAAGCGAGGGGAACTATTGTCTCCTTGGCCTTCTCCTCAGAGCGTCTGCGTGTAATGAGACTTTTGGTTATGCTTGTGGCTTCTGTGACAAAGCTGTGATTTAAGGGCTGTCTGTTCTGAGGCAGAGCCGCTCACACAGGCCAAAGTGCTGGTGAGTAATATTTTACCACAAATTGTTGTAACTGGAGCTCGACGACTGCAGTAGGAAGGAGGGGGGGGATATTGCATTTGATTTATGACTTAGTGCAATTTGCAGAGTGAGCTCTGTGCTAGTGTGGCCGTGGATTTGCAAATCCAGCAAGTAAAAGTCCATGGGAATGGGACTGGGGAGGGGAAAACTCCGTGGTTTGCTGCCACGATGTCCAGAGGAGGAGGCCTGGACTGGATCCCAGCTTTGGGGACCAGCAGCACCTGGGGATGCCCAGGAGCCCTCCCTGTGTGTGTCCAGTGGTAACCATGGAATCACAGACTGGAATCATTAAGGTTGGAAAATGTGTCCAAAATCGAGTCCAACCTTTGATCAAACCCCACCTTATCAACTAAAGCAGAGCACTGAGTGCCCATCCTGGTGTTCCTTGGACATCTCCAGGGATGGGAACTGCAAACCTCCCTGGGCAGCCCCTTCCCATGCCAACCACCCTTTCCATGGAGAAATTCTTCCTGAATTCCTCCCTGAAGGCTCCTGCCTTTTAGCATGGCCACCCCGTGTAAAACAACCCCTCTGGGCAAGCAGTGCTTGCTCCCTCAGCCTTCACGGGGCGCTTCCCTAAACCCGAGGCTTTTCCTAAACCCATCCTGGGAGGCATCTTCAGGATGAGTTTTGAGGAGGAAGGAGGCACCGAGGGCGGGCTGCTGCTGGTCTTGCATCACTGTGAGAATTCGGGTCATGTTTACTACAGGCAGCTGGAACAGGATGATCTCAGACGGTAACAAGTAACATCTGAGGGGACGCGTTAAAACATCCAAGCTGTTTTGTAAGCACCTACTTGGCTTTCTTTCCAAACCCACTTTGGCCATTTGCAAGGATTCGTTTGCCCCCTTAAGAACCTGCTGTCATCATGTTGAAATAAGTGAAAAAGAACAAGAGGTTCCCCTTCTAATTTCAAATGGGAACATGGATTTGTCTTTTTTTTTTTTTTTGGTTGGTTGGTTTTGTGTTGTTTTTGTTGTATTTTTTTTTAATAAAAAGTCCTCAAAACAACAAACAAAGCCCCACAGTCCAGCCTCCTTTGTGCTTCAGCAAGGACAGATACCTAAGGTCTGAGGGCTTCTGGCCTCTTGCAAGCTGACCTTGTGTAATTTCCTCTATTTACATTTGGCCAGCACTGGCCTCATTGACTACGAGAGTTTACACAACCCTTTTGAGAGGAATACCAAGGATTGCTGAGGCACGTCCTGCCCCACGTTCTCCTATTTACTGTGCTGCTAAATAGATGCACAGTGCCACTGAATAAATATGTCCTTATCCTACTTTGTTCTGGCTTTAATGCCTTTGTACCAGGTTAACAGAGAAGGTCACAGGCAATTAATTTAAACCAGGTGGGAAAAACGACTCTTAAAAATCTTTCTGTGCAGGGAGGCATCTGATAGTGCTCCAGTTAAATGTGCTTTTATTTACGTGAACTGTGTGCAGGCTTTGCAACGCCTTTTTTCGGGGGGTTGTTTTTGAGGAAACTGTTGCAAATGTTGTTTGTTGGCTGCTGCAAGCCAGCCAGAGTCGAATTTGGAGGCAATTATCTTCCCTGGACTTTGGTGCTGGCGTTCAAGCTCGCATGCACGGCTCACCTCTGCTCCAGGACTTCTGCAACCAGAATGGAAACAGCTTGTGCTTAACACACATCAGTGTCACGCTGATTCCCTCGGCAGAGCATTTGCAAACCTAATGCACGCATTTGGGCATTTGGGACGCGGCAGTGCCGCTCCTCGTAGGGTTTGGGGATGCTGGGCAGGGCGAGCGGGGAAGGGCGGACCAAGAAATTAGGTTTGAGGGAGAGAAAATTGCTCTTTAGCGCGACTAATCTGCTATTTAGTGGCTTTGGGGGGGGTTTTAAGTAGATTTTTCTGATACACGAGTTGCTCAGCTTGGCATGGAGAAAGTATTCAGCAATTCAGCGATGATAAAATAATTACACGAGTGCGTGCTTCATGGAGACACGGGGATAATGCTCCCAAGTGCCACCAGCTCAGGCACCACTCGGGAGAAGGAAAGGCTCCCTCTAATCAGGGCTCCCGGGGTGAGGGTTTACAGGAGCACCCTCGAGGTCAGCACTAATCCACAGCTTGCAGGCAGCTCATTTATAGAGCTGGGATTGCCCAACTTGCAGGAGAGCAGGGCCACTTCAGGAGGAGCAGCATGTGACAGCTGCCCCCAACAAACCCAGGGACAGCCCAGGGATGGACAAGAGGGAGAGAAGTTTCTTCACTGTGTTTATCACAAAAAAAAAAAAGGGAAAAAAAGAGGAGGAAAAAAAAAAACCAAAAAAAAGGAAAAAGTTTATTGCAAATCTCAGTGTTTAAGAGTATTTCCAGAGTCCACTCGGTAACGTTACAAACAAATCAGTAAATCCTGCTTGTGCTGTGCCCTCACACACACACACTCACCACTCGCTCCCCTGCTCCCCGCCACGCAGACAGGAACAGAAACGGACTGTGAGGTCAGTGACTAACGCAGTGTTCAATCTGTATTGGAAACCTGGTAAAAACAAACGAACCAAAACCCAAACTAAATACAGTAGAACCTCGCAAATCTGCAGAACAGGGAGCTTCCACACACACGCAAAACCTGGAGGCCTTATTCCACTTCCAAGCAGTTGTAATAGCAAAGTGCTGTAGTGAGGTCTCGTATCACAAAGACTTCAACAACCTTAACAAGGATAGGCTACAGAACATTTACCAAAAACGCTTGAAGTATCATAAATTAACAATAAATTAAAAGTACATAGTAATGCAACGTGGTTATTTGTTCACTGAGCACTGATTCACACAACTCTAGTTCTCTGTAAGGGATCTTCCAGTCCTGGGTGCAACACAGCGAGGTTCTGCTGGCCGTGATAAAGTGCTGAGGCAGAGGAAGGACACGAGACCGCAGGTCCCGGGCAGTGAGGATGAATTGCTCCAGCCACTTGGTTGCAAGAGTGCCTGTTTCTTTTTTTTATTATTATTATTTTTTTCTTCTTCTTCTTTTTTTTTTTTTTTCTCTTTTAAAATTTTTTTTTTTGGACATCTAAGACAAAAAAAAACAAATCAAGCCCCTTCCCAAAAAGAGGTTGTTCTTTTTTTTTTTTTTTTTTCTTTTACAGATTGTCCCACATTTCTATGGCTGGTAAAACACACAGGTCAGCGTAGCAGTTAATGGATGATGCCACTTCCACTTAAGTACACAAAAATGGTGGTTTGGGGTTTCTTTGAACCCCAAACCAGAACAGACTTGTTTGATTTGTCCCCCTGAGTTGCCTAGAGGCGAGAAGATGCATATAGGTGGGGTAAGCAAGCTCGTGTCACTGTGAGCAGGAATCTCTCCCGTTAAGACTCAATGAACAGCTCAAATGTTGTCTTTTATCCTTCCCTTCATGCACAGGCTCCACTCCATTTCTCACTGAAGTCAGCAGCAAAAAATAAAAAGCCCCTTGCTGACCGCAGGGGAGAGCTGGGGAAGGGGGTGCAGCTCAGCCCGGCCACCCCAGCACCCCGTGGCTGGCAGGGGTGGGGACCAGTGACAGGGGAAGGGCCTGGGGGGCCACAGGCAGCTGGGGCTGCAGCAGAGATTTCCCTGTGCACCTGTGAGCCGAGGTTTTGGGTACATTAAGACATCCTGGGCCAAATCCTCCCTGCAGGGCGGGCTGGTTCCGGCGGCCGGGCCAGGTCCGTGGCACCAGCTGAGCCTTTTTCCATGGAAAGAGATGGTGGATCTGTAGTTAATTGTTTTTGTTTTTCCTTTTTAAACAACTGGGTTACTTAAGACTTACCTATTAAAAACAGCTACACTTTATGCTTGTAAGAGTAATTTTCCCAACAATTTCACAAGCAATACAAGATAGGCATTGAAGAGATTGATGTAAAGACAGCTTTCCATTATGCAGAAGATCATTTTTCCTCTCCAGTTATTTAAGCTAACCTCCTTTAACTCAGAATAAATTAATAAATACTAGTTAAATTAGAAACAGTACATCAGGTCTGACTATCAACAGAAAACAATTCTAAGGATCCCAGTCGGGAGAAGAAAAATGATCTTATAAAGTATGTGCAGTAATAACTGGCCATAAAGACACACGGAGCCTTTGATTTCCCAGCATTTGTGACATTCAAGTTAAGATCATTAGCAATGGTTTCTAACTGTCAGCTATCTAGCCTAGCCTCCTCCTCCTCCTCCAAGCTACAAGGTGAGTCTGTATCCCTCCAGAAGAAGAATCAGTTGGCTACTGGTGGTGTAATGAAATGCTCGTCTCCAGTTCGTATCCTTGGGTCTGTGTGGAATCTGTGGTAGGGGATGGGTCACAGTCAGAGGCTGAGCTGCTTCTGCTGTTGTCAGTATTTATGGGATCAGCTGGACCTTTACCTATGCTTGTTATCAGGAAAGCAAGTGTGCATCACATCTTCATGCTAGACAGAAGTTGTTGTTATGTGACTATCCGTATTTTCTATGGAGCTTTCCATTGTTGGTTAGAAAAGTTCTGTCTAATATTTAAAAAAAAAAATAAATAAAACTGTTGGTAGCAACTGTTCACATTTAAAATTTCACATTCCCTTTAGAATGGAGTTTTAAAACGTGGAGCAGAGCTGACATTTCCCCCAGCCTTACACTGAGAACATTAGATGGAGAAGGAACAGGGTTTTTTATACCACGCTGTCAGAGCCTTTCCCTGAATTTTCTGCTTTTCCAATATCCATGTCTATAAAGTCATCTGGTAGTTCTGGTGGTGGCCCCGCCGTGCTCTCCTCCACCTCCACCTGCTGCTGCTGCTGCTGCTGGTGGCACAGCCCAGTCTTGCATGGCCTCACCAGGGCCAGAAACACAGCCCCCAGGACCATGCCAGCAGCACAGGAGTAGAAGGCTGAGCTGTAGTTCTTCGTCGTATCCACTAAGACACCTAGAAAAAAACATTTACAGCAGTTAGCCACAACCCACTCCCCCCCCCTGCCCTGCCCTCCCCTCCTGTAGGGTTTTAATCTGCATTTTATCTGCAGCCAAAACTCGGTGACAATCGGATGCCACCTTAAAGAATAAACCCATTGTGTTCTGGGGTACACAGTGTCATCTTCAGGCGAGTCAGAAGCCCCTGGGCACTGCAGGGATGCTGAGCCCGAGATGCATCAGGCATCTGTTTGTTCTGCCAGACTTCACCTTTCTGCAGTGCGTGGCACAGGCACAGCGAGAGGGATTCGCCTCTGCTTGTGCCTGAAGTGATGCCAGGTTTGGGTTTCTAACAGGATCAGGGTAGCACTGCAGCATTTCCCTTCCCTCTGAGGTGCCTCATCTGTGGGACTCTGCAGAGCTGCATTGCAGTCTTCTGGCTCTGGGAGACTCCCAACAGTGGTTGCAGGGCTTTTAGGGGAGTGCTGCGATTAGTGCTACCTTCTAGAGGGGGATCAGCACCAACAGCTGCCAAACAGCTCCAAAACAAAATCAAGACCAAAGTTTGCGTTACCTGCAAGGGGTGGTCCAGCCAACCCAGCTAAGCTTTGAATGAAGACGTAGACTCCAGCTGCAGAGGACATCCTCTCAATGCCAACCACGTCGTCTTCAGCCAGGAGGGGAATATGCGTGCCCGCTACGGTGCCGAGCATGAACCCAAAATAAACGCTACATATCATCAAGCCCCAGAATCCAGAGGCAAAAGGGAAGGCAACCAACGCTACCGACAGCAGGATGACGCAGATGAGCTCGATGTAGATCTTGCGGATCGGCTTCTTGTTGAGAACCCAGCCTGCAAAAATCCTCCCGAAGACCTCGGCGATGGCCATGGCCGACAGGATGTAGGCAGAGTGGTCTTTGCCAATGCCGAGGCTGCGGCTCAGGGGGATGATGTAGAGGGAGGGAGCGAAGAAGCCCAGGGTTGCAAACAGGCCAAAGAATGCATAACAGATAAAGCTATAGTCTCTCATCACAGAGAAGTCCAGTAGTTTGGTTTTTGGTTCTGGAGGGGTGCTGTTATTTTCAACGGGATTCTGTCCGTGTTGCTTTGGTTCTTCACTTTTCGGCTCTGCTTTGGTTTTTCCAGGCACATTGCTGGGTGAGGTAGTTATATCGACTCCTGAGTCTATGGACTCTATTGAGGTGCATGTTTGCTCATTTTCAAGCATGTACTTTGTCTCCGTGGACTCCTCTGGAGGCTGTGCTTTCACTTCTTCCTGCTCTCTGATGACGATGGGGCGCAGCAGCGATCCGCAGGCGGTGATGCCGAGCTGCAGCACCCCGACAGAAAGCATGCTGTACCTCCAGCCAATCTGCTCCTTCAGGGCCGTGATTGCTGAGGGAAGAGGAAAAGTGTAACTGGGAAAAGCCTGTAGTTACACCAAGGAATTGAATTTACAGCTAGGGAAGGGACTGGAAATCCACCACTGGAGGGTTCCAGCCGCCTCTCAAAAAGGCTGAGCAGGGGTCCCTCCTGCCCAGGGATCTGGCACCCACCTTCCTCCCCTCTGCTGAAGCAGACAGAAGTTAAAAGCTGTGTTTAGCAGATGCTACCCTCAAGTTAAACTGTTTTGAGGTCTCAGCAACTCAGGCGACAACAGGGAGCATTGTTTTTAGTGAAGGAGAGCAAACTCAATGCTTGAGTTGCCTTTCTCAGCTGCCCCCACCCTGAAACCAGCTAGCAGAGGAAGTCTCCTAGTTCTGCTCAAAGGTGCACGTCACTGCTTAATTACCAGCCTTTGTTTGCACCCGAAGCAGCTTTGCAGTGGGTATTAGCCCAGAGCACAGCAGACCACAAGGGCGGGCGGTGACAGAGCCGTGACGCCTGGGGACAGGTCCCCAAAAGGCCGGAGCACTTTGGCAGCCCGTGCTGAGCACAAGCCCAGTAACCTTTAGGAGCAGTTCTGGGCACTGTGTGTGTTTTAAATAGCTGAAGTTTCTCGGGCTTATTTTTAGCCTGCCAGATCTATAATAGGGAGCCCGGCGGGCTGCGTATCAGCCAGGCATGTCCTGCGCTGGCACACGGCACCGGGGGGGCTCGGGCAGGGTCACACCCGTCCCCAGGGCTGCTTGTCACCCTGCCTGCTGGGCACGAGTGCCAGGGGCACGTGAGCAACCACTTGTGGGCACCCTCTTGGCCTCTGGCAGTTCGCTGGGGGAAAGGATGGCAGCAGCATTGTGCCCTTGTCACTCCCAGCACGCGGGAGCCGTACCTGGTGCGAAGGAGAAGACAGCGAAACATTCCCCTGTAGATGCCACCGCTGTGACCAGCGAGCGCCTTTTGTCAAAATACTGTGATAAAATGGTGACAGTCGGGAGGAAGGAGAGGCAGTATCCAAGGCCTGTGAATAAATGCCAAAAATTGCCATAACAACAAGTAAAGGAGGGGGAAACACCGATGCAAGAACACGTTAAGTCGGATTTCCCGGTGGTCATTACAGTATCATTTCGGCCAACTCAGCAAGTCACCCTGGAAGAAAACCATTGGGGAAACCAGAATGTTATTTTTTCGTAAAATGAAGGGGGAAAAAAGAAAAAAAAGAAAAAAGGAAAAGTAAAAACCCAAACCAAGAGACCCAGCCTCCCAAACCTACTAGATAATGCCTTGTACTCCCAAACAACCAGTAGGGTCCACTTTGAGGACCTCATCTGAAGTATTTGAGCCTGTAGCAACTGTTCCCTTTAGCAAGGCAAGCTCCTGGCCATGGACAAGAACAGGACATCCATGCCAGGCTGGAGAGGAGGAGAAGTATCAGAAGAAGAAGAAGAAGCCAGAGACAGAGAGAGCGTTAGAGGATTTGATCCTGGGCACAGCTTTGGTCTCCCCAGAGATCCCAGTGCATCAAAAGCCACCAGAGCTGAGCCCAGGGTGGTGCCTGGGGTGGGACGGGGCAGAAAGCCAAGCCTGGGGCCCATCCCCGCTGCGGGGCCAGCTCAGGAGGGGCAGCAGCGCCGAGCACACCCCACGTGGCAGGCAGGGACAGCACGGTGACTCACCGGAGACGACGCCGATGGTGACGTACATGTCCACCACGCTGCGGGCGAAGGACGCGATCACCATGCCGGCGCTGACCAGCAGCCCCCCGGCCATCACCACCAAGCGGTGGCCGAAGCGGTTGCTGAGGACCGTGGACAGAGGAGCTGGAGAGGGAGAGAGCTGTGGTCAACACCCACCTGAGCAATTCACAGCCACCATCGCCTGCAGAGGCTCTTCTCACGCTCCTGCCCGGGTCCCCGTGAGGTGCCACCTCCCTGCTCGACACAGCCTCACCCTGGAGCCACCCTCGGAGCCCTGCACAGCTCACAGCATTTAGGACAGCTAAGAAATCACCAGAACAGACTCAAAGATGAGCACGTGGCAGCATGGGACAAATCTCCAGCTACAGGCCTGGACACCATTGGATTTCAGCAAGGCTCAAGTTATTTCTAATCTTTATCACTGCAGAGTTTAGTTTGATAACTCTGTTTTTTGCCCCTTGCTGGTGAGACCCGAACAGCTGGGTCAGGCTCAGTGACACAGACCGTGTCCCTGCACTACCCACAGGCATGAGTTGGGGCTCAAAGGGACTGCCAGGCTGAGACAGACATTTCTTGGCATTTGAGGAACAGCCTCTGTGCTTTATGGCTGTGATTTAATTTATAATGGAGCCATTAGAGGCACAAAAGTCAGAGGTGCCAGCTCCTTGCATGCTCAGTCAGCAGCACCACTGCCCCTTGCACCTGCACATGCGCCTGCTCCTCTTACCTGTGAAGGTTTGTACAAACACACATATGGATATTATCCAGGATATCCTGCTGTTGGTTTCGTCAAAGCTTTCCATCAGGTCGTTAAAGAAGACTCCAAATGATTTTATGATGCCGTATGTCAGGGCTTCCACAACAAAGAACGCAAAAGCAACTGTCCAGCCCCATCCTCCGTCAGGCACTTTAGTATAAACGTTTGCAGAGGTGCACGGCATCTTTACAGCTTTGACTGTCATTTTGGATCTGGAAAAAGAGGGGAGAGGGAACCAGGCATCAATTTAAGCTGAATTTTGCTGAAGAGGCACAGCCCGGGAGCTGTAGCACCCTAGGGCACCATGAGCTGGACCCCGTGATGCCGAGGGGTTGAGTGTGGGAGCTGGGCTGATGTTTCTGCCTCTGCCCCTCCATGGGCTCCTTCCTGCTGCTGCCCTTTCCCAGCACCAGGAACTCTCGGCTCAGCACCCGGGCGAGCTGTTCCCAGCAGCCAAGCCCGGGAGCTGGGAGCTGTCATCTGTCTGTCGGTGCACGGGGGCGGATGGATGCAGTTCGTGAAAGATCCACCGCGGGCTGGGCTGGTGGAGCCGCGGGAGCCCCCGGGGCACCCATCCTCCCCAGCCTGGCTGTCCCCAAAACGGCAGCTCAGGGCTGCCCACACCTCAAAACAGGGGACAACCCAGCTTTCACCAGCTGCCCTGCAGCCCTTGGCACCACTGACACCCCCAGGGCAGGGGGACTGGCCGGGATCACCCCCTAAGACACGGGGTGTCCTCAGCCCTGCCCCGTGTCACCCTGCAGGGGCTGTGGGTGCCACATGGAGCTCCCCAGCACTGACACGACTGCACGGGAGGACAGTGCCAGTGTCACAGTTAGGGGGACACTGTGCTGGGGTCACTGCCACACCTGCACAGGGGTCCACATGTACCACACCTGTGCAGGGGGACACGTGCCAGGGTCACTGTCACAGCTGCGCAGGGGAGCACTGAGCCGAGGCCACTGCACCACCACACCTGTGCAAGGGGACAGCGACAGGATCACCTGCACTGGGGGCCTGTCCTGGGCTCACCGCCACACCTGCGCGGGGGGGACAGCGCCGGGGTCACCGCCACACCTGCGCGGGGGGGACAGCGCCGGGGTCACCGCNCTGCCGGCGCTGGGTCCCCGCACGCAGCCCGGGCTGGCACCGCGCGGTGGCCGTGGGCAGCCGCCCCGTCCCGCCTGGACCTGCGGCTCGGGCGTGCGCTCCCCCGGCAGCCACCGGGCATTTCCCTCCTCCATTTTAGAGTCGGCACCGCGCTCGGGGAGCCGGGCGGCCCCGGCCCACCGGGGAACTTGGCGCGGCGGAGCAGGCGAGTGAGTGCGCGGCCCCGGCCCCGCGGGAGCCCGGCCGGGGGTG
>VZTB01012743.1:208-46599 GCA_013397245.1 Thryothorus ludovicianus | reverse complement strand
GGCCGCGGCGGGGCGGACCCGCGGGGTCCCGCAGCCCCCGGCAGCCCCCGGCAGCCCCTCCGGGCCGCACCTGCCCCGCACGGGGCGCTCCGGCAGGTGCCGGGTCCGGAGCATCCCCGGGATGCGGTGCCTGGAGCATCCCCGGGGATGCGGGTGGGATGCGGGCAGCGCAGTGCTGGAGCCCCCCGGGCCAGTGCTGGTCGGGGGGGGCACAGGGTGTTTGCCCCCTGCGAGCTTTGGGTGCCGCGCATGGTGCGGTGTGAGGGCAAATACGCCCCTTACTTGTATTTTCATCTCCTTTAGTTGCATTTCTAGGGGAAAACATCGCTCTTGGTTGTATTTTTGGGGGAAAACATCGCTCTTGGTTGTATTTTTGGGGGAAAACATTGCTCTTGGTTGTATTTTTGGGGGAAAACATCGCTCTTGGTTGTATTTTTAGGGGAAAGCATCTCCTTTAGTTGTATCTTTCTTTAGGGAAAACCATCTCCTTTTGTTGCAGTTTTAGGGGAAAACATCTCCCTTGGTTGCATTTTTAGGGAAACATTTTCTTTGCTTGAATTTTTGGGGGGAACAATCTCTCCTGGTTGTAATTTTAGGGGAAAACATCCCGCTTAGTTGCTTTTTCCTTCTTTTTTTTTTTTTTTTTTTTTTTTTTTTTTTTTAGGGAAAACCCTGTCCTTTACTTGTATTTTTACAGAAAATATCTTCTTTAGTTGCATTCCTAGAGGAAAACATCTCCCTCAGTTAAATTTTTAGGGGAAACTGTCTCAGTTGCATTTTTGGGGGAAACATCTTTCTTGGCTGTATATTTTGTGGGGAAATCATCTCCTTTAGGGGACATTTAGGGGAAAATGTGTTCTTTTGTTGCATTTTTAAGGAAAAACAACTCACTGACATGTTTTTAGGGAAAAACATGTTCCTTGGTTGAATTCTAAAGGGAAAACATTTCCATTGGTTGTGTTTTTAGGGGCAACCGACTCCCTTAGTTGCGTTTTTAAGGGAAAATATGTCCTTTATGTAGGCAACTTAAATTTCTGAGTCGAGCAAAGCAGGAGAGACCGACTCACAACCTACAGGGAGGGGGAGGGAGCAGAGATTCAGTCATCCTAAAATCACAGAACACCCTGAGCTGGAAGGGACCCACAGGGATCATTAAGTCCAACCCCTGGCCCTGCACAGAAAACCCAAAAATCCTACACTGTCCTTGAGAGCATTGTCCAAACTCTCCTGGAGCTCTGGCAGCCTCAGCTCGCTGCTGCTGCTGCATCCTGCTCCGTTCTCCATGTGCTGGGCACAGATGGATGCTGCCAGGAGGATTTGGAGTCTTGCACCATTCCTTGTGACCTGTGGGCCAGTGACTTGTGCCTGCAGAGGGGTCACAGTGGGTAGGTGACCACACCTCTCCTCACCTGCCCTCCTGGGATCTGCCCCCTGTGCTGGCCCAGGACCCCACCACAGTGTGCTGGGTTAATGTGGAACCTGCTGATCCTGGTTCATACTCCTGCAAAAAGCACCCAGGTTAAAATGTTCCTGCACTGCAAGGACTGCTGTGTTTGGTTTGGACAGAGTCCCTTCTGCTGCTTTTCCCCTCCTTTGCCCCATTGAGATTGCTGGTGGGACAGCACAGCCAAGGGCAGCAGGCAGTTGGGGCAAAATTCTCCAGATTCCCCAAAATGAGGCAAATTGTTGCTTTTGCTCAGGAACTTTGGGAAAGCTGCTGCTGGTTTCTCTTGGCAATGCTGGCCCAAAAGCTGCTGCCTGCAACAAGTGCTGGTGCTCTCAGGATGGTTTCAGCAGCTTCACTCCTCACATTCCCCTCCTGAACAAGGTGAAATCTTTCTGAAATCCATCAGAAATCTGGATACTCAGCCACAGGAGCGTGCCCTGTGTATCCTTGAGAGCCTCCTATCTCCTGTCCCACAGGAAAACCCCTTCCTCTGAGGAACCTTTGGGGTGGTTGTTCTTTATCCATGCCCTGCCTTTCAGGGGTACAGATAAAGGGTGAGCACCCCTCTGGCCGTGCAGAGCCCATATCCCGTTATACAAGCTTTTCCTCGGGAATGGGGCTCCCTCCCCGGGCTGAAATTCTTCCTGGTAGCGACAGTGCAAGTGGTTGTGGGACAACAAAAGAGGTTTGTGCCTCCAGGGGAGAAATAAGAATGCAAATATCTTTGGCATGAAAAACTCCAAAGCGATTTGCTCCTTGGTATTTCTTGTCAGTACTTTGCATCTGTCTCTGCCTCACCTTCCCATTCCTTTCCTCTGGGCTTTCCAAGAGCAATAAGGCTTTGGGGAGCCATGGGGGGCCCTGGGGGGGGACAGGGATGGTTGGCTGCAGCCTCTCCAACCCAGAGCTTCCCAGCCCCACTGTAAAACCCTTTTTGCCCCATATTGTTTGCCCACTTTGGGGGGGTTTCCCTGCAGCTTGGCTTGGCTGTGCCTCGCTGGGATCCTTTTCCCCGGCACATCCATTGTGGGTCCGTCCTGTGCCTGGCAGCGCTCGCACCAGGACGTGCCTCTTCATCATCCCGGGAACTCCGGCAGCCCGGGAGCATGGCTGGTATTTGAGGGCTCTGTAATCCACAGGGAAGCAGAGCAGAGTCCTGTCTGTGGGCATAAATCAGCCGGGAGCTGGAAAACAGGGCGGGCTGGGAAGAGCAGGGGAGCGCGGGCCCCTGCGCCGAGCCGCCGGATGGCTCAGGGACTTCCAGTTCATTTATTCTGCTGGGGTTTGCCCAGCCCTGCTCGGCATGTGAAATGTTTTCTCTGAAAGACCCAGCAGTGAGATGGGTGAAAAACATTCTCCTGTCCCAGGAGCTGGCAGAAATCCTGGTAAATCTGCAGAAGTATGTTTTTGTCGGTGCTGCTTATTCTGCGAGGAGAACTGGTATAAACTATTCCAGTAGAAAACCTTTTTCCTGGAATAAAGTCCTGACTGTGTTCAGAGCATTGTCAGGACGGTTGTGCTGGGAATGGAGCTTTGCTGGTAAACACTCTGACACTGGGGAGGCCCCACGGGGCAGACACAGAGCTCCTGCCCCTCTGCCCCACGGGCAGACCCCTCACCAGGTAACTGCTGCCCTTCTCTGCTCAAATCAAAATCTCTATAATCTTAAATTGCAAAAAAAATTCAGATTTCTTTTTCTGCTCCCTGAAAGCCTGTCTGCCCTGCCGTCCATCCCCTCCAGGCTGTGGCTGGACATCTTCCAATGGGGTCAGCACCAAGAGCCTCACCATGGGGATATGTCCCCATCCTATGTCACTCAGCAGCTCTGGGGTCAGCACAGCCTGAGCCATCACTTCTGCTTGCCTGCCTCAGTTTCCCTGACCCCAGCTGGCACTGGGAGCTCCTGGAGTGGTCCTGGGTAACCACAGGTACCCACTCTGGTTTGAACTTCTCATCCCTTGCTGTGTCCTCTTTTCCCTGCTCCTTGCTGAGGATCCTGCTGGGACTTTCAGCAGAGCCACTGGGTGGGTTTGGGCTGGAGATCAGAGCTGGGACAGCCCGGGTGAGTTGTGAGCCCCGGGAGCTGGCAGGGGGTAGCTCAGCACAGCTGGGTGTGCTTCAAAGGGCGGCAGGTTTTTCTGGGCTCCAGCCACTGCTTAGCTCTCCAGGCAGGCGTGAAAATGTGAAAGAATGTGAAAAATGTGAAAATGATCGTGCTGGCCCCAAGATTTGTAAACTTTCTGGTTAATGTGTAATAAATACATGACAGATACTGCCAGCACTGTGCGGGTGACCCCTCTGTGGTGGCACCACCAGCAGTGACATCCCAGAGAGGCGTCTCCCCTCCTGTACACCAGGGCCAGCCTGGGGAACGTCCTGCTTGGAGAGACTTTGGGGTTTTTCTAAACTGGTTTATCTGGTTTGGACTTCTCCGGGTTCCTGTGAGCCGCCTTGCCTGGTTTGCCAAAGGCAGGTTATTTATTTGTTCAGTCCTCCCCTGGTACAAGGTGCGTGCTGCTTGGCCCAGGTGTGCCGTGTCCAGCTGAGCAGCGCTGCCAGGGACGGTTATCCAGAGGCCTTGGATGCTGGGAGTGATTCCTCCCAGGTAGCTCATCCAGCTGAAGCCACCTGTGCAGTGTTTCCTGCTTGGCACAGGGCGAGGTGCCGCAATGTTCCTGCCACAGGCAGCCCGGGGAATCTCTCCTGAGTCATTCTGATTTTTGCAAAAATAGCTAAAACTTGGTCGGTCGGCTCTGGGTGGGTCTGGCTGCAGCAAAGCTGGAGGGGAACAGAGGTGCTGCAGGTCCTGGTGCAGAGGTGAACAGAGGCTGGGATTTATCCCAGGGAGGCTCCCACCTCCTCCAAGGGGGGATGTGTACAGCCTGGTCTCACCCGGGAATTTGAGCTGGAAGGGGTCAGAGAGGGCTCAGAGTGCAGAGGAGTTGATGCCAAGGGATGGCCTCACACTCGTGGATGTGGTCTGGATGTGGATGTCCCACGGGCTGTGTTCCACCTCGCCTTCAAACGCCCCCGAGCATCAGGGATCAAGAAGCTTTGTCTGATGCTAATGCATGAATTTGAGCCCTGAAAGACTTTCCCTGTAATTTAGGGAGGAGAGAGTGTCCTTTGAAAGTTGTTTGGATTGTTTTTGTTAGCTGTGTCATCCTAGCATCCCTCCCCAGAGTAAATGGGAGGGACAGAGGTTTGTGGGTTCGGCTGCTTTGAGGTGTGCTTGGCTTTTCTGGGTGGCTGCAGGTGCAGCTGGAGGGTCCCTGGGGCACCCTGTGGGGTGCAGGAATGGGGTCTGGGATGGTGCTGCTGGGAGGATGTTTGGAGAGGCTGGGATTTGGCACAGAGGCCACGCTCAGCCTGGGAGGGGCCGGGAGCTGCTGGATGCCAGTGGAGGTGCCACAGGGCAGGATTAGGTGGTGTGTCTTCCCAGGAACACCAACTGCCTGAGGAGCTTGGCTCCATTTGGTGCTTTATTTTTCCCCAACCCGTGGGTTTAGCACATCCTGTTCCATTGTGGAGAGTCCCAGACAGGGGACTGGGATGGGCTGAGGTCTCCCTGACCACTGTGAAGTTGGTGGCTCAGTTCTGTGCTGTGCTTGGCCCAGCTGGGCTCAGCCCCTGAACAGGGAGCATTGGATGCAAGCAGAGCTGCTCCTTTCAAGTCCCCATCCATGAAGAAATCCAAGGAAATTGCAAAGGAATTTTTGTTTTGAAAGTAAAGGCTACTTAGCTGCCATCAAACATGTCCAGAGACCTAATCTTGACTGTTGGAGCTGTGGGGATGCAGGAGGGTGCAGAACAGGACCTGAGCTCATGGGCCCTGTTGGGACAGGGCTGAACAGCCTCTCCCTCAGCTGAGCCCCCTCCCACAGCTCAGCATCACCACCCACCATGTCCCACCCCCATTAGCTGATGTACCGAGAGCCTCCAGGCTTTATAAATTAACACTCTGGGCTATGAATTATGAATGGAGCCACATCTCTGATCACTGCAGTGCTCTGCTGACAGCCCAGGAGCTGCTGATCCAAGTGACAACCCAAAGCTTTTAAAGATGTGAACAGCAAAACCTGGGAATAATTTACTTTGCAAGCTACAAACCACTTGGCCTACAGATGGGGCTCATCATATTCCCTCTCCTGCCTCCTCCTGTCCTGTTCTTTTCTTTTGTTTCCCAGTATTGCCTCTCTACTCTGCCTCTCTGTTTTAATGGATGTTGTCCTGCTTGGCTGTATTGGCCATCCCTTGGGAGCTGCATCCCTCATGCCACCTTCCTGCCCCAAGGTTGCTGGTACCAGCTGGGGACAGCTGGGTCCTGGCCATCCCCAACCCAGGCACAGATCCCCACAGCATCCTCACAGCCAGTGCAGAGCTCCTGGTGCAGGACCAGTGGGATTTTGGCAGATCTCTGCAGCTTCATCCCCCTTTGGCCATAACTTTGTGTTCAAGACATCGTATTCCACAGCTCCATCTGCTCCGTGGAACTCTGCCACAGCTCCGTCCCTGCCTTCGGTCTTTGGAGGGTTTGTCCTTGAACCTTTCCATCTCTGGAGGCCAAATCCTGCCCTAAGCAGCTGGATGTTCTTAGTCTTGGATATTCCTGGGGTTTTTTGCCTTCTGGGTTTGTATGGATTCCTGCCTCCTCACCTCTGGGGCAGCTCCCTCCAGCAGCCGGGCTGTGCTCCCTGCTCTGGCAGGAGTGGGGCAGCAGGAGCAGAACTGATTTGGACAATGAGGTTCAGACACTTGTCAGTTGTCACAAATGAAGGCAGGGCCCTGTGTGTCCCCCTCGTGGGGCTGTGCCCCCTGCAGCACTTGGGAGAAAGCCCTTGGCAAGCAGGAGGGAGCACGGGATGGTGCGAGCATGGGAAACCATCCCAGCCTGAACAGTGGGTACAGGAAAGGGGCACTCCATATTCCCAGTCCTTTCCAGCTGAGCCATTGGGAACCAGGCAGCAGAACAACTTCAAAGACAAAGTGTTTGCAGAAGGTGTTTTGCCCTGGTGTCTGGAGAGTGTTTTGCCCTGGTGTCTGCAGAAGGTGTTTCGCCCCAGGCTGGGGTGCTGAAGCACTCTCCACGTCCTGACTTTTTTGTTTCCCTTGCACAGGGGTTGCTGTAACGAGGTAAAGGATGGACTAACAGAGCCCCAGCAGTTGTTTTCTCCACCCAAAGGCCAAGGGGCTCAGCCTGCAGGGAAGGAGCCATTTTTGGACACAAACATCCCTCTGGCTGCGGTGAGGGGAGAGGAGCTGCTGCCGCGGCGGATCGAACCCGCTCCTGGAGGGGAAAATACTGCTTCGGTTTGGTGTCTAATTAGATATTTACCAGGAAGGAAGGAAAGATATAAATAGGGTGACAGTGACTTCAAAGGGTGTTTTTTGACTTCTAAGAATAACACCTTTGCTGGCGCCGATTTCGGGAATATCGGCTGTGCCTGGGTGTGAAAGACGGAGGAGGTGTCGCAGCTCGGTCGGCAGCCAAGGGAGCAAACCCAGACCCCAGCCCCCGTCCGGCCCCACAGGACCAGCTGAGGAAGGGACAGAGCCCGTGGAAAGCTCAGCTGCATCTGCAGGGACGGAGCAGGGGGAGTTTGGGGAAGACCACGGGTGCTGCAACGCGGGCAGGAGGGGACGTGTGGCACCATGGGGACCCCAATCCTGTCCCCGTGGGCAGTGCTGGTGCTCACCCTGGTGCTGGTGGGACTCTGGGCTCCCTGTGTGGCGAGCAGGCAGCCCAACTTCATCGTCATCCTGGCTGATGATGTGGGCTGGGGGGACCTGGGTGCCAACTGGGCAGAGACAAAGGAGACCCCGCATTTGGATCAGTTGGCTGCCGAAGGAACAAGGTAATGTCTGCCCCCCTTCCCTGCCCTCACCCAGCATCCCTGGTTACTCTGTCCTGCAGCACGGGGGAATTCAGCCCTGTGGGACTGGCAGGTGAAGGGATTTCTTTGGTGTGGGTTTGGGTGCATGGGGAAGGCAGCCAGAGCCTGGTACCTCAGGGTGCAGGTCCATCCATCCCTGCTGGAACCTTCATCTCCCACTCCCCACCCTCATCCCCAGAGCAAAAGGGGGATTGTGCAAGGGAGCAGGGAGGGACAGGGCAGTGTTGCAGCACATGGAGTCTTGTGAATTGAAGGGTGTTTTCATTTTGCAGGTTCGTGGATTTCCACTCAGCTGCATCCACGTGCTCCCCGTCCCGCGCCTCGCTGCTCACGGGGCGCCTGGGGGTGCGCAATGGGGTCACCCACAACTTCGCCATCGCCTCGCTCGGGGGCCTCCCCCTCAACGAGACCACCCTGGCCGAGGTCCTGAGGGAGGCTGGGTACAGCACAGCAGCTATAGGTAATGCCCAGAGTGCCAGGGGGCAGCTGGGGAGGTGGCAGGGGGTGACAGAGATGCCCTTGGAGAAGAGGTGCTGGGGTGAAATGCTGGCAGTGAAAGGAAAATCTAAAGGATCACGTGAGAGAGATTTCACACATCCCCCTCGGATTTTGCAATGCCAAGCTTAAAATCTTCCTTCTCAATGGTGCTGCCGGAAATCTGGACTTCTCCATTTAGTCTCTCATTGCTTTACCTCACGAGGAATGTGCTGGGTGTTCCTTAGCAAACAGGGCTGTGCTCGGCAGCTCTGCCATTCTGCATCCTGCACCACGGGCGGTGCCACTGGCCCCGTGGCTTTGGGCACCCTCCTGTCACTGTGGATCCCCCTCAGCCTGCACAGTCCCTTTGCATCTGCAGCTCCTGCTGTTGTGCACATTGTGCTGGCAGAAAATTTCTCTGTTTCTCCATTCCCCCCCAGGTTTTGCTGTTCTCCCTCTTGGATGGGCGCGTTCGGTGGGAGCAAGCACGTGCTGGTCAGAGGATGAAGCTGGCTGCTAGGGAGGGGTTGGGAAACTGCTCAGAACACAAGCACATGAAAGAGCCTTTTAAGGCTGGAAACAGTCGCTTTGCACAGCCATGAGATACCTTATGCATTTTTTCTGGGTTTTCTGCAAAAATAGACGGCATTCTGGAATCGCAGCCAGCACAAACAAGGAGCTTTCTTGTAGCTTGATTAAAGCCCCCAGCGCTGCGAGCACCTCGTGGGTGAGGGCTGCTGGTGGCCAGAGCTGTTTCACCTCTGAAATGATGTTCTGTGGCTTCCATGCAGGCAAGTGGCACCTGGGACACCACGGCCGCCATCACCCCAACTCCCGCGGTAAGGGCTGTGCCAGCGGGGACGGGCTGAGGGCCCTGTGGCCACCTCGACCCTGCTCACCCCCTCGCTTGCCTCTCAGGCTTTGACTACTACTTTGGGATCCCCTACAGCCACGACATGGGCTGCACGGACACCCCTGGCTACAACCTGCCGCCCTGCCCGCCCTGCCCGCGGCACGGCACCGCTGCCAGGTACGGGGCACGGGGGCTCCGGTGCTGGCACGGGGAGCTGGGTGTTTGCAGCACTGTCCCCAGCCCTGAGGGCTGCCCTTGGCTGTGGCCACCTCCCCTCACGCTCTGTGCACCCAGTTTCTCCTTGCAAGGGTGCAGGCTGGGAGCACCCCATGCCATGGGGACATTGGCATCGCTGCCTTTGTTCTCCCATCCTTGGCTTTCTGGAAGCCAGAACAGCCAGGCTCCATGCCTGTGACAAGCCTGGGGCGGCTCTTCCCAGCAGGGTGGCAAGGAAGGACTGCTACACAGAGGTTGCCCTGCCTCTCTTCGAGAACCTCACCATCGTCCAGCAGCCCGTGGAGCTCGGCAGCCTGGCCAGGCGCTACGCGGAGGAGGCGGCGCGGTTCATCCAGAGGGCCAGGTGAGGGCCACCCACTGTCCCCTGTCTGTCCCCTTAGCTAGGAGAGCTCCTGGGTCGCTCCTTTGCATCGTGCTGGTGCAGTTCCTGGGGAGATGGGTGTTGCCCCGTGGTTCAGATTTGGGGTGTCCGTGGCTTAGCTTCCTGCTGGAGGAGGCACTGAGGCTCTTCTGGTGTCCTTTAAAGGGGTCGTGTTCTCAAAACCATCATTTTTGAAGAAAGTCAAAGCCTTTGAGCGGGTGTGCCTCCTTCCTGGGGGCAATGTGCATGACGTCAAGGCTATTGGGGATGAGACGGTGGTCTGTCCATCCCTGCATCCCTGTGGATGAGGTGGCAATGGGGTGGTGGAGGTGCCTCCATGGGTGTGAAGTGCTGGCAGGGGTTGGAAACAGGCACTGAATGGTGCTCAGGGTGGGACCAGAACAGCACCCAGAGGTGTTCAAACACGCCCCGTGTGTGAGATTGGATCAGTTTTAAGAATAAAGCACTCCGAGATCGCTGGGCTTCGGGATCTGCCTCCCCCAGCCTCACAGCACAGGAGGTGCCCGGGTGTGTTTGTCCCCGAGGAGCCAAGTGGCTCCTCCGAATGACGCCCCCGAGCCCTGCTGACGGGTTGTGTAATTTTAATCCCCATTATTGGCGGATTACGAGCTGTGACTTTGCAAAATGCCTCCCTGCAGAGTGAGGAGAGGAAGCGCTGCCGGGCAGCCCTGTCTGAGCCCATCCCCTGCCTGCATCCCGGGATAACGCAGGCCGGGGGAAGGCGGCTCCTTGGGGTAAGGTTTGTGTAACAGAGGTGAATGAAGGGCTGAGCAGGGAGCAGCACATGGGGAAATGGCTCTTGATAAACCTGGATTTTGTTTCGTCGCATAAAACCTGTTGTTTATCCCTTTGGGTACCAAGGATTGGCCGTGGGTGGCTTGGTCAGGCTCTGGCTGTGGGACAGCCAAACCCCCAGCCCTCCAGGCTACCAGGATGTTCTGTGACTGTGAAACCAAGTGTGTAAGCTCCGGGTTAATAGGGAAAAACCTTTAAACTCCCAGAAGTGTTTTGGGGTTATCTTCGTTCATGGAGAACAGGATTAAGCAGGTGCCTGACTTTTCTTCCCTTCCCTTTGATGGCTTATTCCAGTTTTCCCCTGCCTGACTCATTCATTACAGGGCAACAAAAGAACACCGGATTTGCCATCTCGTGTTTTTTTAACCAGTCAAGGTTGAGCAATATGTGACAGTGAGACGTGGCACTGCTTGAGCACAAGCGAGCGTGGGAGCAAAAGTCAGGGACTCTTGTCTTCTGTTATTGATTAAACGCTTGCTTGATGTTCAGGACAATCCCGAGCTGTCCATGTGGCAAACGAGAGGGATGTTAGCTGAGCATCCCAGGCCTGAGTCCATCTGGATGCTGGAGTGGTGCTCCCAGGTGGGATGCAAGCCGGGGGAAGCAGCTTTCCCTGCTCCAGGGGCTCTGGCATCCCATGGGAAGAGGTCTCACAGTGGCAGTTTCCAAGGGGCTCATGGGCTCTCCTGACCCCATGTCCTGCAGGGACGGGCAGGGTGCCAGGGGGACACAGCCCTTCACGGGGCCCCAGCGCCGTGGGGAGCTGCAGCAGCTCCGGGCAGGATGGAGTATGCTCATTTTCCACCCCAGGTGGGTGATGGGCAGAGGAAGGAAGTGCCAAAACCCGCGTTGGAAGGGCCTGAGAGCTTCCAGGAGGCAGCGAGGGGTGGCCGGAGCCGGGCGCGTGCGCCAGCTCGGACATGTCCCTGGGATCCGGCCCCTCCCCGCCGCTGGCCATCCCACCCTTCCCCTCCGAGGTCCCTGAGGAAGAGCAGGCCTCGTCGGAGCAGATAAATATAGCTGTAAACAAGCAAACAGGACGTGTCCTGTGATGATTTAGGAGCGAGCAGGCGGCGGGGCAGCGCACGGCAGCGAACGTGCCGCGCTCCCTGTGCGGGATGCCCGGCCGTGCCCGGGGGGTGTGGGTGACCTGCTGGGGTCCATCCTCTGCCCACAGCGCCTGCTGGGGTCCATCCTCTGCCCACAGCACCAGCTGGGGTCCATCCTCTGCCCACAGCACCAGCTGGGGTCCATCTTCTGCCCACAGCACCAGCTGGGGTCCATCCTCTGCCCACAGCACCAGCTGGGGTCCATCCTCTGCCCACAGCACCAGCGAGGCCGGACACTTGCTGGGGAGGGGGACAAATTGCCAAAATTGGCCCCCTGAGAGAGGGGAAGGGGGTGTGTGGGTGCACCAGTGTGGGGTGTTTGGAGGAAGGGGCAAATCCATCCCAAATGGGGGGATAGTTGGCAACAGGGGGACAGTGGGGAGAGGTTTAAGCAGGAGCAGGGGACATGTGGCTCAGCTCAGCCAGGCTTCCTCCCTGCAAGGAGAGGGGTGCCTGCAGGGTTTGCAGCTGGGTGGTGCATGTGGGGTGTTTTTCCCCCAAGGAGCTGTGGCAGAGGCAGGTATGGAAGGGCCACTGGTTTGTGTCCCCAGGCTCAGCAGTGCCATCAGCCCAATGACCTCCTGCCACTGCCTTCCCTTGGAGGCTGACCACTCTCCGTCTGTGCCCTGTGCAGTGACAGTGGACGTCCCTTCTTCCTGTACCTGGCCCTGGCCCACATGCACGTCCCGCTGACCCTGCCCCCTGCTCCGGGCAGGGGCATCTACGGAGCCTCCCTGAGCGAGATGGATGCACTGGTGGGACGGATAAAGGAGGTGGCTGACAGCCTCGGGAAGGGCAGCACACTCCTGTGGTTCACAGGTACGGCAGGAAGCGGGCTGGGGGGACACTGGGAGCTGCACCTGCAGGTGGGGCAGGACCTGTGTTTGTCCCCTGCCCTCGATGTCCCCTGCCCTCGATGTCCCCTGCCCTCGATGCTCCCGTTGCTCTGTGGATGGGGAGTGGTCCCAGGGTGGGCACAGGGGTCCCAGGCTGCTGTGGCCACTCAGCCGGGTGCCCACCCTGCCACCTCCCTCCGGCTGCGAGGCCGAAGTGGTGGGGCCGTGACTAATTAAACCACAAATCCTCGTTCGTTAAGAAGCCCAAATCCGCTCTCTGTCGCTGAGCAGCCTCCCTAATGAGGATGTCTTGCTCCTGATGACAGGAACCGCTTGGCCGCTCATTAACACCCAAAGCTGGTGGCACCGTGCCCCCCCTGCCCTGACCTGGCTGCACTCCAGCCCCTCCCCTGCACTCAGCCCGTGCTAACAAACAGCCAAAAACCAAAATCCATCAACCAGCTGCTCTTGCTCGTGTGGGGAGGCATCACAGGGGTGGCAAAGAGGGATGGAAGGGTCACTTGTCCTTGCCTGCCCTCCCCCACTGTGGAGGTGTCCCCTGTGGTCCTGGTGTCTCTCATGGGGACATTTCTTTCTCTTGCAGGTGACAATGGCCCCTGGGCACAGAAGTGTGAGCTGGCAGGACGCTTAGGGCCATTCGTGGGTGCCTGGCAGAGGCAGCGAGGTAACCTGGCAGCGTGGGGGGGTCCCAGTCCCCGGGGGCACAGGGGGGGCTGCTCCACAAAGCCCTTCACTGCCCATCCAGGGGACACGGGCAGCATTCCAGCCCCAGCCTTTCCCTGGCTGCTGCCCTGGGCTTGAACACACCCCAGCACTATTTTTTACTTCCAAACAGTCAAGTTTCCTCCAAAACTGCTGTGGGGGGTGGGCTGGGGTCCCCATTACCCCGGAGCTTGGAGTGAGTGTGCTGTTTTGGAGATGGGACATTGCTATCTGCCCCATCAGGGTCTCACAGCCCCCAGCCCCATCCTGCTCAGAGCAGAGCACCCACCACCCTCCCTGCACCCCGGGGCTTTGCTTTTCTTTCCCTCCACCGTTTTGTTGGGGGTTTTTTGTTTGATATTTTTTTTTTTTTTTCCCACTTTTTCCTCCTTTTCCGGCCAAGCCATCTGCTTGGTGGGTTTATTTCAGCCGGGGCAGCCAGAAACTTTCATGAGTCAGGCGTTTCCCACTTCTGCTTGTGTTCCGCGGTGTTGAGGTGCCAGGCTCGGCTCCCCGTGCCCGGGGTCAGCAGTGAGGAGCTTCCTGACACCCCGGGACGGGACCCTGACAGCTCCCCTGGGCAAACTGCGCTGCCTCTGTCCCATTCCCAGAGCCCTTCCTTCTCCTGGCCCCGGCATGCAATCGTAACCTTAATTTTCTAGTAAACAAACCCCGCTGACGGCCCCGGGTTGTTGCTCTTGAGCAACCCACGGTCACAAGCCCGAGCAGATGGTACAAGAAACTGCGGCGTTCGGGAACAGGGCGAGCAAAACACGGCCCCTTTCCAGCCCCTCTCTGCCCTGCAAAACACCCGGGTCCCGCCTGCGGTGGAGGCTGGGCAGGAGGTCGGGCTGGCAGGGCGCTCCGAGCTGGCTGTAAACACCGGCTGAGAGGGTGACTTCGGAAATCCCTCGGCTGCTGGCCTGGCTGCACGGATGTTTGGAAAGCCGGGCCGGGCTGCTGCTGCTGGGCTGGCACTGCCCGCCCCGCCCGGGGCTGCGGGGCCGGGATGCTCCCCAGCCCGGGGGATGTTCCTGCCAGGGGCCAGGGGAGGACACGCTGCTCCCAGCTCTATTTATTTCCATATGTTTCCATATGTTTCCATATATCTCTATGTGCTTCTATTTGTTTCTATCTTTCTACAGGTTCCTGTATGTTCCTGTATGATTCTATATGATTCTATATGATTTTCTGCTTCTATACATTCCCATACGGTCCTCTATGTTCCTATACATTCCTCTATGTTCCTATACATTCCTATACGCTCCTATATGTTCCTATACTTTCCTATATGTTTCTCCATGTTTCTGTATGTTCCTATATGATTCGATATGTTCCTATACATTCCTATACATTCCTATATGTTTCTCCACGTTTCTGTATGTTCCTATATGTTTCTATATGTTTCTCCATGTTTTTATGTGCTTCTATATGTTTCTATATGTTTCTCCATGTTTTTATATGCTTCTGTATGTTTCCGTATGTTTCCTGTAGCTCCATCGTTCGTTTTAGTGTCCAACCCTAAATTCCAGGGATGTTTCCCACTGATTTTCAGGTGGTCACTGGAGTTGGGAGAGTGCAGCATATCCGTGTGTGCTGCCCCTTTCTGTGTGCTTCCCACAGCCCCCAGCCCATCCCAAAAACTCGCCTTCCACCTCGGGGTCAAGAGTCCAGCAAGGGAGGGATACTGGGAGAGAGAGAAACATTTTGGGAATGTGATGCTGGGTATGTTTTGAGGCAGGTTGGGGAAGTTCCAGACCTGGTGTCCCTTTGCTGAGGACCTGCTGTGTGTGTGGTGGCATCAAAGTTTTCATCCCACCACGGGAATGCACAGTTCAGCTTTCCTGGAAAGCCTGGAAAGTCCCCACAGCAGCAGGGCTGCATCATCCCCACTCAGGAGAAAATTCCCTGGTTGGGTTTGGGTGTTTCAGCCCTGCTTACTTCCCAAAGTGTTAATGTGACCTCATTCCCAGGCTGCTCTGGCCTGACCAGCCAGAGGTGCTGAGGTGGCTTGGTCAGGAAATATCTGTCTGATGTCCTTCCAGAGACCCCTGACCACGCATGGAAAAACCCTGCAAATGCATCCAGGAGGATGAGTTTTTCAATACATGTGCAGAGATGGGGATTGATATTAATTGCTGTAATTTCCTGGGGTGTCTGAGGGCAGGGGGAAACACCAAAAATTGGGCTGGGGAATGAGAGAGACTGGGGATGTGCTGGGTCCGTGCCAGGGTCAGAAACCTTTTCCCCGGGCTAGTCCTTGGCACCTGTGCCTTTGTGTCCTTGTGGGCACGGCGGCGTTGTTGGGGGGCATGGATCAGCCCGTGGCATCAGGCAGTGACTCTGAGGGGCCTGGGATGGGCAGGGACTCTCTTGGCTGTGCCCGGAGGAAATGGCTCGGGGCGAGTGCCGTTGCCATGTGCACACTGAAAGGCAGCGCACAAAGGCGGCTCCTGGGAAGTTTGCTCCGTGAATCGGGTTGGGATTTTCTCTTTGCCCCATTCCCAGCCCCTTCCCCCTCCAGCTGCCTGGGGCTCTTTGGGCTGCAGCCAAGGCAGAGGCTCTCCAACACCCTTCCAGCCCTTTTGGTGCTTGGTGCTCCTGTTTTGGGGCCCAGCAGCCCAGTCCCACTGCTCAGCACTCCAGGTGGAGAAGGGGACTGGGCACCTTCCCTGCATCTCAAATCCAAGGGCAGAGCAGGCTTTGGGTGCTGTCAGGGAAAGGATGGGTCAGTTCATTAACTGGCAGGAGGGTTATTTGCAGGATGATTTTTAATGAGGCAGGTTTCTAGCAGGAGAGGGGGGGCTGTTGGTGCTGAGCCCTGCAGAGGACAGAAGCCCCTGGAATAAATTCCTACATTTCCTGCCTGCTCCATTCTCTCACCTGGCATCAAAAGTGGATGGAAATGCAATGGCTCTGGCAGCTGCTGCATTTCTCATCACTCATTGGAGCAGAGAAACACAAACCACTGCCCAGCTGAGACCCCTTTCTCTTCCCTTTCCCTTTGAAAATCTCCTGTAGTTCTCCCTTCCCTGGCCCAGTGAAACCATCCTCCTCTGGGGTAATTCACACCATCTCTGCCTCCGAACAGTTCCTTTCCCAGGGAAACTCTGGGCTCGGGATGTTTTCCAGTTCCAGCAGGATGCTCTTCTCCTGCAGGTGGGAGCTCAGCGAAGCAAACGACCTGGGAAGGAGGGCACAGGGTGCCAGCCCTGGTGTACTGGCCCGGCCGTGTCCCTGCCAGGAGGACGAGCCACGCTCTGCTCAGGTAAGAGCCCCTCGGGGCGCGGGGTGGCCCCATTTGGAAGGACCCCCCCATCCCCACACTGTGACCCAGGTCATCACCTGGATTTTGGCAACAGCAGCTGCCTGCGCTGGTTATTCCCTGCCTGGTGCCAGACTGTACTTTTGTCCTCTCCCAAGACTTAATGCTTCAGCTGAGAGGAGCTGAAAGGGCTTTTTGTGAGGCTGGAGGGCTGGCGCTCGCAGCCGCCGGGCTCCGTGTGCTCCCGGCCGCGGTGGCCAAGGGCCTCCCGATAATTAAAAGATGACGATGTTCTCTCTCCCCACCAAGGAGCAGGCTCAGGCTTTGTGGTCTGTGAATGGCTTTATGTGGAGGAGGGTGCGGTTGTGAGGAGAGATGGCGCTGGCAATCCCTGCAGGATGCGGCCGGGCCGGGATCCGGCGGCAGCGAGGGCAGGGGCAGCTGCCCCCTCTCCTCGCTGGGGAGGGCCCAGGGAGGGTCTGTACTGCCCCTCTCCCTCAGCACTTGCAGCCCTTCGTGTGGAACCTGCACCTCTCCTTACAGCCCTCCTGGGCAGCAGGATGGGGCACAGCCTGGGGCAGTGCGGGGAGAATGTCCCTGTTCATCCCTGAGGGATCCAACCCTCCTGGGCGTCAGGCTGGTGGGGTTTGGGGTTGCTGGGCTTTGGGATATCCTGTCCCTGTTCATCCCTGAGGGATCCAACCCTCCTGGGCGTCAGGCTGGTGGGGTTTGGGGTTGCTGGGCTTTGGGATATCCTGTCCCTGTTCATCCCTGAGGGATCCAACCCTCCTGGGCGTCAGGCTGGTGGGGTTTGGGGTTGCTGGGCTTTGGGATATCCTGTCCCTGTTCATCCCTGAGGGATCCAACCCTCCTGGGGATCAGGCTGGTGGGGTTTAGGGGTTGCTGGGCTTTGGAATTTCCTGTCCCTGTTCATCCCTGATGGATCCAGCCCTCCTGAGGGTCAGGCTGGTGGGGTTTGGGGGTTGCTGGGCTTTGAAATTTCCTGTTCCTGTTCATCCCTGAGGGATCCCCACCGTGCTGGGGGTCAGGCTGGTGGGGTTTGGGGTTGCTGGGCTTTGGAATTTCCTGCCCCTGTTCATCCCTGATGGATCCAGCCCTCCTGAGGGTCAGGCTGGTGGGGTTTGGGGTTGCTGGGCATTGGGATTTCCTGTCCCTGTTCATCCTTGAAGCACACGGGAGAGTGGTGGGGCTGAGGGGTTGCTGGGTGTTGGGAAAGAAGGTCCCAGCTGCTGGAGGCAGGTCCTGACTGGTGGATCCTGGGGCAGTGTTGGGTGTTTCTAAGATAAGCGGGAGACACTCACTTGTTCCACAGCCCGAGGGCAGCTCTGGGAGCTGGATTTTTGCAGGCAAGGGAAGGTTTGAGCCATAAGCTGAGTCACTGGTGTCTGGTGGAGGAGATGGGAAGCACGTAGCACCCCGTAATTTCACCTCCAAATCCTCATCCTCCATGGGCCGTGGGACAGAGCTGCCAGCCTCTGCTCACTCAGGCAACTGGGGCAGCATGTGCAGGATCAGTGTCCATCCCATCCCATCCCATCCCATCCCATCCCATCCCATCCCATCCCATCCCATCCCATCCCCCTGTCCCTGCCTCCAAGCCCAGGAATTCTGATTATCTCCTCAAAGACCTTATCTCCTGCATTTCCCAGCTCCAGTCTGGCAGGTTGGACAGCTGGAAATCCAGAAACCCAGCAGAGGCAGGTGCAGCAGTCCAGGTGCTTGGGAAGTGGCTCTGTAGCTCCCCAGGAGTCACAGTGCAGCTGGTGTCCCCCACAGCAGAGCTGGCACTGCCATGGGTCTGGCATCAGGAAGGGGCACCCTCTGTTTGGGAGGCAGCACAGAATCAGCCTGGGGAGCCTGAGCAATGGGTCGTGCTCAGGAAAGTGTCACCAGCCGTGGCCTGAGGTGGGACAGGGGATGTGGAGGGACAGAGGGACGTGGAGGTGCTCATGGGAGGCTTTTCTCTGTGCCTCTGTCACCCTTGGGGACAGCCCCCAAAGATGAGCAGGTCCAACAGGGACCTTGAAATCCCCCCAGCTGATGGGGAGGACCAAGAAGCTGGGGAGGGAGTGAAATGTGTGTGCAGGAGAGGCTGGGAGCCCTCACAGAGGGACCTCAGCCTGCTGGGATCCCCTGGAAGAGCCAGGGCTGGGCTGGGGAAAGCCTTTTCCATCAAATCTCCTCTTCCCTGGGGTTATGGAAACACCTGGCCGGGCACAGAGGCTGCTGGAGCTGCTCAGGACCTGCCTGGCCAGGAGCTCAGGGGTGAGCGAGGGTGAGCGTGCCCCGGGGCTGGGCAGCTGCAGCCAGCACAGAAACGCTGATGCCTCGCCACAGACCAGCACCTGCACGCTGGGCTCTGCACAAAACTGCCTTGTTTGCTTTCCTTAATTATGGTTAATTGTCAGAGCCACCCACTGTGCTTCTGCCCTTCCCTGCCCCAACCCGAAGTAGGGCATGGAAGAAGTAGGTCAGGAGGGTGGTGAAGGAGGAGATTGCACCATCCTGGCTGTGCTGGCAGCGTGGGGCTGGGCGGGTTGGCTGAGCTGCTGGGGTGTGGGGAGAGCTGCTGCAGCTGCCTGCAGCTGCCTGCACCCTGCCATTGCCAGGGCAGGGTTCTGTGCCACTCTGTGCCCTCAGCACCATGGCAGGGCAGTGCTCCCACCATGTCCTGCCCAGGTCAGGATGCCCAGTGTCCCACAGGCAGGGAGCTGCTGTCCCTGGGCACTGCCAGGCTCTTTCCCCTTGGTGTCAGGTGGCAGCAGGATGCTTTGTGTGTTCAGTCTCTCTTGGCCAGGGCAGGGGTTGGCAGTGTGGCTTTCCCTTTGCTTGGCTCCCAGGGTGTGCCTGCTGGTGGGGCCTTTGCTTTGATGCCAACTTTGACCAAAACTCTGTTTTTCGTGCCTTTTCCCGTGGGTTACACCTGCCCACGACTGGGCAAATCCTCACCCAGCCCTGCTCTTAATCAATGTTGCTCTCCCAGCCCAGTTGCTTTCCAGAGGTCCCATCCACGGGCTCGGGGCTGCCTGGGAGCATCCACACACACTGAGATGGGAGCTGGATCCTGGGGGTGCTGGGCACCCATGGGACCAGGGGCAGGCTGCCCAGGTGGGTTGCAGTTTTGGGGGACCTGCTGTGTCCCCAGCAAGGTGCCTGCAGGGATTGCAGGGCAGGGCCAGGTTTTTTGGGTGCCTCCTGGCTGGCCTGGCTGTGGGGGCCGTCTCGGTGAGCGCCGGCCGGGGCTCGCAGCAGTGTTTGTTCTTATTTGTTCTCTCTGTCTCTTAGCAGCTGAATTACAGCTCGTTCAGTGGGAGAGCCGGGGGCTGTTAAACTCAGGGCTCTCTCCTCTCTCTGCTCACGCTCCGGGCAGGATCATGGTGGTGTCAGAGCTGTGGTGACACGGTGACAGGGGCAGGACCACAGCAGCACCCTGGTGACCCCAGTTCCTGGTGCTTTTGCCTCCTGTACCAATTTCCTTGCCTCAGCCAAGCCCTCTGAGCTGCTGGCACGGGGCTTTTGTAGCCAGAGGGGTGTGGGTTGAGTCCTCAAAGCACTGCCAGCTGTCAGCTCCTGTGCCACAACACAGCTTGGTCCCCGAGGGCAGTGCTGTGATGTCCCGCTGTCCCCTGGGGCCGTGGGATGTCCTGGTGCAGGTGGTTCCTTTTAGGGGTATGCAGTCACCTTGTGACTCTCCGTGAGGGAGGGATGCTGTTGGTGGCGCCGGGGGGACAGGCACTTGTGCCCCACAGGATGTGGAGGGTGAGGATTTGACACGGGGGCTGTGAGCAGGGTGTCCCCATCCCACTGGAGTCGAGTCTGGACCCCTCTGGGACACATGGAAGAGGGAGAGCATGGACCCAGGCTGTAAAGGGCTGGGGACAGGGCTGGGTGATCCCCACCCCATCTGCAGCTCCTTCACACCTGAAGGATGTGCCTGGTGGGGACAGCCAGGTCCCGAGGCAAGCAGGGACTGTCCCTCTCTGCATTCCCAGGCAGCCAGAGGGACTTTGGGTCACCTGCCCCTCCCCTGTGTCCCGGGAAGGACCGAGGTGAGTCCCGGGCTCTCTGTAGTGGCTGAGGCTGTGCACAGGCTGGGGCTGGCACTGGGAAGGCTGCTGGGGTTCTCCTGCTCCATCCTGGCAGCTCCTGCTGTGCCCTGCAACAGCCACACCTGGGGCACTTCCTGGGGCCTGAAAACCCCTGTGCTGGCACTTTGTGCAGAGGCTCACCGATCTGCTGCCTTCCTAGTGCCCAGGGGTTCAGGAGGGTGGGAGGGGCTCCTCCCATGCCCCAGGGAGAGGCACATCCTGACTGAATCCAATCTGGCTGGGGTGGGAGGGGTGTGAAGCCAGGGCTTGCCAGGGCCAGAGCTGGGTTCAGCATTTTCAGCTGTGAGGGATGTGGGGCACAGGTGAGCCTGGGGAGACCCTCCAGGGGTCCTCACTCCTTGCTCTGATGTCTGTCTCCTCTTTCCCAGCATCCTGGACATCTTCCCCACGCTGGTGGCCCTGGCTGGGGCAGCACTGCCCCCAAACAGGCGCTTTGATGGCTTGGATGTGTCCCCAGTTCTCTTTGGCCACTCGGATGTGGGGCACAAGGTAAGGCAGAGCCACCCCCGTGCCACCCCCCTGCTACCAGCAGGTGCCTGAGCAGAAACAGGGGAGTGGGGGTGGAAAAAGGCTCAGCTGGGTGTGTGCAGCTCCATGGGACAGCTGGAGATGGCTGGGTGCTGTACCAGGCTGAGCTTGGCATGTCAGGGTAAAAGGGCTTTGAGTTAATGAACGTTGTTCGGTGCTTGGCTCACAAATCTGGGATTAGAGGTGGAAATGCCTGTGCCTGCAGCTTGGCACCTTCCTGTGAGCCTCAGAGCTGTGTCTGTGATCCCAGGGACACCAGCCTGGGGATGCTCAGGCTTGTGGGAGCCTGCAGTGCCCAGCACAGCATCTTTCTGATCACAAAAGGTACATCAGTGAGGGAAAGGGGAGCTCCCAGGGGTTCAAACCTGGTTATACCCATTTATTTATCACTCCAGATCAAGACATAACAAACCCCTCCTTCTCCCAGCTCCAGGGTGACAATATTCCAGCAGGACAGCCCACCCCATATCCCACAGCTCTGTCTGAGCTGGCAGCTCCTTTCACCCCAAAAACCAGTTTGCATGACAAGCAGGATGGCCACACGTTTGTCTCAGAGCTGCACGAGATTTTTGCAGAGCCANAAAAAAGTGGCTTTAATAGCAGTCCCATGGATAAATCCTGATTCTGCTTTTAAAGTACACCCTCCTGCAAGCACTGTGAGCCAGCTCCCAGCGGGATCTTGGATTTGCTCTCAGTGTCCATCAGGGGTTTGGTATTTGCTTTGTATTTATGGAACCCTCTGCTGAACTGGGACATGGAGCAGGGAAGGGGATGGGATGTGGCCAGAGCGCTCCACTCTGCTCTGCTCCTCGGGATTAACCCTGCTCTGCACGGGCAGTGCTGGGAGCAGGGCACTGGGGGGCTGCTGGGAATGATGGGCTGCTGGGAGCAATGGTTTTTTGGGAATGATGGTTTGCTGGGAGCGGTGGTTTACTGGGAGCAGTGATTTACTGGGAGCAGGGGTTTGCTGGGAGCAATGGGTTGCTGGGAACAATGGTTTTCTGGGAATGATGGTTTGCTGGGAATGATGGCTTGCAGGCAGCAATGGTTTCTTGGGAGCAATGGTTTCTTGGGAGCAATGGCTTGCTGGGAACAATGGTTTTTTTGGGAATGATGGTTTGCTGGGAGCAATGGCTTGCTGGGAATGATGGTTTGCTGGGAGCAATGGCTTACTGGGAACAATGGTTTTTTTGGGAATGATGGTTTGCTGGGAGCAATGGCTTGCTGGGAATGATGGTTTGCTGGGAGCAATGGCTTACTGGGAACAATGGTTTTTTTGGGAATGATGGTTTGCTGGGAGCAATGGCTTGCTGGGAATGATGGTTTGCTGGGAGCAATGGCTTACTGGGAACAATGGTTTTTTTGGGAATGATGGTTTGCTGGGAGCAATGGCTTGCTGGGAATGATGGTTTGCTGGGAGCAATGGCTTACTGGGAACAATGGTTTTTTTGGGAATGATGGTTTGCTGGGAGCAATGGCTTGCTGGGAATGATGGTTTGCTGGGAGCAGTGGTTTGCTGAGAGTGGTGTTTTTTGGGAATGAAGGTTTGCTGGGAGCAGGGGTTTGCTGAGAGTGGTGTTTTTGGGGATGATGGTTTGCTGGGAGCAATGGCTTACTGGGAACAATGGTTTTTTTGGGAATGATGGTTTGCTGGGAGCAATGGCTTGCTGGGAATGATGGTTTGCTGGGAGCAGTGGTTTGCTGAGAGTGGTGTTTTTTGGGAATGATGGTTTGCAGTTTTTGGGAGCGATGGTTTTTTGGGTGTCAGGGTGCAGCCATTCCCGTGTGGGATTGCCCCCGAGGGCTGGGATCACACTGCCATGGGATGGGGTGACCTGGGAGGGGTCCCACAGCCCGTGGGGTGATGGGGAGCAGCCCTGTCCCCTCTTTGTCCCCTCCTGGCTGCTCCCCTCAGCCCCTGCCTGCCAGCAGCTGACAGTGAGCCCCGGGCAGGGTTCCCTTGACACAAATCCTCCTGAAAGCAGCTCCCTCGCTCACTCCAATGCCCAATTTCCACACTTCCCTAATTGGGGTCGCTGGAGCTGCCGGTGTGGGCTGCCCGGGTGGCACTGTCCCAGTGTCCCAGCCTGTCACAGCCAGGCACGGGGCTGGGGTGACACCAAGGTCCTGCTGAGAGCGAGGGCTGTTGGCAGGAAAAACAAAACACATCCTCCAAGGAGCACCAAGGGTACCAGGGGCAGTAAATCCCTCTGTCCATCAGCTGAATGTGAATAGCCCAGAGCACCAGGTTCAAGCAATGAATTTTCAGGGGAGAAAATGCTTCCCCCCCACAATCCCTTCTCTAGTTTTTATTTATTAAAATAATAGCCATGGATTAATGGAAGAGTTCCAAATCTGGGAATGTTTCTTGACTCAAAACAAGCTCCTTAATTATGCAGTAAATTATAACAGATTTTCTAAGTGTGGGGTTTTAAGAGGTTTGGGAACGTGATTGTTGGTAGGAAGGGAGGCTTGAGTGCCCTTGGCAGTGTCCCAGCTGTGCTGTTAAAGGTGTAGGCAAAGCTTTAAGACTTTGGAGATGGATTGGTTCAGTTCCTTGGCTTCACAAGGCCTTGAATATTTGCTGATTCCTGCTTTGGAGCTCTTTTATCCTGCCTGAGGAGTGTCAGCAGAAGGGGACTCTGCAGCAGAGCTTCCTCCCTGCTCAGGCTCACACTGCACCACCTCTTCCACTTCACACCCCCCTTATTTTTCCCTAAAAACATAAAGATCCAACCGAATTCCAAAAGGTGATTTTTTTAACAAATAATTCACCTTACAATGAAGGGCAATAAAAGAAAGTGAGAGCATTTGGAAATCACCCCCTACCCTGAATCCTGGTATTTCTTGGATGAACTTCTAACCAGTGCCACGAGATTGTGGCTACATCCAGACCAGGCAGCATGGGATGGACACCTCTGCATGCCTGGGATCACTGGAATGCTCTGCCAGGCAGTGTGGGATGCACATTTCGGGGTGCCTGGGATCACTGGAATGCTCTGCCAAGCAATGTGGGATGGACATCTTGGAGTGCCTGGAATTCTCTGTCCCAGCAGTGTGGGATGGACACCTCTGGGTGCCTGGGATCCCTGGAATTCTCTGTCACAGCAGTGTGGAATGGACATCTCGGGGTGCCCAGGTGCCTGGAGTGCTCTCCCAGGCAGTGTGGGATGCACATTTCGGGGTGTCCAGGTGCCTGGGGTGCTCCCTGAGGGGCAGGGCTCCGTGCTGGGCACCTGCTCAGGCACTGCTGCGCTCATCAGCTGTGAGTGCTGTTACTAAACTTGGCCCTGCAGCTGCCTACAACTCCAGCAGATGTTTCTAATTTTCAGCACAGTGGAAATTTCTTGAATCACTTTTAAACACAAATCCCAGGGAGGAAACCTCAAGTGACTCATGCCTCAGTGAAGGCATTGGCTCCGCGGCAGATGTTATCGGAGAGGAGCCGCTGGAGTGTCCAGCTCACTTGTCTCCTCACTCCCCAGTGCCAGAGCAGCCATCCTGTGTGGATCAAGTGTCCTAAATACCAAAAGGGAGAGATTGGACCCACCCTTCCCTCCTTCCCTTGCTGCTCACCCCGTTGTTCCCTGGCTGTTGTCAGGGAAGGGAGCCGTGCACAGCGGGGTGAGTCAGGCGGAGGGAGGGATGTGGCAGTGATGTTCCAGCACCTCACCTTCCCCTCTGCTCGCATGAGCTCACCCTCAGCTCGTGGCTGCTCCAGCCTCCCCACTGCTGGCTGAGCTGGGAGCACCCAGGGAGGTGCTGGGTGACACAGAGCACCTGAGACCACCCCGCCTCCCAAATATTACACAGGGATTTAGTGATAGGACAAGGGGGAATGGTTTTGGAGCAAAAGATGGGAGATTTAGATTGGATGTTAGGAAGAAATTCTTAATTCTAAGGGTGGTGAGGCTCTGGCACAGATTATCCCAAGAAGCTGTGGCTGCCCTTGGATCCCTGGGGCAGACTGCATAGAGCTTGGAGCAACCTGGGACAGTGGAAAGTGTCCCTGTCCATGGCAGGGGATGGTGCTGGATGAGCTTTGAGGTCTCTTCATACCCAAACCAAGCTGTGATTTTATGATAGTCTGCCCTGCTCTGCTGAAAGCCCCAGAGTCTTTGTGATCCCTTTCTTGCCATTGAACTGGGAGGTAAATTCAGAGGATCCTGCAGGGCCAGGAAAGTCCAAAGGAGATGTTGATGTTTCCTGGGGCCCTTTTGCCATCTTCCCACCCTTGAGCAATCACAGCTCTGCTGGCTGCTCAGAGCCCAGGGCCTGAATGATGTCTGTGAATGTGTTCAGGGCTGGGATGTGGCTCATCTGGGGAGGGAGTGGATTTCATGGAGCAGGTTTTCCCTGCCATGGGCTGGCAGGAATTATTGTGTCCTTCCTGCAGGTTCTGCTGCACCCCAACAGCGGCGCAGCCGGGAAGGTCGGCGGGATCGAGGCGCTGAGGCTGGCTCAGTACAAGGCATTTTACACCACAGGTAATGAACCCCTGCCAGAGGTTGTGGAGTCTAGGACGAGACTTCTGGAATTCCTAGATCCCTGCAGATGCAGCTGAAAGCCAACTCAGGTTAATTCAACCAAGAGCAGACCCAAGGATGTGGCGAGCTGTGTCTGCAGGATGGNATGGGCCATCCTGGGTGGGTGAGGAATACAGAGGTGATCCCTGCACCTCTGTGACCCCAGGGGTTTTGTCCCATTTCCTCCCTAGGAGGGGCCATGGCCTGTGATGGCAGCACTGGGCCAGCAGAGCGGCACCAACCACCGCTGGTGTTCAACCTGGACCGTGACATCCAGGAGCAGGAGCCTCTGGATGTGGCATCCAGGGAGTACCAGGCTGTGCTGCCTGCAATCAGCAGGGCTTATGCCCAAGCTCTGCAGGACATTGCAGCAGACAACATCTCGGTTGCAGATTATTCCCAGGATCCAGCTGCAATTCCCTGCTGCAGCGTGCAGCACGTGGGCTGCCGGTGCCACGGGGCTCACGGAGCCACACGGGATCCCCACGTGGGAAACAGAGCACCACGGCTTTGTCTTTAGGCAAATAATTGCTCAGGCTGCTCCTTTCCCACGTGTGGTGTCTGTGAACTCCAGGCTGGAGGTGGCCATGGACAGGGGTGGAGGCTCTGGTTCCCTCTGCTCCGTGCTGGGGAGAGGGAGGGGAGCTGGGTGTGGGTCTGGGGGAGCACACAGAGGGTCCCCTTTGCACCCTGGGCATGTGGAAGGCTTTTTGTAGGGCTCTTTATCTGGGAAAGAGACTGCTCTTGGATTAAAACTACCTTCTGTGAGAGCTGGCTTTGGGAGAAGATTCCTCTGGGAAATTTGTTTGGTTTTCCTCTAGAAAGAAACCTTAAGGAGCAGCTGGTGGGAGCACAGGGCAGGGGAGGACAGGGCTCACAGCCTCTGGGCAATCAGCCCTTCTGCTGCAGAGCCCCTGGAAGTTTGGTGGCTGCAGAAAATTCCTGGCTGGCATGAGGGGAGTGCTCTGGGAAGGGAGCACCTGCCCCAGCAGCTGAGGTCCAGTAGTGGGGTCATGGCAGGACCCAGCTGTCCGTGGGAGGAAGGAAGGGGGTCCTGGGCTGTCCCTGAGGGCTGCCATCCATGTGGGAAGGATGCTCAGCTTGTCCTGCCCTGCTGGGGCTCAGGGACTGCGCTGTGACATCCAAGGGCTTGGCAAAGGCTGTTCCCTGAGGGCAGGGAGGGAACTGGGGCTGCTCCCCACCAGCTCTGCAGGAAAGAGAAGGGTGTAGCTGTGGGGTTTGGGGAGGTCAGGGAGAGATCCCTGCCCTGGGGTGTCCCCAAATCAGGGCTCCAGGCAGAGGAGCTGCTCCTGCTGGTCCCAGTGCAGGCACAGCTGGAGTGAAACAGCTCTTGTGGGGCATTTCTGGGCAGGTGCAAATGCAGAAATGAAGGTGCAGCTGAAACCTAAGAAACCACTGGGGTTTCTCAGCAGCTGAGTGAGGGTGTTGTGAAACCATTCTGGATTCTGATTAACACACCCAGATCTTTCTTTGGCTGTAAGAGGAGTTGTGTGGACTCCCCCAGGTGTTCTTCCCTCACCTCAGCCCCCAAAACCCCTCCCACTCCCCAAACTTAATCCAGACTGACATCTTTAGGGCCCCAAAAAGAACAGCAGATGCTGCCAGGGACAGACTGTGACTTTATTCTGTCTTTCAACATAGCAAATGACATCTTCTCTAATATCACTGCAAAAATACTTTGCCTGGGTTAAAATAGTCTGTATATACTGTACAAATACATAAGTTTAATATCTCTTCCTAAAAGTACATTTATACACATAAAACAGCATAAATTAGAAAAGGGACAAATGGGTATATAAAATTCTGGTTACATACAAATCTGATTAAATTAGCATTTACACTGTGGTTCTAACATAGAGTTTGTTAAATAGAGCCATGTGCATACAGTACATTGACACCCCACCCAGACACAAATTAAAACAGAGGCTAACAGGGCCAGGTGTTCACTTACACAGAAGAAAAAGCGTGGCCCACCTTAATTTATATATTTTTTTCTCATCTCTGGGACTCACAGACCTGTTCTTCGAAACTCCTGGCTTTTCCAAAGCACTCCCAGCAGCTTCCTAAGCGTGGATGTTTTGCTCCTCCTCATGACCTCTTCGCCTTGCCCGGCTGACCTCCACGGCACAAGATTATCTACCAAAATCAAAACAGAAGGGCCTTACTTTTCCCAGCACCAGGGAGTGTTTCCAGTCGGTTTTACGCACACGGGAGGAGCAGGGGGAGGGATGTCCTGCAGTGTTTGACTTTCCATTCAAAGGCAGATTGGTGAGAGGTTTGTTTATTTGCTCTCCCCCTTCCCAAATTTACGGTCCTGGGAACAGGAACCATCTGGCTCGGTGAGGTGTGTCTGGGCTGAGCAGAGCCAGGCTTTGGGGACTGCAGTTCCTGGGGGTGCATTTCCTCACCAAGTGCTCCCAAAAAGCTCAGCTCTGGCGTGGCTGGAGGGACAGGTTTGTGCTGGGCATCCCTGTGTCACTCCGGGGTGTCTGGATGGATCCCAGAGTTAAACTCCAACACGTTAGACAGGATTAGGGGAGGGAAAGCCCAGCCTGAACACCAGCAAAGCCTCTGAGTGAAGGAGCAAAGCAGGAGCAGAGAAGAACAGGCAGCAGCAGGACCCTGATTCACTCCTGCACAGAGAGCCTGGGTGGAATCCCTGCTCCTGGATGAGGCGTGGGCAGCCTTGGCCAGCCTTGCCAGGCGTGACCTGGAAGGGATGTGAACCCCACAGCTCCTGCTGCAGAGGGTCTCTGCCAGCTCCTCCTGCCAGGTCTGTCTCTCCAGGAGCTGCAGCACCATCACTGGCCAGGTTTCCAGGCACAAGCATTGACACTGGATGGCACAATTCCCAAGGGACCTCAGATAATGTACTGATAAGCTGGGCTTAATCCTGCAAGCCCCAGCTGCCCAAAATGCCAGTCTGAGCTACAAGGGCAGGAGCCAGGTTCTGCCAAACTCCCTCATCCCCTATGAAACATAATTACAAGTAGAGCCTTACTGGAAAATCTGTGGCCTTTCCTCTGCTACCAGCCAGCTGTTAAAAAACAATCACTTAAAATAATTAAGTGTCCATATCCGTGCAACAGAATGAGGGAAACTCCATCCAGCAAACAGCCAGGAGGACTCTGGGCCAATGCTGGTTCCACAGAGCCAGTGATGTATCTGCAGCCTGGCTTCTGGTATCAAGTTCTGTGGTCTGGAGTGTGTGGACCCTGTGACAGGACACTGATTCTGCCCTGTTGTAGATCCCCCCCAGATTTTTTCCCTCCTACAGGCAGCAGCATCCTTTGGCAGCACAGGAAACTGCCCAAACTGTTTTGGAGCAGCCAAAATCCGATGGGAAAGTGATGGTTTTTAAGAGTGATGGAGTATCAGTGAGGGGAAGCTGCCTTTGAAGAGCTGATTGCAGTCTCACTTGACTTAATGAAATGGCTCTCCTGATAAAACCTTCACCCTGGGCCCTGCAGCCAAACACAGGATGGATCACCTGTGCCTGGAAAGCACTGACCAATCTGCTGGAAGAAATCATCCTTCCTACTGAATCCCAGAAGTTTTGGGAAGATCTGAGCTGCACTCAGGCCGTGCTGCTTGCAGAATCCTGTAGGATTTCTTTTGCCAAACCTCACAGCACTACCCCAAAACTGCAGTGCCCTGCCTGGCCCAAAACACACCCCAGCAGCTCCCAGCACCACTGGAAACCTCACTCTCTGCTACACCCACAGAAGAGGGGTGGCTGCTCAGGGAGGTGATCAGAAAACAGCCCAACTTCAGCCAGAGCTGGGTTTGCTCTTCCCACCCTGTAAAATCTCCTGGTCCTGCAGGGTGAGGGCTCTGCAGCCTCCTCCCTGCACATCCAGCATGGCACCCATGGCTCCAGCCCCCTGTCCCCCACAGGAACAACTGAGTCCTTCCTGCCCGAGATCAGCAGTGACTTGGGAGCTTCATCCACCCCATCCATGCAGGAATTGTCACTGAACTGGTTTAACCTCCTTCTGCAATCCTGGCACCAGCAGCAGCAACATCCACGTTCCCTCTTGTGAGGCCACTTTTTACGAGTCCTCCTTGGGCTCCTCATCTCCTCTCTGATCTGTCCCTCCTTCCACTTAATGAACAGGCAGTGTTTGACAGATTTTATGTCAGGCTGAAGCTGGTTTTCCTCAGTCTTTAACAGCTGAGCCTCTGAAGTCTTGCTTGAGGTCAAGGAAAGACAAGAGGTTTCAAAATGGGGAGAAACTGTGGGGTTTGAGCACTGCTGTTTCTCCAGAACCATGTCTGAGTTCAAAGCCATACCGTGGGCTGCGGGTGAATATTCCATTTTGTCACAAGTTTTGAGGTTTTTAAAAGTCTTTTCGTTGCACACTGGAAAACAAACAAAACCCTTCCCATGTTTCCGCAAAGCCGAGCGCTGTCAAAACATTTTTGTTGGATAAGGTCAGGTTTTCTCTCCCTCCTCCTCTGCACAGGAGTGACCGATGCCTGAAACCCCCTTCACTGAGACTGGAGATTTCAAGTGCTGAGAAAACAGCCAAGTTCAGTGAAATCCAGAGCATCCAAACATCCTGAGTGCTCCCACTGCGAGGGGCAAACCCCAAACCCGAGAGCGGGGGCTTTATCTGGGAGCTCCCTTTGCTCAGCCACCGTTATCAGGGAGTATTTTTGGAAAGCACCTTCCTTTCCCACACCACCTCCTCCCTCACAATACACATGTCACTGCTCTGGCAGGTTAATGACAGGATTTGGGGGGATCAAAGTTCATTTCATAAAGCACCTGCTGTGGTGCAGCAGGGGTTTGGGGCTGCTTTCATCCAGCACAGTCCCAGCAGGAAGCCTCATTCAGGAGCAGCAGGATTCCTGCGTGCTGGCATTTGCTTGTCCCCAAACCACGAGTTCAAGAGCAGGTTTAGCAGAAGGAAACAAAGGATTTCTCTCTGTCCCTGCTGCTCCTTCCAGGGGTCTGGGCCATCACCTTCTCTGTGGGCTCACAAAGGGAGACATTTTAAATATCCTTGAGTAATGGAGTTGGACAACTGGGAAATTCCTGCTCCCAGTTTGCAGCAGGGAATGCTGCAGGTAAGGAAAGAAATAATCTGAGGGTTGTGTGAGTTGAGCTGGGATTAGGTGGTGCTGGCTCAAAGGGAGTCATGAGCCAGCCTCCTTTTATCTAAGTAACACTTTGCCTCAGCTCAGAGGAAGGTGCCTCACAGAGGTCAGCTCAGCACATGGAATGAGTCCTGGGATAAGGTTTGTACTTCCTCCTTTTCAGGCAGAACTCCAACAGCAGGATATGTAAAAATGAAGCAAGGAATTCTAAAAGCCTGCCAAGGCTGCAGCCTGAAATCCATTACTATATTCTGCTGCATTACTGCTATGAAGACATCACTGATTACAACCAGAGCATAGCACAGACCAACATTTGTCCAATTAGGGGTTAGATAATTAATGAGTGTAGAATAGGAAAAGGAGCTGGAAAGACATTGCCAGGCTGAAGTTAGATTGAAAAATCCACTAGCTCCTTCCAATGGTAACTGAGAAAGTGCCACATAAAAATCATAAAATTGTTTAAAGCTCTGTTATTCCTTTCATCTTTGTACTTGGAAAAGGAGTCTCCTTCTCAGTTACCTTGGACATGGAGAGACTGGTGAGGTTCAGGTATGTTCCAGTTGCATTCCATGAACTAACACAACTGACTGAAAATGCAACGGGGTATAAAGTTTTTATTTCTAAATTGTTCCAATTAAAACTATTCCTGGTAGTATTATAAATCTGCTCAAAGAACAAAGGTTAGGTCTGGATCTGAACACCATTCAGCAAGTTTGTTCAGATCTATCTCTGCTTAGGTTTGATCATTTTTGCCCCATCCCCAGCTGCTGTTTAGTGGGGGTGTCATTTTCCTGGCACTGTCCCTAGAACCCATTCAGTTATTTCAGGCTTCACAGTGAGCTGGGACAAGGAGGGGGCAATGGAATCTCTTCTGGGAGAGGTTCCTACTTCCTCCTTAGCATGAGGGCTGCACTGCAGGTTTAGGGGTCCCGAATGCTCACAGGAGGAAACTCATTCTCATCATCCAGACAGACTGGTCCAGTTGCAAACTCGTGCTCTGGGATCACCTCCCCACGCAGGGCTCCGCCGTCCTCCGAGTAACCTGGCCAGGGGAAAACACCAAGGGTCACTGCAGGAAGGCAGGGCAGGAGGCTGCAGGCAAGCAGCAGACACTGGCACCACCTTTTCAGCACTGAGCTGCTTCCTCTGGCTCCATGGACTGAGGAAGAGGAAGGTGTCTCCATGGACACAATGGATTATGGATGAACCACATGGTCAGCTCCCGTGGCAGCAGCTTTCCTCCTCCTGCCATGAACCTAAGCACCAATTTCAGAGTAAGATCTGCATTTGTATGTGGGTATTACACTTGGGAATATAATGAGATAGTCACCCAGTCTTGTCCTGCAGCAGTTTAGTGCAAGGTGTACCAGCTTTGAAGACTGGGGCAATGTCACCACAAAAACAGTGAGCCCTGACTTCTACACCCATGGTTACAACTCCTGGAAACCACCTGGCACAGCTGCTGTCTGCCAGAGTGATTCCTGCTCTGCCTTGGGCTTGTCTGTGGCACAGGGTGCAGAGTTGTCACAGGAAGCAGAGCAGAAAACTCGTGCCCTGTTTTTGTGGCAGGGGATGAACCAGGTGAGCTCCAAAGTCCTGCTGCTGCAGTGTCCAGTGCACATGCAGGGATCCTGGATGGACCCTTGGAATGTGGGACACTTTCCACTTTGCCCCAGGTGTTTTTGTGGCTTCTGCCCGAGGAAGGGCAGATGAGGTGCTCACCTGGCATGGTCGAAGTTGAAGGCACTGTACTTTGTCTGGCTACAGTTGCTGCATAAGATTGAGGTACTGGAGGCTGAAGGTCATTTTCTTTGTTCTCCTCCATCTTTCCTTGGCCAAGCAGACTAATGGTACAGATCAAGAAGGGGGAAAAGAGTCAGTTCTGATCCCATCTGTTCCTCCCCAGCTCCAGCTAAGACAAGCCCATGCATCCACATCACCCATCCCCATCACTGCACGCAGCAGCCCCAGCAGTGCTGTGGACAGGGGAACATTGTGCTCCACAAGGAAAGCAGGGGGTGAAGAAGGAGATAGGGAAAGCACCACTTCGGCTGGAGGACAATGCTGGCATGGGAACAGAAGGGAACAGATTGACCACAAAAGCTTTAGGTTACAAAGGCAAACAGTGTTTCTAATCACAGAGGGGGCTCCGAAGGGCTTCCAACAGGAGCAGACTAGATGGGAAAAGCAGCCCTGGCTAGTTTAGGACGGAGTTTGAGCAGAGATATCGTATGATGTAATGTAACTCATGACCCAAGGGCCCTTTTCAGCCCTCTGATGCTCAGAGGAGCCCACATGACAAGGCTGGGGGCTGCGGGCGGCGCGCGCTGGACAGCGCAGCTTTGAAGTGCTTTTGTTTTGTGGCTTTTCCAAAAGCTGCTGGCACTTTCCTGGCTGGCAGCCACCTCCCGGCCTGGAGCACATGTTACATCTCACCCCACCCCAAAAGGCTTCACATCTGGAGCCAAGCAGCCCAGATGTGTGCGGGGGGGTTCCGTGCTTAATGGGATTTGCATATGGACTGAGCGGCGGCGGGGGAGGCTCTGTTTCCACAGAATCCCAGAATGGCTTCGGTTGGAAAAGACCTCTGAGATCATCGAGCCCAACCTTTGACTGATCACCACCCGCTTGTCACCCAGACCAGAGCACTGAGGGCTGCAGCCAGTCATTCCTTGAACAACTCCAAGGATGGTGACCCCACCACCTCCCTGGGCAGCCCCTTCCAATGCTTAGCAACCCTTCCATGAAGAAATTCCTCTGCTTTGGCATTGGGCTTTTGCTTACAGAAGATCACAGTGTCACTCCACACCATCCTACCCCCAGTCAGCTCTCTGCACCCACTCCAATCTGGAGGTGCTCTGCTCTCCTGCCACTGCAGTGGTCAGAGCTGTGCTGCTGGGGCCATCTCCTAAAGCACAGCCTGCCCAGTCAAAGCTGGGATGTCCCACAGCTGCCATGCCATGACAGATGTCTCTGGTCTCTCCTGCAAGATGCCCTGTGTCCCTGCCTGCTAATGTGCTCCCAACCACATCTGTCAGATCAGGCAGCTCCAATCACAAACTCAGTTCTAATTTTCTTGCTCCTACAGCTCCATTTTGTGCTGCCAGGTGAGATTTCCCTTCATTTTTAAAAGATCAGCCTCTGTATGAGGTGTGAGTGCAAGCAGAGTTACCTGTGGTTTTTAATTAAGACACACTCCCCCCCATCCTGTGGGTCCAGGTTGTAGATGTAGAGATGCCCGTCCGACGTCGTCACCAACAGCCGAGGCAGCTTCTGAATCCTGCTGGGAAAAGCATCCTGAGGCCAAAAAACTCCCCCACACAGACACAGCAGCACCCACACCACGAGCTCTGCAGGCAGGGGTGAGGTAAGGCTGGCCTGGCCCGGGGCAGAGGTCAGCAGGGGCACTACGTACGTGGAGAGGGCACAGATGTTCCTCTGGCCGGAGATGTTCAGCCGGACGGTGGCAAAGGCTCGGTCCTGGCTCATCATGCCTGACACCTGGGCAGGGAGGTAGTTGGTGGCAGCCTGGAACATCTTTCCCATGTAGCCACTCCAGGTTGGAGGCTCCTCTGGCCGGCTGAGGGGGTCACAAAGCAGCGTCAGTGGGGTTACCATGATCAGCATGGCAGAACATCAGGAACAGACCTGTTCTCACGTGGGTGAAGGGATTTTGGAGCACCTGTACAATGTGCACCAGCCTGGCTGGAGAAGGCAGGGGACAGTGGCACCTAACAAAGCCAGAGAGGCCTGCAGAGCCTGGCAGCAGGGGTGCAGTGTGTGGCTTTTCCAAGGAGTGGACACAAAGGCACTTTGCAGCTGGTATTGCCCATGGAGAGTACGTGGTGAGGACATGGAGAGCAGCTGTGCAAACACAGACCTTTGAAGCAGAGACAGCCCTGGGGCAGGCAGGTTCAGCCAGGCCAGTCCCTCACCTGTCTGTGAGATGCTCCAGTTTGAAGATGTGCACGGTCTCCGTGTTGCTGGAAGCACACAGGAACTGGGAATCCATGCTGAACACCAGGGAGCTGATGTTCACATACCTAGGGCCGAGCAAGGACAGGACTGGTCACTTCCACAGCAATCACCCCAGGGGAACTGCTGGGTTTGGCTCCCAGAGAGGATGGGCAGGAAGGAGACCCATCCATGCTGAGGATGACCATGCACAGCTGCTGCTGAGCCTGTGGCTCATTGATGAGCAATTCCCTAATCCCTTTGTTCAGCAGGGCTGGGAGTAGCCTCGAGCTAGTGACAAACAGCCAGAGAGGTGGAAATGTCCTTGTCTGTGGAGGGAACATCTGTGCCAGCCTCACTGCAGCTTCTGGTGCTGCAGAGACCAGGGAGGATATCCAAAGTGCTGAATGGTGGGATGGATACAAACAGCATCTCCTGCACAGGTTCAGCAGGAATGAGGTCTCTGAGTTTTGAGGACATCATTATTTCAAATAAGAAAAAAGAAAGGACAGAGTAAATGGAGTGACTCCACATCTGTTCCCTGCCATCGCCCTGTCCTGTGACACACTGAAGGGAATCAATGAGCTGGGCACAGGCTGGCACAGTGACATTTTGAGCTGATAGGTTTGCTCTTGTTTTCCTTCTGCATAGGATGCCAAAGCCACCAGAATCTGACGTTGCCCTGTGTCCCTGTGTTTACATTTCAGCTCAGGGAGCCCTCTGTGTACTTGTCACTGCCAGAAGAATGAACTGACCTTTTCATCCCTCGCCGGAATTCATAGAGTTTTTGCCCCCCAGGAATGGAAAATACACGAATGACTGTGCCCTGCAAAAAATGCAAATGGAAATATCACGTAGGAGCAAGCCAAGGAGCCCAAGTCCTTTCCCTGACACACCCAGGAAACTCAGGACATGCAAAGGCTCCTCCTGTTTGCCAGCTGGGCTCAATCTGATCCGATACACTGAGCAGTCAGTGGCCCTTCTGTGCTGGCTGTGTTTAAGAAGGGGCAGCTCAGGGGTGCTGATGCAGCCCTGGGCAGAGGGAGGGTACTTGCAGCCACACTCACTCACTTTTTCAGAAGCACTGGCCAACTTGGAGCCGGTGGAGTTGAAGGTGAGAGCAGCCAGAGGCCCGTCGTGGGCAGGAATGGTGCAGGCTGTTTTCTGTGGGGCACAAGGCAGAGTGAGTGCAAAGGGACACACAGGTCCTTGGACTGTGTGAGGGCAGGGCGTTCCTGCCTTGCACCCTATCCACACCTGCTGATAGGGATTCATGGGATTATCTTGTGCTGATGGTATCCCTTCAACATCCTCAGCAGTTTATCTCTGCCCTGCCTTGAGTTCATTCCCCACCTATTATGGCCACTGTGATTACAGAAAACTCACCTCAGAGGCAGAGAACCTCAGCTCCCCACCTCTCCAGGGCTCAGGATTGTGCCTGCACCCTCTCCAAAGCCTGGCCCTTCTCTGTCAGGATGAGAGGTGGCTTCCCTGCAATTCTGTGTGCTGCACAGCAAGTCCTGTTGCAGTGACACCACCCTGATACCTGCAGGGAGCTCTAGCCCTTGCAGCATGTCTTGCAGCAGCAGCAACATTTTCCTGTGCTCTGCTGCTGCCCTGCTGCTCTTGCTGCACACACAGAGCCACCAGCCTTATGTAACCCAAAGCCCTGGCATAAACAGCAGATAATCATGACCCTGCATCCAGCCAGGGACAGATTTCCTAAGGGAACTTTGGACAGTCTGCCCTCCCTGTGACTTTGGGTCTGGCATCCCTTCCAGCCCATGGCGTGGCAAAGCGGCTGCTCCAGGTCCTGCGCTGTGCCTGGGGCAGCTCCAACCCCCCTGACCCACGCTGGTCACATCATTCCCAGGGGATACACTGCTGACGCTCCCACAGCAACCCCAGTGTCAGCCTGGCAGTGGCCCTTGGGCTGCAGGGCAGTGGGTCACATTTCCCTGAATATCCTGTGCTGGGACATGCACATCCTGACCTCAGAGCTGTCTGCTCCGAGCAAGGGGGATACATCCAGATGTGCCTCCCAGGCAATTCCCTTGCACTCCAGCTCGGTGGAGTGTATTTATTCATCCTTCCCAAGGGCCCCGTTGGCTTTGCTGTGGCTCTGTTTGTTTTCAGCCCCTGCCGGTATCCAAAGGCTGAGCTTCGCACTTACCAAAGTATTTCCGTCGTAAAGCACGATCTCTCCGCTGGTCGCGCTGCCGGGATAAGCCAAGTAGGAGTTGGCGTGGTTGATGGAGAGAGCACACAGACCTGGCAGGGGGACAGGGACACGGCTGAGGCTGTGAGCGGGGGGGAGGACAGCACGGGGCACGGCGGGGGTTCAGGCTCTGGCCCGTCCCGGGGCCGCTCGGCCCCGGAGCGCTGGGAACGCCTCGGCCGTGGGGACATCTGCTGGTACGGGACAGAACGGCGGCTCTGCCCTGCCACCCTCGCCCGAGAACCCTGGGCTGTCCCCCGGCATCATCTCCCCGGAGAATGCAGGAGTAGGTGCACGAAACAGCAAAGGACATGTGGGTCTGAGGGCTGACAGCACTCCGGTCCAGCCACATCTGGACACGTCCAGATGTGCGCGGGTGTAGGTGCCGGGTTGGAAGCTCAGAGGAGCAGCCCAGTGTGGGTGCAGCCCCGTTAAGGCAGTGCCATTTCCTTCTGCTCTGAATGGAAAAGGGAAGCAGAGAAAGACAAAGGAAATGCGCCAGCTGTGCAGGGAGTTTCCGGCTGACAAGGAACTTGAACGCAGCGAAATTTTAAGCACAGGGGGAATTCTTCCCTATAGGAGCCCTCTGGTTTTGTGCCAACATGAGCACAAAGGTTCCCAAACGCTCCTTTCAAAGCGGGCAGGAATTACAGGATGAGACAGGGATGGATGGATACGTGTGTGGGTACATCCATCCGCCAGTCCCCCAGGTGACCTCGGAAAAGAGCATCTCTTCCTGCCTCTCGTTCCCGCTGCTGGCTGAGGATCCAGCCCGGTGAATCCTGTCACATACGGAACGTGCCTGGCTCGCTTCCTGCCCCACATCCGTGCGCTCCCAAACCCGCCTCAAGGCTCCAGCACGACCGGAGCTTCCTGACCCGCGGCGGGGGTCCCACCTCAGCCCACGTGCGGAGGAAGCGGCGGGGTTAAAGCAGCGGGGACGGGCCAGCAGGACAGCCACACACCGCACGTAGCGCGGACGTGCCGGGCCGGGCCGGGCCGGGCCAGCCCCGTGTCAGGACACGGCCCTGGCCCCCGCCCAGCAGCAGCGGGGAAGGATCGGCCGGAGCTCTCGTTTTAGGTCATTGTTTATAACCAAACAAAGAGACCGCAGCGGAGCCAGGAGCTGCAGGATCAGCCAGAGGCCCCAGGGATCCGCTCCCCTCCATCCCGAGGCATGCACATCATGCCAGGGATGGCGCACCGGGACAGGCATGAGGAGCACGGCAGCAGCACAGTGCGGGCAATTAAAAGGCAATTAAAGAGGGAGGGAGAGGAGGAAGGCAAAGACAGCCCAGACAGTGCTGCTGTGATGAGCATCCTGCCTTCTCAGGACAGTGATCCCCCAGCCCAGGCAGCACGGAGGGATCAGCACAGCCCTTTCCGAGAGGATCAGGGAAGGCTGGAGCTAAACAAAGCGAGCTCTGAGCTCCGGGGTGAGTCACCCGCTCCCTCCGCTCCTCTGGCGCGGAGAGGCGGCGGCAAAGCAGGCCAGGGGAAAACACAGATGTGAGTGTACTGGGCTGACCTCGGGGACACACCAAGAACAAGGATCACAGGGCCACGGGCAGCCTTTGAAAACGCTCTGCTCCCCTCAGCAGCCCCCCAGCCACGGTGAGGGTTGCAGTGGTGGGCTCAGGAGGGAGGAGGCAGGCTGGCACTGCTCAGATGGCACCTCTGCGAGTGCCATGTCACAGGTGGCTTCCTCAGGCAGCATGGAAAAATGCTACTGCTTCCAGGAAGCCCGGCCTTGCCCTCTGGTCAGCAAGTCCAGGCACATCCAGGGCCTGGGGAGAGCCACATGAGGTGGTTTCCAAAGGTGCAGTCATTCCCACAGCACACATGTCACCCCAAGCACTGTGACCTCCTTGGTTCAAACCCTGCCCGACGTGAATCACACAAACAACTGTCTTGGACACCGCAGGCATTTTCCTGTCCTACGTGGAGGAGGCTGGATCAGGAGCCAGGTGCTGGCCAGGAACAGCCAGAGATCTCACTGTGACTGGGGCCAGTGTGGCTGCAGCAAGTCCTGGTCCTGCCGAGGCTGGTGTCTCTGTGGCCAGGGCACACACTTCAGGGGGTGGCACATTTTCCATGTGCTCCTACATCCCCATTCCACAAGTAGCACAAAGAGCAGTGAGGCTGGACTGCCCTGACCTACTGGACACAGTGTCCTTGGGGTCAAGCTTGGGACCAAAGCAGATGGCCTGGGGACAATGGGGGCACTGCAATTGTCACTCAGCTCATTTCAATGACAGCTGCTACAGTAAAAGGGGTTTAAAACACTAAGCCCATATGAAGCCTGTGATCTGCAGCATTCCAGTCCTGCCCTGGCTGATTCCTGCTGCTCTTAAACCATGATCTGATCCTCCAGACCCTCTGCAGAACAGCTCCAGGCCTGGGTATCCCTGCCCATCCTGCTGCCAGGCCTTCTCAGGAAGGTTTTAAACTTTAATTATATTTGCAGCATTTAGCATGTTTAATCCAAACAGAGAGCCCATCTGGTGAGACCTGAAGTAGGTCAGGGGAGCTGCTGGAAGAGCATCCCTTGAAAGCCCTGAGGCCAAGCGTGAGCACATCAGCAACTTCCCAAGCAGCCAGCCATGAAAGGATGCTGCAGCCCGAGCAGGACAGCACAGCAACGCGGGCACCCGGCCAAGCTTCCCTCTCTGCTGCTAAAAATAGCTCCTCTCCCAGCAGCAGGAAAGCCGGATTCACCCTGTGCCACACACACAGGATGTGCGCTGCAGCCACCTGCCCTGCCCCCGGGGCTGCAGCCTGCATGGAATAACATCAGGGGAACTCCCTGGCAGGGCTTGGTGCTGTGCCTGGCTGTGTGCTCTGTCCCCCGTGACCACTTTGGGAGCTGACCCCAAGGGGAAGCAGGGCTTTGCTCAGGGCAGAGCTGGGTCACAGCACCAGGCCTGACAGAGCTCAAGGACAGTTTGGACAATGCTCTGGGCACAGGGTGGGGTTGTTGGGATGGTGCTGTGCAGGGCAAGGAGCTGGATTCCGTGATCCTTGTGGCTCCCTTCCAACTCAGATTATCCTGTGATTCTCCCAAGCCTGCCTGATTGCCTCCATGCATCTCTGACTCCCCAGTGCTGGATTAAATTCAGCTGGTTTAACACAGGCTGGTTTAAATTCTAACACAATGCTGTGGCTCTACAAAGCTCTCTCACACAGTTCTCCCGTGCTCACCTGTTGGGTTGGGAGGTGTATCCAGAATAGTCTTCAAAAGCTTCATGTCCTTGATGTTATGGATGTAAATTGACTCTTCCAGGCAGACCACCAGCCTCTGCAAGGACACAGGGGACATGCACAGAACCCCACAGCAGTGCTTCTGGCTGCTGCTCCCACACTTCCCAAACCCAAACCTCTGCTGTCAGACAAACCCAACAGGAATTTCCCACATGCTGAAATGCAACAGAAACGTGATCTCTTCTGCTTCTCCATCCCCTCTCACATTTGGGTTTGTACAACTCCTGTTTTGAGAGTTTTTACATCTGGTCTTGCTTTAGAGAGAAGACAAAACATGACTTCACTGCTCCTCTACATCTTCCACATCCCCAGGAACAGGAAGGCCCATCAGGGTTACACCCCACCACAGGCCTTGAGTGCCAGCTATCCTTACCCCAACTTCTCTTTGCAGTTCATAGCAAATTACATTTTGATCACAAAGACCTGGCAGCAGAGAGGCTGCAGTCCTGCTTGTCAGTGTGCCTCCAGATGGGAACACAGGCCCTTTGCCCTGACTTCTTCCTGATTTGGAGACAACATGGGGGTGCTGGGTCTGCCACTGCTGCTAAACTTCATGCACCTGTCCAGCACATGAATATTTCTTTTCTCATTTGGTGCCAGCAGGGAAGACTCTGCTTTGTGTGCCCTGCAGAAGTGCATAAACACAGAGCTGAGACTCATTTGTCCAGGGACAGTCACCCTTGCACCATCTTGGCCGAGGGGCTGGCATTTCCCAAGTTCAGGTGCTTGTACCTTTTCTGCTGACCCTGCCAGGAACATCCACCCAGCCACGAGGAGCTGCCAAGCCATGGGGAGGCAAGGCAGAAAGGCAAAGGGAAGGCTGATGCTGCAACCTTAGCCCTGGGCCAGCACCTCTGCAGCCACTCAGCTTTGTGTCTCAGCTTGGTCCAGATCCCTGTGTCACCACAGAGGGTTTTTGGGAACAGGCTTTGAGTCTGGCTGAGCTTTGTAAGTCCAGCAAGTGCACAGCTTCACCTCCCTTAGTGCCAAGAGTCCAGAAACACTAAAAATATCCCAATAAAAGCCTAAGCCCAGACCCCATCCATCCTGAAGTTGGAGCACCCAAATCCATGTCCAGGAAGCCTCCACCTCTTCAGAAATGAGGCCACTTATTTAGTATCTAAATGTGGAGCTTAGTCACTAACTTCAAACACCCACATTAAAAATCTCTGCCTTGCTCCACCATTACTCCCAGATCAAACTCTTTCCCACTTCTATTCCTGCTAACCACAGCATCTGGGGCTGTGTCAGAGCCATTTTGCATTTCCAGGAAGGCTTTGCCTTTTCTACAGTAAGAGCCATCCACTTGTAAGCAGAGGAATATTTATACAGCTGATTTGGGCAAAGCCACCATGTGCTTTCCCAGAACAGGCTGCTCTTGATGTCCAGGTGAAGGGAGGTTTCCAGATGATGGCAAAGCAGCAGCCAGAGATGCTGGCACCCACAGGGACAAGATCCAGGAAAGTTTGGGAGGTGAAGAGGCAGAGGAAGTCTGGACAAGCTCAGCAGAAGCTGGAGAGGGCTGGTTCACCCCTCCTGGCCTCCATGCAGCCCTGTGGCCATGTGAGGGTCAGTGGGATGGGTTTATCCTCCCTGTGCACACAGACAGAGCCTCAGAGAAGGTGCTGTGATTGCTATCCAGGGTCAAGGCACTGCTAATTGTCCAAAATGTTACTGCTCACCAGATCCTTCTGCAGTTTGAATGGATCAGGTCAGGTAACTGAGCTGTATTTGGGGGCTGAAATGGGTTTGGACACAGCCAGAAAAACACCTCATGCCGGGCCAAAGAGCTCAGCAGGGTTTCAGCAGTGAATGAAAACCCAGGAGCTCCCCAGCAGTCCCAGAACACAGCCTGATTCCCCCCTTTGAGACAAATCAGGATTCACCTTCACACACTTCAAAGTTATCATGGAGCTGGGAACTAAGAATTCCCACAACAACAACTGAGGGATTTACTTGTTTGCACAATGAGAACTTTTTCACAGAGATCACACTGAAACATGCACCTTTTGTTTGAGACCTGTTCCTGGTTAATTTGTCACCATTTTCCTGAGTTATTGCCTTGTCTGGGATTTGTCCTTCTGTGAACTTCCAATGGAGTGTAGCTTTCCTGCACAAGCTCAGGCAAGAGTTCCAAGTGTCACAAGCAGAACCTGATGGCCACCAGTTGAAATCCTGAATGTAGACTGAAATAATGATTTCTCTTCAACCTACCCAAACTGGGAAAGTTTAGATGGGACTCAAGGAAAAAACCCTTGTGAAAAGGGTTATTAAGCATTGAACAGGTTGTCCAGGGCAGTGGTGGGGTCACCATCCCTAGAGGGGTTAAAAAATGTGTGGATGTGGCACTTTGGAACAGGGCTTAGTGGTGGCCTTGGCAGTGCTGGGGAATGGTTGGACTTATGGTCTTATTGGTGTTTTTCAACCTAAATTCTGTGTTTCTAAACATCTGTAGCATCTTCAAATCTCTCCAGGCGTGTCTGTGGCACAGCCAGAGGATGAGCTCAGCCCAGGATTTGAACCCCAGCTCAAAATGCAGCCAAGAAATGTGGATGCAAGGCTGGGACTGTGCATCACCTTCAGGCAGCTCCAGAGCAGCACATGGGGAGTAGCCTGAACTCATTTCATTCACACCAACCTCCTAGAGCTGCTCAGCAGAACCTCCCAGTTTATTTTTACACACACACATCTATCTGCAATTCAAAGGAAGTCTCTCTTTTGCCAGTTTCACTGTAAGCTTAAGTGAAAAAAATCAATTTAGGACACATTTAATTGTAGTACAGGAACTCCTGGTCAAAGACAGCTTTACTGGAAGCTCAGCCCAGAGAGCCTCACTGCAGGTCTCACTGTTGCTAACTGAGGAGAGCTGATTATATACAATTACCCAGACTGCTTATTTCTTCATTGTAAAATGTCCTCTGCTTCTTAGGGCATATACTTGGAAAATAATTATGGACAAAAAGGAAAGATGACTTAAAATCCTCCGGAAGAGCTCAGGGCTGCATGAGGCTGTGTCACATCAGAGAATAACACTCTGAAAGCTTCACTGTAAGTGGCCTGAATGGGTTTTATACTTTTAAAACCAAACAAGGCTGCTAGTAGTACTTGGAAAGAGCTTTTTGCCTTCTCCACACAGAGTTCAAGTTACTCCTGAGTTTTCGTAACAAACTTTGAAGGTCTCCCCTGCAACCAAGACAGCAGAGGTGGGCCTTTGTTTTCACAGAAAGAGTGACCAAGTACTGGAATGTTCTGCCCGGGGAGGTGGTGGAGTCCCCAGCCCTGGATGTGTTTACAAACAGCCTGGATGTGGCACTCGGTGCCAGGATCTGGTTCAGGTGTCAGGGCTGGGTTGGACTCTGTGATCCTGGAGGTCTCTTCCAACCTGGTCATTCTGGGAATCTGTGAAGTCAGGATGTGGAATCCAAGGGAGGGAGGAACATGAACAAGTGCATTTTTGGCAGACCCGTGTCCTGAACGGGCAAGAAGGCAGATGACAAAAAGCCTTTGTGTAACTGCCACCAAAACAAGGCCATGGCTTCATCTTCCTCAAGGAAATGGTGGCAGATGATACCACAGCCCTGCAGCTCCTGTCAGAGGCCTCTCATGTGGGGCTGGGAGGAGAGCACAGGCACCCACCCCTCCAATCCCACTCACAACCTCCCTGCAAACCTCCCCAGGCTGCCCCCAGCTGGAAAGGCAAAAGCAGCAAAGAGGCAGAGTGGGATAACTCTGGGTAACCCCTCTCACCTGCCGGTTCAGCCGGATGGACAGGATTTTACTGGAATAGCTGTAGTTGCAGATCTCTGTCCCTTTCTTGAAGTGGTAGACATTCATTTGCTGTGGCTTGGCATGGCTGACCACAACCACAAGGCTGCTGGAGAACAGACGCTCCACGATGTAAACATCTGGGATTTCATCTGGGCACACAAGGAGAGCAAGGCAGAGCCTTCAGCTTGGTCTGACTGCAGCAACAAGGCTCAGCTCAACAGGGGTTTGGGTTGGGAGGCTCTGTGCTAAGGTTCCACATCATTTTGATGAAAAATTTCTCATGCTGGGCACAAAGCAATTAGGTCAGAGCAGGGAAGGGTTAAAGAACCTTCCCCTGAAGGCAGAAATGAAGCCAGTTCTCTTTGACAATGCTGCTGCGCCTCTCTCTCCTGGGCAGGGCCCAGCTGAAGCTAATCCTCAGGCCCTCCAGCTGCCCTAGATCCTTGGGAAGGGGATATAAAGGGAGGAGTCCCCTCATTTTGGTCAGGGAGTTTCCTGGGGAGTGTGAGGGGTGTGCTGAGGTAAGGCAGGAGCTGGCTGTGGCTTGGTGTGTTTTCTGTGTGGTGTCTGGTTTCTCCCAGCCTCCCTGGGGAAGAACACAGTGGCTGCTGTGTCTTGCAGGGCCTGTTTGGGGTGACTCCTGCTGTGTGAAGGCATCAGTGCAATGGTCCTGGTGACCCTGCACCTAAATCCCCAGGGACTGCAATTTCCAGTGTGTCCAGCCCTGAGTGATGCTCACTTTGGGCTGGGCTACCTTGGAGGAACAAAGGCTGCCCCACAACTCTCATGTGGGGCTGGTTGTGCCTCAGCTCATCACCCTGAGTGTGCCACCAGCAGGAACCTGCCTCCCTTTGCCTGACTCTGGGGAAGGAGCCTGGACCCTGCTCTGGATGAGGCAGCAGTGTCTGATTGCTGAAGCTCCTTCTGCAGCCACTGGATAAATGCATCCAGCTGGGAAGTGTCATCTTCAGTGCATCTCAGCTGAAGCACTGCTGGCCTGAAGCAGCCTGGAGTCCCTGCTCCATGAGGCCAGCCTTGTTCTGGGCTGTTCAGAGCGTGCTGCACGCTGCTGTGAGCACAGCTAAGAGCTGCAGGCCTGCTGGGAATGACCTTCTTTACATGGAAAACCTGTTAAAAACATCTTGCTTGTAAATACCACACTGGATTAAAAGCCTGGGAGTTATCCAGCAGCTGTGCTGGAAGCCTGTGGGCTGCTGCCCATGCACCTGAAACATTCCAGTGGGAATTTGCCTCTGAATGCTGGGCTGCAGCACAAACTGCTGCTGTCAGGATGACAGCAGTGGGAAAGAACCTGGGCTCTAACAAAGGTGAAGGACTCCCACAAATTTCAGGTACTGCTGGTCAATATTCCTCCCCAAGGAGACTTACTGCTTTCATGGACCTGGTCCAGTTGCTCCACAGAACTTAAGGAGAAAAGTCTGTATCCAGTTGTGGTTCCAATTGCCAGGGAGCTGCAAAGACAAAGCAAAAAGCTGCTGGTTCAGAGCTGAAGCCCTCCAGGTGACAGCAAGAGTCCCTGCAGGGATGGTGCACTGGTTTTGATTGGGATGGGAAGTTTTTGCCATATTAGCTTGTATGGGGCTGTGTTTGGGGTTTGTGCTGGACACAGGGTTGGTAACCTGGGGGTGTTTTTGTTATTGCTGAGCTGTGTTGCAGTCAAGGCTTTTTCTGCTCCTCACCCCTCCAGTGAGGAGGCTGGGAGGGCACAAGGAGCTGGGAAGGGACACAGCCAGGGCAGCTGACCCCAACTGACCCCAGGGACATCCCAGGCCAGGCAGTGCCAGGCTCAGGGGATAAAGAGGGGGAAAGAAGGAGGGAAGGGAGGACATTTGGAGTGGTGGCCTTTGTCCTCCCTGATGCCCTGGGGATGGCTGAGCCCCTGCCTGCCACGGGAAGTGGGGAATGAATTCCTTGTTCTGCTTTGCTTGCACATGTGGCTTTTGCTGTAATTATTAAACTGCCCTTATCTCAGCCCATAAATTTCTTTGCTTTTTACCCTTTTGGTTCTCTTTCCACCTCACTGAGTGAAGAGTTGGCTGGGGTTAAACCCTGACATTGGGGAAACGAGTAGTTCATGGCACAGAATGCAGTTTCCAACCTAAATAATACAGAGTAACAAACTCAGCAATCCAATTTTCCGTCTGAGGCTGTTGCAGCCTACAGAAGGCATGAGCAAACTCATCCTCTCATGGCTGCTGGAGGAACAAACAGGTACAGATATACTTGGGAGGATGGAGGCAGGACCTGTGGGACACAGATCCACCTGTACTGACACCATGATTTATCCAGGCTGTGGAAGCTTTGGCTCTCAATGTGAAGGGTGCTGGGCAGAGTCTTGCCAAGCGCTGTCTCTGCCCAGTTCCAGATGTAGTAAGCAGCAAGATCTAGGTCTTAAACTAGCAGCCAGCCCATAATAACAATGCACAGCGTTTGTACTGGTGGCAACGACCAGCAGGTTCACGTCAGCAGCACATCCACATCCCTCAAAGCACCCTTTGTTCGGGCACACTAAAGCAAAGCAGGGCTGCTAAGGGAACGGCGTTTCCAGGTGTGAGTGAGGCCGGTATCTCTGATCCTTATCTCGCTCCCCACGCTCTGGGCCGATCCTGGCTCCGGGCTACGGCTGCCACATCCCTGTGTGGCTGCCTGCTCCGGGAGGTTTCCGCCCTCCCGCTCGGGAACGGTTCTTAAATTGGAGCAGGTAAAGCACAGCCCGGCACGGCTGTGCGCTGCGGCCCCGAGGAACGCGGCTGTCACCCCGAGGAACGCGGCTGTCACCCCGAGCCGGGGCGGTGCCCCCCGGCAGCCTCGGGGGGTTCTGGGGCCCTGGGCAACGCCCGCCG